>CM057232.1:44359471-44764471 GCA_029891385.1 Erythroxylum novogranatense | reverse complement strand
AATTTGTTTAGAAAACCAAAGTTTCGAAAATAAATTAAATCGAAGGTCAAATGAACAATTTACAAGAAAAAAAAACGTTGGGCGAGCATTTGGAAAACGCTCGCCCGTAGGCCGAGCTATTCCGCTCGCCCTCGAGGCCGAGCGGTTACGCTTGCCCGTAAGGCCGAGCGTTTACGCTCGCCCGCAAGGTAGAACAATTACGTTCGCCCGCGGGGCCAAGCAATTACGTTCGCCCGTGGGGCCGAGCAATTCTGCTGCGCCGCGTGGTGAGATTACCCCGCCCAGGCGCGGCGTTAGGAAAGCGCTCGTCTGCTGGCGAAGCAGATAAGGGGCGATTCACTGGCCACTCCTACACTTGATTTTTTTTGAAAATTTATCTTTTTTCATACAGAATTCCAAAATTCGAAACTTTGGTATCAATAAAAAGCTAAAGGGAAACACCACAACTTTCATGAAGAATTTAAAAACCAATTTGGCCTCTAAGTGAAACAAAAACCTCTTCAAAGTGATTGTTTAAAATAAAAATTAACTACACAATGACAGACTTTTAAAACTTCATATCTTTCTACTCAATGACTCAAAACTGTCACATTTTATATCAATGGAAATATAAAAAAAAAAGAAGATTTACAAAATTCATGAAGGAAGCAAAAATCAATGAAGGCTCTAGGGAAGTGAAAAACCCTTCCTAATATACTGCCTGGACAAAACACTTTCCAACAGTAACTGCATTCTTTCAAACCTTATAACTTTTTAATCCTATGTCCAAAAGTGACATATCATATACCAAGGGAAAGCTCTAAATATGAACTACAATCTTCAAGAAGACCTCCCAATCCACTTCAAACTCTAAGAGGGTCAAAAACTAAGTCGAAGTTTCTACCCATTAAAAGAAATTTGGACAACATCTCCCCTAAAATTCAACTAGCCAAAGATCATCAACCTTCAGTCAATTTCCAACACCTGCACACAAAAACTTCAATCTCCACATTCTTCAATCTCCCAACTCCATACCAATCCATGCCAACCCATAAATTAACTCAAATGGCAGCAACCACACGCCTATTCATCTAGTCATTATCAAACTATAAAATAACACATTTTAAAGCAATATATATAAGAATACTTTACAACTCAATTCTCTTGCATTTACATGAAAAACATAGGTTATTACAAAGCTTTAGAGGGCATTTTAGCCCTAATACATCAAAGTATCAAAAGTGAAAAATACAAGGAAAGATCATTGATCTAAAATGCATCTAAATCTTTGTTTCCAATAAAGCTTCAAAAGTAAAATGCATAGGAGTAATGCCTCAATCCCGATGCGCTTACTCATTTTCTCTCTCGTCGCCTGTGGAGGAGAAAAGGGGTGTGAGCTCGACGGCTCTGTGGGTAACAATTTAATAACTAAGAATAAGCATGCAAAAATTCTTTAGCAACTTCTTTTCAAAGCAATTTTTACCAAAAACACTTTTGCCATAAAGAATTCTTCATCAAGTTCAATTGAGATAAAAACATTTACAAAAGAATTCAACGATTACATAGCAATGTCACATAAACACATAGAGGATGATTTGGGTGGATCCAAACGAAACGTACTACACATTCTCACGAAGCAGTCATGTGCAGCCGTGAACTTATGGGAGTCCGTGAGAAGCTCTAAGGCCACTAGCGGGCAGGCAGGAGAAGCCTATGAAATAGACAAGTGCACTTGACTCTTAAGGGACCACCACAAACCCATATAAACATGCATTTCACATAATTCACACATAATCACCCAAAATGGCATTTTTCCGAAATCACATGTTCTAATCTTTCTCACTTAATAAACACTTTTACAAATATTTCCATGCAAAGGACACCCAATACAAGTTTAAAACATCCCAAAGAGTGATAAGGTACAACATTGGTAAGTCATTGGAAAGCAATAAATATCATTTATGACAAAATCTTTAATATGCTTATTAACTCAATTATTAAAAAAATCACCCACCTTAATTCCTTTAGCTTTGAGCTTGGTCAATTTGCCTTTCCTCTAACTTCAATTGCCTCTCTTGACCTTAATCATAGCACAAAAATCCCATATCAACATGAGATGTCAAAATTGGCACATCTTAGGAAAAGAGAGCATGAATTTGATCCTATATAACCTTACCCATAAATTTCCTAAGTTATTAGAAACAAAACCCATCTATAATTCCAAAAGATTTTCGAAATTCCCTTACCTAAAAAGCCACTCACAAATCTCTCTTCTTGCCTTTATTGGAAGCTTAATCCTTCCCTTTCCTATTTCCTTCTTAAAGAATTCTTAGAATCTCTTAAGAAAATCAAGCCCTAACCTCTTCTTCTTCTTCTTCTTCTTTCCACCGAAAATCTCCTTCTTTCCTTTCTCCTTGCAAGTTTCGTAAGCCTCTCTTAAATGACTTAGCAAATTTTGTTCCTTGACTTTTAAAGCCTAAGCCCAAACGATGTAGTTTCACTTACCCTCTCTTTAAACTTACAATTTTCATCCTCTTCTTTAACCAAACGACCACATTCCTTTAGCTTCCTCCCTTCTTCCTTTAATGATTATACAAAGACTAACTTACCCCTCCTTCTTAGCCTTAACTTTAAAAACCTAAGTGATCTACCCAAAATAACCTTACTCATCTTATTTCTTTAGTTTCTAACTCCATACAAACTCTAGTTTTAACTTAATCCTTCAATTTAATTTCATCCACCTAAGCATTAAAACCTAAAAAAAAATTTAAACCTACTTATTTAATAAGAAAGAAGAATCAGCGCCCAACAACATAAGGTAGCATATATATATGAAAAATGCAGTACATGCCCAAAGACAATTTTTAATCTAAGAAAATGACACCTTGCACCTAGTTGAATTAAGCAAATGCTGGAAAAGTTTTCGTTGAATTCATTTCTGTAGCACCCCACTCTCGCAAGACTCGAACTCGACATCGATGGGTGATATTCCAGTCCGTACCCCTCGAGAGTGACGTGCTAGAGCACTCAATCATTTAAAAATCGGTATACATTTTTTTTGAATAAAATCAAATACGCAAAAATCAGTAATCAATTTGGGCTCACTTTCTTCCATAACATTTTCAATCATAGCAATACAAACATCAAAATTTCAATAACTATTTGGGCCCATCACAAATACAAAACACTATTTTACAAAAATTGCGGAATACAAATTTATACAAGAATAGGATAACACTAATGTAGATACGTACTAATCCCGACCTTTATCTTTCCCTTGCATGCAGTAATTATACTCCCATTTGCCTAACAGGGTATTCTTTTAAGTCCTAAAAAATATTTGCAAATTTTTGGTGGGTTTTGCGAACTCAGTGAGTGACCATCATCAATGGCTCACCCAATCACATAACACATAATTCACATTTCACATTCAATTTCGCACTTCACATTCAATACACTTAATCATTCATTTTATGCATATGCAGTGCACATAAGACTCACTTTTCATTTGTTACTTTGTTGTGACCGAGTGTCTAAACTGTCCCATATAGGGCTCATTGATAATTGTTCCTTATCCGCTTGGGGGATACAGGGCTCATTAAACGTTGAGCCTGAGGCTTTGAATCATTTTCGAGCTGGAGACTCATTTTCACTCGTTGAGCTTTAAGCTCTGATCGTTGGCTACTCTGGTCACAATCACATTTACCAATTCCCATTCACTCACATTCACATATCATTGGATCTTAGTTCGGCATTCAACATTAAAGTTGAGAATCACACTTTCATTCATATGCAAAAGCACCTTCAATACACATTTATCATCAGCCGTGGTCCGACATTTAACAGTCAAACTATGCACACTTATTTCATCTCATTCACATACAAGTAGCACTTCAATATCCCAATCAACAACACAATCATCGAACCTTTTGTCTGGAACCCAATACAATCAATCATATTCAGAAATCAATCAATATAAAAATTCAAATAAAACAAACAATAAAATGAGACCATCTAGATATACTCACAGTAGGCTCCAATTTAGCATTCGCTTCTAAATTCTAGAAACGCCTGAATGTGGATGTTCTAACCTGCATAATTCATTTATGCAATACACATTTCACACACGTTACAACTTTACACAATTATAATTGTTCAAATATGCACATGTATGAAATGAATTATGTACGATGCAAGTTCATGACAATCCTAGGTATCTTTACTTTAATGATATCACAAAATCATTCCCATACCAAAACTCATCTAAGTATAATTTATACTTAGGTTTAAGCCTTACTAAAACCATTGAAATCACAATTCATTTCTCATTGGCTTAATTTCAGATTTTTCCAAGACACACTTTCATATCTACTATTCACATTTGATTAGAAGGTGAAAATGAGGTAATTTGATCAAACTCTCTTCTAAAAAACTGTTCCTCTATGTCTTATCTTTTCATTGACACCAAAATCACTCAATTTGGTTCAGTAATTTGAAAGATATGCCTCAAACATTATCGGGTTATCCATATTCTAAAACAATATACTATGCACAACTTCTATCTAGGAATTTAACATCTTAGAGGCTGAATTAAAATTCGACTTCTTGAGACAATTTGTATATATATATCTTTAGTTTAATCAAAATAAAAAATTATCTCATTTGGAATCCTACAGATCAAGATATCACCAAAATACTGAAGCATGTTTAGTAAAAATATCTAACTCATACTCTTCCAATCGATCCCCTCACTTTGATTCAATCAATATTTTTCAAATTAAAACCAAAAGCTATAAATTTTTATGGAGAGATACAGGAATGTGTTATGAATCCAATGCTTTAAAAATCAAGTCATTCAAACGTCGAAAGAAAAAGTTAAAGCCATAATAGTAAAACATGTTCAGGCTGGAAGGAGGACTTGCGGGTCTTCGAAGGCACGCCCCTTTTCTCTTCTCCAGACCTGTTTGGTAAATCAGGCATAACTTTTTCTACAAATATCTGATTAAAGTGATTCAGAAACCATTTTGAAGAAGACTTCTATATCTACAACATTCATGAAGATCTCAAAAACAAAATTTACCTCTATAAGGGTTAAAATTTGAAGCCAATGCAGCTGTCCCGAATGCCCATCCCATGTAATATCACAGACTTTTAAATATCATATCTCTCAATTCCAAAGTCCAAAAATTTCATACTTTATATCAATGGAAAGATAAAATAAAGATCTACAACTTTGATGAGAAGATTTTGTCAAAATCTTTCTATATAAACATAGAAAAATTTATGAAAGTTTCAGCTTGAAAATTCAACACTGTTACTATTCAGTCCTAGAAAATTCAGACTTTCATTTTTTTCAAAAATCCACATTTCAAATTTTTATTTCTAGTTTTTCTACTTCATTTCCATCAACTCATTCATCATAAATTCATACTACTCCAAAATATACAAGTTTAGTCAAAATCTTCAAAAACATCAAAAAGTCATATATTCAACTCTGTACTTCACCATTCTATACATTTCCCTATATTTTCATTCTCTGCATCTACTTAAATCTTTTCCTTTAACTATCATTTATACACTCATTCCCATCTCAAACCATCATTTTACAACTACCCTTCAACTCAAATATCACTTTTTTGATCATCTCAAAGAAACACGTCCCCTTACATATACACATGCATATATATAAACATGCACAGTGAAGAAGAACAAGAAACAGAGTATACCACCTTTTCATTCTTTGATTTTCTAGTCACTTCATACACTATTTTATTGCTATTTCAAACTCCAAAATTTATTTCCACATCACCTAATCACTAAAATCCATCAAAACTAAAATAACACTTTATCCACATGTTCATTCCATTTTCACGGTAGCCATATATGTATATATATACACAAAAATTCCATGGTCATGCAGATGATAGTAATTCATCATATTTATTTCATAAACCTATAACTCTAAAGGATTTATTCACTACTTATTTGTTAAAAAATCCACAATCTTCAATTATCTCCAAAACCCTAACTCCATGCAAAATCACGTACTCCTCTGTGAAAAATGACAAGCTTTTGGTTTTTCTTAGGTAGAAAAGGCAAATAGCAGTGTGATAGAGGTGTGGATGAGAAAATACAACGAAATCTTTCAAAAGGATTTTTGGTGAACAACTTCGTGTAGTGGAAAGAAATTCCTCTCAGAGAACCCTACTAACGAATTATAAAAGCACCTTTCTAATGAGTGACACTTGTCACTTTTTTAATAACTAAACTCTAACTTAGTATCTTTTGAAACTAACTCCATTTAGCTCTCCTCTTTACCATACAACTATCATCTTTACAATCCAGTTATCCTCAATATTCATTTGATTCCTTTTTCCTATTTTATTTTTCTATTATCCATAAAAATCCCAAAATTTTTGAAATTATTCCTAAATTCACCAATATTCAAAAATAATACAATTCTACTAACCCGTAAAATTTCCAATATAAAAACATTCATAATTCTAATAATCAATAATATTTCCAATATAAATAAAATTCAAATTCTCAAAATTATCCAATAATCACAACTCAATCCAATTATACCTGGAATTATTCATGAATGCATGTACAATTATTTTCATGTGCAGAAAAATTTACTATTTATGTATATGTACATGGCATATTATGCATGAGCATGAAGAAGCATTTCTAAGATCTCATTGGTCACTCATATTTACTATTTTAACCTTCTCGCAAGGAACGAGATGTTACAATTTCTCTTCTTTTTTCACTCTCTCCATCGAAACTTGCTACCATCTCACATCTCTGTATTTTGGCTTAAGTCTTAGTAAATTGCTACACCAAATCCAAGCTTTACCCTTCACAAGATAGTCATAGAACTAGAAAATTGTTGTTTTTATTGTGGTCTTTTATCCTAGTCGAAAACCAACCTATTTTTACCATAAATCAGTGATGATCTTGCAAGCATGTAGAGCTCAGTTCGCTTGATCTTTAAGTTGGAATTTGACCTAGAAAAGTAAGTAAAAGATTGATCTTTATGACATGTTTTAATACAAAGATTATGATGATTGAATTGGATGGATTGTATATGATGTTGATGATGAAGTATGTTGGAAAATGATACATGAATTGATACTATTTTGTTTTGTTCTTGATGTATAAAAACCATAGGTTCTAGGTTGTTTTATTGATTAGTTAAATTGAGATTTGACGTATAAATGAAGGTGGATTCTTGGTAAAGATAGGTGTTATTAAAGTGTTCTTGAATCTGGAAAATTAGAGTTGTAGGTGTGTTTGTAAAAAGTGATTGTTAATATCATAAGTGAGTATAATTTTGTAAGCCTTAGTGTATAACCAATAAGGAAGTTAAATTTAACTTGAAATGAATTACCCTTAAAGGACATGAAATCTAGAAAATTTCAGTTGTTAGTGATGTCTCTAACCTTGTAAAAATTTCGTGAAGTATTGAAAGTAGTAAAGTTAGACACATTAGTGATGTTGATGGCAAATTCTGGAATTTTAATTTCAGCCTTGTGTACATGTTGAAACAGCTGAGAAATTTCACTCTAAATTGATATATTTGCACTTAATTAAGGGTAGGAATGACCCTATATTGTTGCTTGATTATTGGTTAAGAGCTTGATAAGTTTATGTAGTTAGTTGATGTCATAACCTAAAGAATGGACTTTTTTGACGTGGTTGGGTTCAAATATGGAAATTTTGATTTGTTAAAGAAATAAATGAGTTTTTTTTAATGCAAACTTGATGTTAAGGACATGAGTAATGTTTATAAGGTATGGATGAATGACCATTGAAGAACATGGGCTAATTATGAATGTGAATTGGGCAAATGTATGAATATATATTGCTGAAAAAAGTTTGGTGAATGTATAAATTTAGCTTGTTGAAATCCCAAATTTAAAGTAACAATTGTGTGTGGATTATGAGAGGCTTTTTGATCATGAAAATTTTCAAGGATAAGTGTAAAGTATGGTTAATAAATTTAGAGTAAATCAAGCTAATTTAAAGGTATAAGCTTGATTGCAAAATGGTAGTAGACAAAATATGATGTTTGAATGGTCTTAGGGTGTATAAGCATAAATTAAATAGTTAAGATATATGTATAAGAATACATACCCGAGAAAGTCAATTGAGCATGCACTGAACATAACACATATACATGTGTATGTTGAATCGGAGAAAGAAAGCATGCTATATTTGGAGAAATGGTAGATTTAAAAACTTTTATGAAATCATTTTTTCAGCGAAAGCAACAAATCCAAATCATCATGCTAATCCATACATGATATGGTATAAGGATAATAAAAACATAAACAAGATTAGGAGTATTACCAACTCATTTGCTACAGCTTTAAATCCTCGCTGCGCTATCCTCTCCTTCTTCTTGTATCCAAATCATTTGCCTTTGAATCTTTTCCTTTAGCAATGTATCTTCTCCTTATTGTTGTATCCTCAACCAATTTGATTTACCACTTGTTCTTCAAGGACAACTAGGCTAACAAAATCTTTTGGTGGGAAAGGAGAAGAAATGTTTGGATGAGATTTTCTTAGAAGAAGATGAACAAAAAATGAAGCTCTTTCACTTGGTAATTTCGGTTCACCCTTGCACGAAAGGAGAGAGAGTGTCTAAAAATATGCAAGAAGTCTTTCTTACACTATCAAATTCGGTTACGTATGGAATGGAAGAAGAGAGAGGCATCCAATGCATCACTTCTTTCATTAATCAATCATAAAGAAACCAATAAATGAGACTCTCTTCATTTATCTTTAAAATGGCTATATGAAAAGACCATAACCTAAAATTGAATTATCAATTTTGGTTTTTGTAAGAAGAAAGAAGGAAGTTGCTCCATCCAATGTACATCTTTCTTCTTTGATCTAATGAATGCAAATAGGTTACATGCTAACATTAAAAGATAACCATTAAACCATTTAATGATAAGTTTATAACTCCATTTAATGATGATAAACCATAATAAAGACCATCTTTATTTTAGCATTTTAATGTCAAATGTGCAGCTGCACATTTAACCTAAGAAAATCGAAATTGCTACTTCTCTTTTTAAAAAATTTGTTTTAATATAATTAATCTAATTAATTGCATTAAACCAAAATCTAGCCCATTCCTAAATGTACATTTGGGCTTCTAATTAACTATTAATTAGAGCAAGCCCAATATTCAATTATGAGCTTCTAAAACCTCCATTTATATTTCTTACTTAGCTTGATAACCTTCCCTAAAGCCAAGTGGAGAATCTTATTGGACTTTGATAATTCAAGCTCCAATAAGCCTAGAATTAATTTAATCTCATTAGAATTAATTCTAGCTTATTAACTAAATGTCATTCCACTAAAGACAATTAGTTGAACTCTTGAATTATTAAATATTATTAGAACACATATTTCATGTCCAATCCTTATTATAACCATCCGCACAATAAAGGGTAAAATTATCGTTTTGTCCTTATGTTGGTTTTTCCTTCTAGATCTTGAAGTGAATCACACGTTATTATAATGCTTATAATACGATATATGAATACACGAGAAGGGGGGGGGGTTGAATTGTGTATTCCCCTTTTTTTAAAAAAATCTTTCCAGAAAAACGTTTTGTTAAAAACAAGTTCTTTTCACAGAAACTTCAGTAAGTTCGAATTAATCAAAACTTTGAACAACTTGTTTTGAAATCTAAGTAATAACAAAACTTTGAACTTAAAGAAAGATAGAGTAGAGAGAAGTCGACATAGCAATTTTATATTGGTTCACCCCAAACCGTGGGCTACGTCCAGTCCTCAGAAGTCTTTCTGAGATTTCACTTTCTCTTCAACGTTTACAAGTATTATTTCTGAGCCTATTCAGGTCTCTACACTCAGTATTCTTTTACTCTTAGCCTCTGTAGGCTATCTGTACTACTTTCTTACAAAAGTGTTTGAACTATGTTACAGTAACACTAGCTCTTAGCTAATTCGCACAATAATCTCACAAACAAGTTTTTTTTTTCGTTCGTGTATATGTAAGTCAACTAACTTTTCAATCTTCGACTTCGACTCATATTTATAGCATTCGTCTGCAACTGCTTCTTGATTCTTGCTTCTTGAATCTTGCTTCTTGAATCTTGAAAGAAATGGTTAATCAGTTGAGTTCTGTAACTAACTCGAACTGACTCTTGCGTCTGCTTTTCTTTCTTCGTCTACTTTTAAATTCTGCGTCTGCTTTTCATTTCTGCGTCTGCTTTTCAACTTCTGTGTCTGCTTTTCTTTCTGCGTCTGCTTTTCAACTTCTTTGTTATTCATCCTGCGTCTGCTTTTCATTTCTGCGTCTACTTTTCCTTCTGCGTTTGCTTTTCCTTCTGCGTCTGCTTTTAAACTTCTGCGTCTGCTTTTTCATTTCTCCGTCTATCTGTTTTTCATTCTGTGCCTGCTTTTCCTTCTTCTTTGTTATTCATCAAAATCATATATATGTAAAGTCATTTTGACTCAACAATCTCCCCCTTTTTGATGATAACAAATCATATATGTAAAAAGAAAAACTTATCTTCAAAACTTATCTTGATGTGTGTTCGTCTGATTTCTTCATTAGTTTTCCTCTTCCTCCCCTATCTTTGTCATCTACTTCTTCAATCACACCCTTTGAGACTCTTTGATTGCTGCCTTTCATTCTCTTCTCCCCCTATTTTTTATAATAAAAAATGATCAATGACGATGACTCTTCATCAGTTCTGTCATCATCTCCTTCATTTCATTCATCATCTCCTTTAGCTCCTTGACTTCTCTGTGTAAGTGCCTGATTTCAGCTTACGAGTCAAACGGTGAGGAGAGTTGATCATCATCCACTGAGGGTTCTATGAACGCAATTGTGGTAGCATATGCGTCTGAGGATGGAATGTAATCAACAATCTCAAAAGTTGGTGGATTAACAGATAGATTAGGCTCTGAAAGATCTAAATCATAAGGAGCAGGTAGCATGAGCACTTGTCTTCCTTGCAGGGGTATGGCTTCAGCTTGAATAGACAATGTATTAGATAGTGGCCTAATACGCATTCTTTCTGCACTGAGGATTCAATGAATGTCCCCATGTAATCGTCTTCCCCATGGATAGTATTCATTCTTATCTGTAAAACTACAACCAGTTCTGTCATTTTTCTCCTTTGAAGTGCATGTTTCATTAATTCGTCGGACTTCATCTTCAATCTGATCTGCGGACATATCATTACTGATTCCTTCAGGATGTAACTTTATCTTCCCCTTATTCACATATAAAGGATATCTAGGCTGAATGTCCGGTACAACTTTTATCACCGTCTTCTCTGTAATTAGATAAATAGTATATGGTTTACTGGACATTTTTGAAGGGTATGGCTTTGTAGCAGCATCCCTCAAAGCATCATAAAAATTCTTTTCATCTTCACTCAATAGATGCCATGTCTCACTATTTATCGAAATAGGTTGTAAGATTGCCTTCACCTTCCTCCTTGGTTGATCACAGATGACAATTGAAGTACTCCTCTTGGTCACAAATTCAACCAGTTTGATCTCCAACTTGTCTTTTCTCAAAAATTCAGAATAGTTGTATATAACCAGACTAGGTTCATCAGATTTTTCCTGTGGTATCTGTACTAAGCTTAAATCTGTTGTTGCCTCTTGTTGAGCATCGATAGGAGTAAACTGAACTATGTTAGAGTCAATTTGCTTTTCCTTTTAAGCAGCATCAATAGTATCCTTCTTTTGGTTAACTTCCTTAGCAGTAGTCACATTCTTCTTTCGACTAATTACTTCAGTCTTCTCCACTGCCTCAGTCAGTCTCGGAGCTTTCTGAACTTGAGATTTCTGCTTCTCAGACTCCGACTTCCTCTTCTTCTCAGTCTCCCTAGCCTGTTTAACTGAGTCTTCTTGTAGGATTGAAACTAGAGATCTCGTTGCCTTTGGTGCGCGAGATTCAGAAATTTCTACCTGATTCTGTTCTCTGGCTCTCTTCTCTTCCTGTTGTCTCAGAGTACGAATCCTAGGTGATCTCCTCGCCTTCTCAGAAATTTCACCCAGAAGATTCTCCCCTGTTCTTTTCAACGCACCTTCGTCTGTCCTCCGAACTAAGCTAACTTCTTTTTGAGAAATCGCCTGTTTTATCAAAGGTCTTCCAGATAATTTTCTTCTTTCATCTATGAGCATTCTCATACTTTCTTGAGATTTAAAACTTGTAGCGGGAGACTTCTTCAGTAACCGCTCCCCCTCAGTTCTAGCTTTCTTCGTAGAATCTGCTTCTTCTTTTACCACTATCTTCAAGCCCATTCTTCTTATTGTATCTGAGTTAATAGAACTCTTGATAGATTTCGTCCTTCTGATTCCTCTGTGAAGAAGGACTCCAGATTTCCTAAAAATCCTCGTGAGTAGCATGCCGTAAGGATAACTGTTAGTATCCTTCATCCCCTTAACCATATAAAAAAAAATTAGAAATGGTAGGTCTATGGGACGTCGATTTAGCAAGTAGAACAGGCATTGCTCATCCAAGGTAGTCACTAAATGCCTTGACCCTGTTCTGGGTAAGATGTAGTTGAACAGAATCGCATGAAGAACCCTGGCCTTTGGGACCAGACTCGAGGTCTTCCTCTCTTATGGGTCATTAACTCCATACAGCTGTTTACTGACATCTTCTTCCTTCATACTAACCTTTGTCATCCATTTGGCTTTTCTTGACAAGGTTTCCCCAACCGATGAACATTCAGTCACCTTCTCTACTATCTCCTTTGTCACAACAATAGATATTCTATCTACTGTGGAGACAATAGTGTCATCTACCAGTTGCGCATTCTTCTAAAAATCATATACCTCATCAGTATACACCGGTTCCCGCACCTGGAAAAACTTTCTCCATCCAGCCTCTACAATCTCTGGTTTAACATCCATATCGTCTTTCCTCAGAGATTCGAAGTCCACATATCTTCCATAAATCATAGCTGGCTCCATTGATTACGAATAAGCGGCTCGTAATTTGTTCTTCAAAGGTAAAGTTGATTGCAAGAGTTTTAGAGAGAGAGATGAAACATCTTTGTTTGAGAGTAATCGAAATGATTTCAATTTCAGACTACTCGAAGGGTCTTATCAGGTGTGTTCTAGAATCGTTATGATCCTCAAGATTATGAAACTTTCCCTCCACAACTTCCTTGTGAGAGAAGTTACCAGCTGTAAACCACTGTTTCTGACGCCGTTAACTTTGATGATCTCTTAGCCTGACTGGTCATTTAACATAACCATGTTAAGGTTCCGTCTGATTTTCTTGAACCGTTCTTCACTCAATGGTTTAGTGAAGATGTCTGGCCATTGATACTCTATTTCAATGAACTGTAGTCTCACCACCTTTCTCTGAACGTAGTCTCTCAAGAAATGATGTCTGACTTCGATATGCTTTACTCTCGAATGCTGTATTGGGTTCTTTGATAGATTGATGGCACTGGTATTGTCACAATAGATTGGGATCTCCTCTTCTTGAACTGAATAATCTTGTTAGATCCCACACCCCACCCGTAGGTGTTTGCAGGTTATACTACGGCGTGTGTTTGCGGGTGATACCGTGGCATCCAACACAAATTGGTATTTTCCTCTTTGATCAGGATTCGAACCCTTGACCTTAAGGTTTTGTTGCTATCTAGCAGCACGCCTCTTACCATTGAGCCAATTGACTCAATGGTAAGAGGCGTACTGCTAGATAACAACAAAAAACGAGGTCGAGGTTCGAATCTGACAAAGAGGACAATATCAATTTATGTTGAATCTTGGGGTATCACCATAAACACACACCGCAAGATAACTCGCAAACACCTACGAATAATGGGGTCCAACATTAAAAGAAGAGAAGAAGAGAAGAAGTGTAGTTGGGTGAAGAAGATGAAGGTCTGTGTTTTAGAGAGAGAAAAGGTGGTGGTTGCATATATGAGTTTATGAACTAGAGCATTTCATTAAACAACTCTAAGTCTTTTTGATATAACTTTTGCATCTGAACTCCAAATGAATTAAAACTTGAATCAATGGACTCCTAACACAATTTTTTTCTCTCCATAAAAATTTAGAGATATTTGAATTAATTTTGAGGTGATTAATAGGATGAAAGTATGGAAGTCTGCTGGAATGTTATGGACTGGAGAATTTTCATGAACCTGCTTCGATATTCTGATTATAACTTGATATGTAGATTTTTAAATGAGTTGATTCTCAATTTACATTAAATTAGAGACATATTTCTACAACTTTCTTGAAGAAGTCGAATTTTAATTCTATCTCTAAGACTGTCAAAATTGGCATGAAATTAAGTCCTGGCCTAGGTTGTAGCACTACCAGGGACATAAATCATGTCCTGTTGTTGTTAAATAAAATGTACCTAATTAGGCTAGGGTTTCTACACTAAAGTTGTAGCTTATTCTCTTAACTTTAAATTGGTATAAATTTTGTAATTTTTGGATATTGGAATTGAGAGATATGGGTTGTACAACTTGAATACATGATCATACATTAACCAAAATGTCAAATGTACACAATCTGTGGTATTTTGATCATAACTCATAGAATATGAATTAAATTGAATAATCTTGGTACCAATAAAGACTTAAGACATAGGTGAATAATTTGTTTGAAGGAATTGTTACCAAATTCCTTCATTTTCCTGATGAAATTAATTGTACAAAATGGACCTAAAAGTGTGCCTTTAAACAAATCTGAGTTAATCAATTGAATGTGGGTATCTGAATGATTATTGTGATAATATTAATGATAAGAAACCTAGAATTATTATGAACATGCATTGTACATATTCAGTATATATGAATGTGAATTAATGAATACATAATTGTGCAATATTGTGATATGTGAATGTATTGTTTGTATAGAGGAGCGCATTGAATGACAGCATCCAGACATTGCCAGGACTTCAAGGAAATAGCTGTTTGGAGCATACTGTGTAACCTAAGATGGTTTCATCTTATAGTTTTGTACATTATTGAACTATATTGCGATCTTATTGAGCTGAACTAAATTGTGCTAATTGTGTTCTAGATTTTGGATAATATTGTTTAAGGCGTTTTGATGCGTGAGAATGATATTGGAAGTGCTGATTGAATGTGAATGCGTCTACTTAAATGACTTTTTGATTCTCAACTGAAAAGTTGAATGCTGGACCTAGTCTGATGACTAATGCTACTATGACTGTTACTGTTACTGTAATTGATATTGTGACTGATATATTTTTATATTACATGCAAATTAAAGTTATTGAATTTGATGACTGAATTGTGGCATGCACTTCATTCCAATGCATGTAATATAAAGGAGTTGTGACTGATGTTGCTACTGATACTGTTACTGATAAGAGCTTTAAGCTCCCACATATGTGGTTCTAAAGTGAATCACACGTTAATACAAAGCTTATTATACAATATACAAATGCACAAGAAGGGGGGGGGGGTTGAATTATGTATTTTTCTTTTAAAGCCCCTTCCAAAACGTTTTGTTAAAAGAAACTTGTTCTTTTCACAAGAACTACTGAAAATCAAAGTTATAAGGTATTTTTCGAAAACTTGTATAAAAACTAGTAAGATCGAAAAATTGAAAGATAAGAGAGATTAAGAGTTGAGAGATGTTGACACAACGATTTTTATACTGGTTCACCCCAAACTGTGGGTTACGTCCAGTTCTCAGATATCTTTATGAGATTTCACTATCTCTAAAAAACGTTACAAGTATTCTTTGTCTCTGAGCCTCTTCAGGTCTCTTACAATCAGTATTTTTTCACACTTAGCCTCTGCAGACTATTTGTACTACTTTCAACTGAAAGATTTTTTGAGCATTGTTACAGAAAAATAGCTCTAGATTTTCCGCACACTAGTTTCTCTCAAGTATTGCTAACTTTTGTAACTTTTATGTAACTTTCGCAATTCATGTAACTTTTTCAATCTTCGACTTCGACTCATATTTATAGTATTTGTCTTCAACTGCTTCTTGATTCTTGATTCTTGCTTCTTTCAAGAAACGGTTATTCAGTTGAGTTCTGTAACTAACTCAAACTGATTCTTGATTTAATATGGTTTGCTTTCGTCTGCTTTTCTTCTTCTTCTTTTCATTAAATCGCTTTTCTTTATACGCTTTTCTTAAATACGCTTTTCATTCGTATGTTTTTCATTAAATGCATTTTTCTTCATCTGTTTTTCTTAGTCATTTTCTTTAAATGCGCTTTTTATTATTATTTGTACTTTATCAAAATCATTTATGTAAAGTCATTTTGACTTAACAATCTCCCCCTCTTTGATGATAACAAATAATCGTACAAGTAAGATGAAAAACTGCAAATGAAAAAAAATGTACAGATGAGAAATAAGAACAGATCTTCACTCCGTCTTCTAGTTCTACATTTGTTCATTTTCTGCTTACTCTTCCTGCCCCTATCTTTTTCTTTCTTCTTCGAAAATTTTCTCTTCTCCCCCTATTTTTTATTAATAAAAAATGATTAGGACCGATGATGCTTTAATAATTCTTTCAACATCTCCTTTATCTCCTTGACTTCTTTGCGTGGTTGAATAACTTCTACTTGTAAGGTGAGGTTGGTCGGTCATCATCCTTCGGTTGTTCTTCTTCAATAACAATTGTAGTGTTATATGCATTTGAAGATGGAACATATGCTTCAAAGATCTCTAGGGGGGGAGGTTGAACAGATAGGTTGGGTTCTGGAAGATCTAAATCATCAAGAGCTGGTAGTCTTAACACTTGTCTTCCACGCAAGGGTAGGACTTCTTCAATTGAAGGTGTATTAGACAGTGGTCTAATACGCATAATTATCTGCACAAGGGATTCAGTGAACGTCCCTTTTGTAAGTTTTCCCCCCATTGGACAATGTTCATCTTTGATTGTTGAACTACCACTAGCTCTTGAAATGTGATGGGAAATGAAAGTTCCCGGTATTGTCTTCCCTACAAAACATGCTTCATCTATTCCTCACACTTCTTCTGTAATTTGATCTACTGACATATCATCTATTACCCCTTCTGGGTATAGTTTCTGCTTCCCCTTATTGCGTACCATGGGATACCTTGGTTGAAGGTCAGGTACAACCTTTATCATCGTTTGCTTTGTGATTGGGAAAATAGTGTACGGTTGGCTTGTCATCTTTGTGGGGTATGGTTTTGTTGCTGCATACCTCAAAGCCTCACAAAAGCTCTTCTCGTCTTCATTCAAAAAATGCCATGTACAACTATTTATCACAATAGGTTGGAAATGTACCTTCACTAACCTCTTTGGGACATCCCTGATGATTATTACTCCTCTTATTCACCGGTTGAACCTCTTCAATCACTCTGACTCTTAAAACTTCTTTCCTCAGAAGTTGAGAAGAGTTTTACGGTACTAGACTAAGTTTTGCTAATTTCTCCTGTTGAACATTAGTATGGGTAGCCTTCTTCTGATTTGGTTCTGCTGATTTCCCCTTTTGAACATCAATAGGAGTAGCCTTCTTCTGACTTGGTTTCTCAACAGTAGAAGTAGTCTTCTTCTGACTAACTTTCTCAGTCTTCCTTTTTGCCTCAATCAGTCTTGGAGTCTTTTGAGGTTGTGGTTTCTGCTTCTCAAACTCCAATTTTCTTTTTCTCTTAGTCTCTGTAGCCTGTTTGGCTATATCTTCCTTTAAGATAGAGACTAGAGATCATGTAGTCTTAGGTTTGCCTGTCTCAGAGACTTCTGCCTGACTTAGTTCTTTGGATCTCTTTTCTTCTTGTTGTCGCAGGATTCGAACTCTGGGTGATCTTTTCACTTGCTTCGGAATTTCACTCAGAAGTGTCTCCCCTTTTCTTTTCAGAGCACCTTCATCTTTACTCCGTACTCGGCTACTTTCTTTTTGAAAAATCATCTTTTCTTTCAAAATTTCTTTTGATGATTTCCTCCTTTCAGTCATGAGTATGTTTGCACTTGATTGAGATTTAGAACTTTTGTAGGAGATTTCTTCTTTGTACGCTCCCCCTCAGTTCTTGCTTTAATCTCAGAATCTGCTTCTACTCTTTCCAGATTCTTCAAACCTATTTTTTCCATAGTTCCTGAGTTGATAACACTCTTGACAGTCATTTTAACTCTGTTTCCTCTATCAAAAAGGACTCTAGACTCCCTGCATATCCTTGTCAGCAACATCCTATAAGGATAACTGTTCGTATCTTTCATCGCCTTGACCATATATTGAAAAATAAAAATGGTAAATCTATGGGTTGGCGATTCAGTAAGTAGAATAGGTATTGTTCATCCAATGTTGTCACCAAATGCCTTAAACCTACTCTTGGTAAGATGCAATTGAACATAATTGCATGTAGAACCCTAGCCTTCGGCACCAGACTTGAGGTCTTCCTCTCCGTAGGGTCGTTGTCTCCATACAACTATCGATTGACTTCCTCTTCCTTAACACTAAATTTTGTCATCCATCTGGCTTTGCTTGTGAGCTTTTCTCCAATAGATGGACATTCAGTCACCTTCTTAATCAACTCCGTTGTCACAATAATAGACAATCTATCTACTGTAGAAACAATAGTATTGTCTACTAGCTCCACATTCTTCCAGAAATCATACACTTCATTTTGATATACGATTTCTCGCACCTAGAAGAACTTCCTCCATCCTGCTTCCACTATCTCCGGTTCGATGTCCATGTCGTTTTTCCTCAAGGATTCAAAATCAACATGTCTTCCGAAAATCATTGCTTGCTCCATTTGATTCTTCGATGAGTAATGAACTGAGTTCACTGATTTGTTCTTCAAAAGGTAAAGTCAGTTACAGAGATTTGAGAGGGCTGAGAGCTGACAAGTTTTTGTGTTGAGAATACTCGAAAGGTCTTATCATGAGTGTTCTAGAATAGGTGAAGTTCTCAAGGCTATGAGACTTTCCCTCCAAAACTTCCTTGTGAGAGAAGTTACTAGCTGTAACTCACTGTTACTAATACCGTTAACTTCGACGACCTTTTAACTTGGTTGTGAAATGTTAGACGGTTGGTCACTTAACATCACCATGTTAAGGTTCCATCTGATTTCCTTGAATCATTCTTCACTCAGTGGTTTAGTGAAGATGTCCACCCATTGAAACTTTGTCTCTGTAAATTGAAGACTCACAATCCTTCTCTGAACGTAGTCCCGTAAGAAATGATGTCTGACTTCGATATCTTTCACTCTCAAATGCTGAATTGGATTCTTCGACAAGTTGATGGCACTCGTGTTGTCGCAAAAGATTGGGATCTCCACTTCTTGTACTGAATAATCTTCTAGTTGATATTTGATTCACAATATTTGTGAACAATAGCTTACGACAGACATGTACTCGGCTTTAGCAGTTGATAGGGCGATTAAACTTTGTCTCTTGCTTGACCAAGAAACTAGGTTTGAGCCAAGAAATTGACAGCCTCCACTTATACTCTTCCTATCAATTCTATCTCCGGCATAGTCCGCATCGTAATATCCAATCAACCTGAAATCTTTACCTTTCTCATACATTAAGCAAAGATCAGTAGTACCTGCGAGATATCTCATAATTCTTTTAATAGCAATGTAATGAGACTCTCTAGGATCGGCCCTGAAACCTTGCACATAAGCATACACTGAATAGTATGTCAGGTCTGCATGCTGTAAGATAAAACAAAGAACCAATCATGTAACACCCCACTCCCGTAAGACCCGAACCCGATATCGTTGGTGATATCCGAGTCCGCGTCCCACGAGTGACGTACTACATCAGTCGATTTAAAATTCAGTATACATTTTTTTTCTTTTTGGAGCCATTAACTCCACGTTCACACGGCAAACACAGTAAGTAATTAAAATCCGTGTTCAATAAAAACCAGTTTCAGTTATTACAGTCATCCAGTAATAATTATAATTAGTCAATGCAGTAAAACATTAATACCACAATGGCTCGGTAAAATACAATGCCTTGTTATACGTTGATTGCGAATACGGTTTACTAAGACCTAATGCTGGATACCTGAACCGATCCCGACCTCTAACCTTTACTCGTCTACGGTAGACATACTCCGTGTCAATCGGAGTATTCTTGAGACTGAAAAATAGATGCAAATTTTGGGTGAGTTTTGCGAACTCGGTGAGAAACCATCATCGATGGTTCACTCAAATCATGCATTCGCCCATGGCGTCTGATGCGATCTGATAATCATCAATTACGGTAAATAGTCAATAACGATATCGATGCGATAAAACATTCACGATAATTCATCCCATCACGAAAGTAGAACTTATCACATATGATTACTTATGCGAATGCAATGCATATGTGACTCTTTCGATTATTGATATTGTGCCCAAGTGCTCGACAAGATTGATGGGGACGGCGTCGAGGATTTCTCCCCTCGGGCTCGTGGCGGTCGAAGATATGAGCTCGAAGCTCTTATCGGTAAAAATAGCAACAGGGCACGTCCATTATCGATCATGCAATTATGCATGCGATGCGAGATTTTGTAACTATGCACGATTTGGCTATAAAGCCCGGTGTATCGATAAATCCACAATATGGCTATAAAGCCCAGTGTATCAGTCAGTCCACAATATGGCTATAAAGCCCAGTATAGCAGTGTTCAGTATGGTGGCTATAAAGCCCAGTATATTGGTATCAGTGTCATTCAGTACAGTAAAACCATTAAACATGCAATCATCCACTTTTATACATGCCAGAAATCATACAATTCATCTTTGCACGTAATTCACGTTGAGCATGTAAACAACCAGAAATTTGAGAAACCAACTAGGTTACTCACCTATTGCTTCCGAGCTAATGCCGGAAAGCCTCGTGACGTCGGTCAATCGGCGCTCAATTGGACCTCTATATGAATCGAAAAGTACGAGTCACTAAATATGAAATTTGTGCTCATGTTGATGAAATATGCATGTTCATGAATTCCCGGTCCTAACTCAATATTTTCCCATAATAAAATTTTATCAAAAATTAGAAATCCATAGGCGCTGACGGTGCGCAATTCGGACCTCTATAGGTCCTCAATTAAATAAAGCAGTGTTTACAAGTTAGTCACTAGGGCTACGTCAAATTCCGTCTAAAATTCCCGTTTTCTCAGAAAATGAAATTAAATATTCAACGAATCCGATGCCTCTAGAATCAGGTCAATCGGACGTCGGACGGAAAGAAATTGACAAAAGAACAATTGTACCATTTAATATCAAAATAATAATCAAAATAAAATAAATAAATAAATATATATATATATCTGGCGCCCGCCTCGGGCGAGACGCCGCCTCATGAGGCGAATTCGCCTCACTTCATCGCGAGGCGAGGCGTCGCCTCGCTACCAGCCTCCTAAATCTCGCCTCATGAGTAAACGTCGCCATGATGAGGCGGAGTTTCCACCGCCTTACCCTTTTTTTTTCAGATTTCAATCTTAATTTCTAATTACTCTAACTTTTAGCACACAAATCAGAAAAATACCCACTATACCTCATTGGAAAGCTTATGAAAAGCTCTACAATTCTCAAGAAGACCATAAAAATCAATTCCAACCCTAAGGGTGTCAAATAAGCCATCAAACCTTCTGCCTTCACAATTTCCCTCAACACAGGGCAGTACATTTACAATTTCATAACTCACTGATTCCTTAGTAATAAATTACCACAAAAATATGATCAATAAATTCACAATGTCCTCTACAACTTTCATGAACAACCCAAAATCAAATTCTATTGCAAACCAAGTCAATTAATTCCTCTAATGTTACTGTCCCTGAAATCCTTCACTTTGGGCAGTAATCTTACAAGAAGCATAACTTCCAGTATATAAGTCAATAAAATCAGAACTTTATATCCTTGTAACGATAACATCATAAACTTCATTTTTCATGAAGCACTCAACACCCAATTCGATCTCTAACAATTTCAAAATTGTTATGGAAGTTTCTGTTATGATCAGCCACTCATAACCTAATGTAGGATCAGTTTTTGAAAAATCATATCTCCCAATTATGACTTCTAAAAATTACAAACCATATGTCATTTTCAAGGTAATCTCTTCCTCTACAACTTTTCAGAAGCTCACTCACACCAATTCAGTCCACTTAAAATGTTAAAATTGCCTCCAATCAGTACACTCACAAAATCACACTTAAGCTAGGTTTCATCCAAAATGCTCAAAACCAATCATTAGTAATAAATTCATATCTCCCAATACACAATTCCAAAAATAGCAAGATCAGTAGCAATGGAAAGATAATCAAATATTCTATAACTTCCATGAAGACCATTCTCCCTAATTCCATCTCAATTAATTCATAATAATCAACAAAACTCAGATGTCATGGTTGCGGTTACTGTTCACAGGCAATGAAACAGTAACTTTCCATTCAAAAATTCACCCTTCTATCATTGAAATTCAACAACACCTATTTCACACTAAATTGAAGCCAACATCCCAAAGTTTCAGTGGCCACTAACCTCACCTCATTTGCATTTCTACAAAATAAGTTATGAATAAAACAGTAACATCAATTAAAATTCCAACTTTCCAGATTTAAGGTTAACCTTAGTTCAACCACTTCAATGCCTTTCTCACATCACTAGACATCAAAATAAATACAAATTACATGTCACTACAATCATACATATGTTAGGGTTAATACTGAAAAATTTACAGCATTTAATTCCTCCATTCAAAAACTCAATTAATTACCCTTGTTCAATTCAAAAATCAAACCACATCAGTAACTTCAATGCATCTTCATCTAACCTCATCCCCTTTTCTTCAAATCATAATAATCATCACTTTAATACCTACCTAAACCTAATACATGCTTTAAACACTTTTATTAACTACCCCTATACTATCATGACATTTATTTCCATGTAAAAATGCATTTAAAGATCAAAACTTAAGGAAAACTTACCAAATCAAAACCTCCTTCAAACCTTCAACTTCTAACTTTTACCTTCTAACTTCTATACCAAGCTACCACCTTTTCCTTCTCAAGTATGTACAAAGCTCATCTTTAAGCTTTGATGAGATCAAGAGATGGTAGCTTACAGTTGGGAGAAAGTTGAAAGAAGAGAGCAAATTTTCAATGGATTTTTGTAAGGAGATGTGTGTTTGGATGACTAAGAACAAAGCATAAAATTCATCCTTTCATTACTTTTAAAGCAAGCACATCCGAAAGAATGGAGAGGAAGCATTAAATGATGCTTTTGTAATGGCAATTTCTCATTGGTCCCTTTTTCTTAGAAAAGTCAAAATATCAATTTATTAATCCAGATCAAAATTTTACTCCAATTAATTCAAATGACCTACTTTCAGTCCCAAAATAATATACCCAATAATGCAATACCAGTGGGTAGCGATTTTTGCTCCGAGAAGCAATCGATTCGCCAATTGGTGATTTATCGGTCGAGAATTTCCCAATTATTTTTCGAGAATTAATGAAATTCCTAAAATTATAAAACAGGTAACGATGCACTCGAATAATTTTTCAATCACAAAATCACCTTTTCTACCCCAAAACATGTTTAGGCGATTCATCGCGATTTTGCGGTCAGGAATTTTCTAGGAAAAATCCAGAAAAATTCTTAAAATCCTAAAATGTAAAACCATTTATGGTGCAGTCCAATCAATTTTCCAAACTCAATTATCCCATTAATTCCAATAAAATTGCTTTAGGCCCAATTAACGGAATGTCATGAATGCATTTTTGTAATTCCATATACACAATTGATACGTGTATCGATCCTATTATGCATGAACAGTAATGATTATTCCTTATCAATCCCATCCTATGCCAATTTTACTATTTTACCCTTCCAGGAGGGGGTGGGATGTTACAATTCTCCCTTCTTATAAAATTTCGTCCTCGAAATTCCCGATCAACGATTCACTATGACAATAATCATATGAGTCTATATATCCTATACACTTTTCCACTTAATAATTCACTTATCGGTGATCACTATAACCACTCTCGATGCGTGGTTCGGTTATTGATTTGGCTAACTCGTTATCACTTAATACGAGAACGGATTTAACAAGACTATCGATTGGCGTTCTCATTTTCTTAGCTATTTCACTTGCCATGTCTAAGATAGTCACTACCTTTGGTTACAGATATCTAATACTTTTCCCCAATGCCATATAGTCAATTTTGTTCCATTGAGTACGTTTCCATTTCTTTGGTACCTCCCTTAATCACATCGAGACGATTTACATTTTTGGTACCAATACAAATGACACTTAATTCCACTTCACTATAATCGGTAACAATATACCTAATGCGGTCATTTGTTGTATACCATTCACTTTATGTTCAAATTCGATTCTCGTAAGACACTTCACTCGTTACATAGTGTTCACACACTTTATTCGGATATACATTTTACTCTGTCTCATTTGTCCGATCCGATTCCACTTTAGCTAACCATGCAGTCTTCCTAAGTCACTTTCCTTTTTCTCACACATTTTAGTCTCAAACCCATTACGGTCTTTAACTCTCAAGTAGGCCTATGCGATGTAACAAGTATATATTCTTGATGAATCAGAATTCTATAACACGACCATAATCAAACCTTTTTCCTATTGGACATTCAATCTATAAACTCTTGAGCCAAGAATCACTTCATTCTATACCTACAATTACTCAATTTCACTTTTCACATATGCTGACTAGAATGTCTAACTTTATTTGTTCACTTTCTTGTTCTAATACCTTTTATCGGTACACTTACTTCTCCTTCGACTTTTATTCACTATAGTTTTCCAATTCCATTCGTATATTCAAACTCATCATAAGATTTCCCCCTTTTACTTTCTGCACTCTTAACCATTCTTATCACTAGATTTACAACTTCAATTTTCCAGAAACACATCACTATTTTTTTTTAAGAACACCTCACTATTACCCATGTCTGCTTGACAATCATTGAAAATCCCAATATCGTAATTGATACATTCATTGCGGCATTGTCGTATTATACCCTTCTCTTTCCTCAAATTAACACAGTGTATGCTTATGGGAATCTCGGTCTCAAGGCTTTCAATAATGAGAATGGCACTAATACCATTTATCACAGTCAGTTCAATTTATTTCATACTTGTTCAACATATTGTCGCAGTTCAATACTCACTGCCCACTTTTCCCAGTGTATGTATATCATCAGTATCAGATTCCTCAATTAATCTTATCGTTCTTTTCACTTTTCACTGTTCAACACTTCTCAACACATTCTGTCTCTAATCACAGTTACTACCATTGTTTACCTCGCATAATTCCCTTATTAGGGTCCTATTGACTTTACCATACATCTTTTACCCTTTTCATTGAGTCCACACTTAGTGTATCTGCAATTTCTTTATGAAGGTGTCACTACATCACCTCATTGTCAGTTTCCCTTGTTGACCCTCTTGTCTCTATTCAGTTTCTCTTTTTCATTTTCTCTTCTCAACTGTTTTCATATCATTCATATCAACATATGTTAATACCTTGTCATCCATATTTAAACCTCCAAAATTTTCATCTTATTTTAATAACTCACTTCTCAGTTCGGGACTCTTTTATTCTTCGTTTCAAATCTGATTCCTCAACAGTTTTGCATCATAACTGGAGATCGATTCACTTCACATTGCAATTAGATTCACCTCAAATTAAAATCTCACTCATATGAAATTCTTTACATTGCTGTACATACAATGCAGATAATCTCAGCAGTATGAGCTATGACCCAATTTCACTTTTAATTTTGTCCACAAAAATCTCATCAATCAATTATTATTCCTAATTGCTTTTCAATCCTTCTTCACTATACGTACAATCTCAATTAGAACAATTTTATGCCATAATTTAAATATCAGAACATTCCTTTCACGAAGGTTCCTTATGACAGTCACTTAAACACTTTCTTTACCACTTATTCAGTAATCTGTACCACAGCATTCTATCCGGAATCCAATTTGTAATCCATACAATTCAGACTTCCTTAAGACTCCTTTCCGTTTATACCCATCCTCAATTAAATGACTGATACCATAATCACTTTTCAGTTCCACTCATACAGGCACACTTAGTCTACTTTTGTCTTACTTTAACCCATTAAGAACTTCACACTTAAAATCACTCTAAACATTTACCGCCCATTTCCTCTATGATTTCCATATATCTGTCACATACATTTCATTAGTCACAATCAACATTACCGTCCAATAGATATCCCTAACAGTAAATCGACTTAAATGCGACAACTCTTTTCATATACCACTATTGTGGTTTCATTCTTTTCAAGATCTTTATTTCATTCTCACCATATCATTAAACTGTATGTCTCATTCCCCTATCCGTTACGTGCTACTTGACCTTGTAAGGTCATATCAATTTGGCTTATCAGCTTATGATCATTAGTCCTATTATTTTTTTTTATTATGTTTTCTGCTACTTATCTTCTATTTTCTTCAAACAGTCTATGATCAGGTGTTCACAGTCCCCAATACCGACAAAGTCGTTGATACTACTCCATTTTCTCTCTATCTATATACCTATCCATTTACCATTTTCGTGTCCATATACACCTAATTCAGTATTTCCCGATACACCATCAGTATAATCACCTAACAATTTCAGTCTCAAACTTATGCGGTCTAGTTCATAACCATTTCCCGAATTCATTTCAGTCTATCTGTACACTTTTATCTCACTCAAATAGGCACTGAACATCTTTCCTTTTCGATTCTTTCAGTTCTCAATAAACCGTTCTGAGACTTTATTGAGCTTCTTTCCATTCGCTATTATCATCGCCTATAAACTCTACTAATCTCTAACTTGAATCTGATGAATCAAAATATGCCCGATTGGACCATCTACATTTTACTCAATTCAATATTTCCCTTTCATGTCATATACTGATCGAAGCGTAATTACCTAACTATCCCGAGCTTTTAATTTCGCTTAGATCTCTATAACCAATAAACTTCCCATATCTCTAATGAATCTCTCCCGTTCTCAACATCGCATTTTACATCACCATAATATTGTCAATTTAATTGGAAATTCTTAATCGATCTAGGCCAACACGGTCATTCTGTTATCACATATGAGGTTTCCAACCCAAAGTACAATTTCAATCTTCTTATCCATTTTTCCTTTATCCTTTCCTAATTGATTCTCCCCTTTTAGGGATTTACACTCTAATCCAGTATCACTCTTCTCTCACTTAATCACTTGACACTTATGCATCCTTAGGCTTTATCCTCGTGTGACTCTGACTAGGGATCAGTTACCACGGTCTGCAACGACGCGACTCAAATGCATGAAACCTATGTTCCAAACTGTGCCCAGATACATTACGTACTACTGGGCTCTGATACCACCTAAATGTAACACCCCACTCCCGTAAGACCCGAACCCGATATCGTTGGTGATATCCGAGTCCGCGTCCCACGAGAGTGACGTACTACATCAGTCGATTTAAAATTCAGTATACATTTTTTTTTTTTGGAGCCATTAACTCCACGTTCACACGGCAAACACAGTAAGTAATTAAAATCCGTGTTCAATAAAAACCAGTTTCAGTTATTACAGTCATCCAGTAATAATTATAATTAGTCAATGCAGTAAAACATTAATACCACAATGGCTCAGTAAAAATACAATGCCTTGTTATACAGTGATTGCGGAATACAGTTTACTAAGACACTAATGCAGACACAAACTGATCCCGACCTCTAACCTTTACTCGTCTACAGTAGACATACTCCCGTGTCAACCGGAGTATTCTTCAGGACCTGAAAAATAGATGCAAATTTTGGGTGAGTTTTGCGAACTCAGTGAGAAACCATCATCGATGGTTCACTCAAATCATGCATTACGCCCATGGCGTCTGATGCAATCTGATAATCATCAATTACGGTAAATAGTCAATAACGATATCGAAGAATGATAAAACATTCACGATAATTCATCCCATCACGAAAGTAGAACTTATCACATACGATTACTTATGCGAATGCAATGCATATGTGACTCTTTCGATTATTGAGATTGTGCCCAAGTGCTCAGTCAGTATTCAGTGGGGACGCGTCAGGGATTTCTCCCCTCGGGCTCGTGGCCCGGTCAGTACAGTATGAGAGCTCGAAGCTCTTATCAGTAAAAATAGCAACTTGGGGCACGTCCATTATCTGATCATGCAATTATGCATGCAGTGCAGTATTTTGTAACTATGCAGTATTTGGCTATAAAGCCCAGTGTATCAGTAAATCCACAATATGGCTATAAAGCCCAGTGTATCAGTCAGTCCACAATATGGCTATAAAGCCCAGTATAGCAGTGTTCAGTATGGTGGCTATAAAGCCCAGTATATTGGTATCAGTGTCATTCAGTACAGTAAAACCATTAAACATGCAATCATCCACTTTTATACATGCCAGAAATCATACAATTCATCTTTGCACGTAATTCACGTTGAGCATGTAAACAACCAGAAATTTGAGAAACCAACTAGGTTACTCACCTATTGCTTCCGAGCTAATGCCGGAAAGCCTCTGTGACGTCGGTCAATCGGCGCCCAATTGGACCTCTATATGAATCGAGAAAAATACGAGTCACTAAATATGAAATTTGTGCTCATGTTGATGAAATATGCATGTTCATGAATTCCCGGTCCTAACTCAATATTTTCCCATAATAAAATTTTATCAAAAATTAGAAATCCATAGGCGCTGACGGTGCGCAATTCGGACCTCTATAGGTCCTCGATTAAATAAAGCAGTGTTTACAAGTTAAAGTCACTAGGGGCTACGTCAAATTCCCGTCTAAAAATTCCCGTTTTCTCAGAAAATGAAATTAAATATTCAACGAATCCGATACCTCTGGAATCAGGTCAATCGGACGTCGGACGGGAAAGAAATTGACAAAAGAACAATTGTACCATTTAATATCAAAATAATAATCAAAAATAAAATAAATAAATAAATATATATATATATACGGAAGCGCCCGCCTTGCGGGGGCGAGACGCCGCCCTCGCGAGGCGAATTCGCCTCACTTCATCGCGAGGGCGAGGCGTCGCCCTCGCGACCAGCCTCCTAAATCTCGCCCTCGCGAGGCGAAACGTCGCCCTCGCGAGACGGCGAGTTTCCACTGCTGCCTTGCCTTTTTTTTTTTCAGATTTCAATCTTAATTTCCAATTACTCTAACTTTTAGCACACAAATCAGAAAAATACCCACTATACCTCATTGGAAAGCTTATGAAAAGCTCTACAATTCTCAAGAAGACCATAAAAATCAATTCCAACCCTAAGGGTGTCAAATAAGCCATCAAACCTTCTGCCTTCACAATTTCCCTCAACACAGGGCAGTACATTTACAATTTCATAAATCACTGATTCCTTAGTAATAAATTACCACAAAAATATGATCAATAAATTCACAATGTCCTCTACAACTTTCATGAACAACCCAAAATCAAATTCTATTGCAAACCAAGTCAATTAATTCCTCTAATGTTACTGTCCTGAAATCCTTCACTTTGGGCAGTAATCTTACAAAAGCATAACTTCCAGTATATAAGTCAATAAAATCATAACTTTATATCCTTGTAACGATAACATCATAAACTTCATTTTCATGAAGCACTCAACACCCAATTCGATCTCTAACAATTTCAAAATTGTTATGGAAGTTTCTGTTATGATCAGCCACTCATAACCTAATGTAGGATCAGTTTTGAAAATCATATCTCCCAATTCTGACTTCTAAAATTACAAACCATATGTCATTTTCAAGGTAATCTCTTCCTCTACAACTTTTCAGAAGCTCACTCACACCAATTCAGTCCACTTAAAATGTTAAAATTGCCTCCAATCAGTACACTCACAAAATCACACTTAAGCTAGGTTTCATCCAAAATGCTCAAAACCAATCATTAGTAATAAATTCATATCTCCCAATACACAATTCCAAAAATAACAAGATCAATAGCAATGGAAAGATAATCAAATATTCTATAACTTCCATGAAGACCATTCTCCCTAATTCCATCTCAATTAATTCATAATAATCAACAAAACTCAGATGTCATGGTTGCGGTTACTGTTCACAGGCAATGAAACAGTAACTTTCCATTCAAAAATTCACCCTTCTATCATTGAAATTCAACAACACCTATTTCACACTAAATTGAAGCCAACATCCCAAAGTTTCAGTGGCCACTAACCTCACCTCATTTGCATTTCTACAAAATAAGTTATGAATAAAACAGTAACATCAATTAAAATTCCAACTTTCCAGATTTAAGGTTAACCTTAGTTCAACCACTTCCAATGCCTTTCTCACATCACTAGACATCAAAATAAATACAAATTACATGTCACTACAATCATACATATGTTAGGGTTAATACTGAAAAATTTACAGCATTTAATTCCTCCATTCAAAACTCAATTAATTACCCTTGTTCAATTCAAAAATCAAACCACATCAGTAACTTCAATGCATCTTCATCTAACCTCATCCCCTTTTCTTCAAATCATAATAATCATCACTTTAATACCTACCTAAACCTAATACATGCTTTAAACCCTTTTATTAACTACCCCCATACTATCATGACATTTATTTCCATGTAAAAATGCATTTAAAGATCAAAACTTAAGGAAAACTTACCAAATCAAAACCTCCTTCAAACCTTCAACTTCTAACTTTTACCTTCTAACTTCTATACCAAGCTACCACCTTTTCCTTCTCAAGTATGTACAAAGCTCATCTTTAAGCTTTGATGAGATCAAGAGATGGTAGCTTACAGTTGAGAGAAAGTTGAAAGAAGAGAGCAAATTTTTCAATGGATTTTTGTAAGGAGATGTGTGTTTCGGATGACTAAGAACAAAGCATAAAAATTCATCCTTTCATTACTTTTAAAGCAAGCACATCCGAAAGAATGGAGAGGAAGCATTAAATGATGCTTTTGTAATGGCAATTTCTCATTGGTCCCTTTTTCTTAGAAAAGTCAAAATATCAATTTATTAATCCAGATCAAAATTTTACTCCAATTAATTCAAATGACCCTACTTTCAGTCCCAAAATAATATACCCAATAGTACAGTACCAGTGGGTAGCGATTTTTGCTACCGAGAAACGACCGGTTCGCCAATTGGTGATTTATCCGGTCCGAGAATTTCCCCGAATTATTTTTCTGAGAATTAATGAAATTCCCTAAAATTATAAAACAGGTAACAGTGCACTCAGAATAATTTTTCAATCACAAAAATCACCTTTTCTACCCCAAAACATGTTTAGGCGATTCTGGCGATTTTGCGGTCAGAATTTTCTAGGAAAAATCCAGAAAAATTCTTAAAATCCCTAAAATGTAAAACCATTTATGGTGCAGTCAATCAATTTTCCAAACTCAATTATCCCATTAATTCCAATAAAATTGCTTTAGGCCCAATTCACGGAATGTCATGAATGCATTTACTGTAATTCCATATACACAATTGATACTGTGTATCGATCCTATTATGCATGAACAGTAATGATTATTCCTTATCAATCCCATCCTATGCCAATTTTACTATTTTACCCTTCCAGGAGGGGGTGGGATGTTACAAATCATCCCTCTATATAGGGTTTGATCCACCTTCTTACCAGCTTCGTCTTTAGACAAAAGGTTCGAAGGATGCATTGGAGTTGCCATAGGTTTCACTTTTTCCATATCAAACTTAGACATCAATTCTTTCACATATTTTTGTTGATGGATAAAGATCTTTTCTTCGGTTTGCTTAACTTGCAACCTAAGAAAGAACTTTAACTCTCCTATCATACTCATCTCAAACTCATTTTTCATCAAATTCTCAAAACTCATGCATACACTTTTTGAAATAGCACAAAAAATAATGTCATCAACATAAATTTGAACTAAAATAAAATCATTCTCATAATTCTTCCTAAAGAGTGTCTTATCTACCTGACCTCTACTAAACCCACTCTCAATGAGAGAAGTACTTAGACGATCATACCACACTCTAGGAGCTTGTTTCAAGCCGTATAAAGCCTTATGAAGTCTATAGACATGATCCGGATACTTAACATCCTCGAAACTAGGAGGTTGCCTAACATACACTTCTTCGTCTATAAATCCATTCAGAAATGTGCTTTTCATATCCATTTGAAAAAGCTTTATATAATGACAAACAGCATGTGCAAGCAGTATCCTAATAGCTTCAAGTCTTGCTACTGGAGCATATGTCTCATTATAGTCTATTCCTTCTTGTTGATTATAGCCTTGAGCTACTAATCTTGTTTTATTCCGACTTACTTTTCTTGATTCGTCTAACTTATTCTTAAAAACCCATCTAGTTCCTATGATGGATTTGTTCAAGGGTTTAGAAACCAAGGACCAAACTTTGTTCCTAGTAAATTGGCTCAGCTCCTCTTGCATAGCTAAAATCCATGCTTCATCTTGAAGAGCTTCATCAATCTTCTTAGGCTCTATTTCAGAGACAAATGATGCATTAGCTTCTCTTCTGAATTTGGACCTTGTTCGGACTCCTTCTGAGGTCTCTCCTATAATTAACTCTTCTGGATGAGAACTCTTATATCTCCAATCTCTTTTTAACCTAAGAGTCTCTAGAATATCCTCAATCTTGTCTAACTGAGTTTCTGATGATGAAGCTTCTTTAGTATCACCTAAGGGCATTGAAGGGATTTCTCTATCCATATCATTTTCCTTACTTGGTTGGAACCTATCATCAAACTTGACATGAATAGTCTCCTCAACAGTCTTTGAGGTAAGATTATAAACCCTAAAAGCCTTCGATGATAAGGAGTAGCCTAGAAAAATTCCTAAATAGGTCTTTGAATCGAATTTGTCCAGCATTTCCTTTGTATTCAGTATAGTGCACTTGCAACCAAATGGATGAAAGTAAGATATATTCAGTCTCCTTCCATTCCATAACTCATAAGGAGTTTTCTTCAACAAGGGTCGCAACAATATTCTATTCTAAATGTAACATGTTGTATTCACAGCTTCTGCCCAGAAGTACTTAGGAGGATTCATCTCACATAGAATTGTCCTTGCCATCTCTTGAATCGTCCTATTCTTCCTTTCAACAACTCCATTTTGCTGTGGAGTCATAGGAGCAGAGAAATTGTGGAAAATTTCATTCTCCTCACAGAATATTCTAAACTTCTCATTCTCAAATTCTCCACCATGATCACTCCTAATACTGGCTATGGACATTCCTTTTTCATTCTGTAACTTTTTGGAAAGGGTTCTAAAACACTTAAAAGACTCATCTTTGTATGACAAAAACAATATCCAACAAAATCTAGTAAAGTCATCAACAATGACAAGTCCATATTTCTTTCCGCCAAGACTTATTGTCCTAGTTTGACCAAATAAATTCATATGTAATAACTCTAGAGGTCTAGATGATGTTACAGTATTTTTAGAAGAAAACGATGTTTTGAATTGTTTTCCTTTATGACAACTTTCACAAAATAAATCCTTGTCAAAACTTATTTTTGGTAAACCTCTTACCAAATCATGCTTTAACAACTTTGAAATATGTTTAAAACTGACATGACCTAGCTTTTTATGCCAGATTAGTCTTTTTTCTTTAGTTGATAAACAACACAAAACATTTTGATTTTGAAAATCTTCTAAATCAATTTTGTAAAGATTATTTCGTCTTTTGGCAGAAAAGAATATAGACCCATCTTTGTTTCTGACTTCACAAAGATTTTGATTGAACATAACTTCAAAGCCAGAATCACACAATTGATTGACACTTATCAAGTTCTGTTTCAGACCATCAACAAGCTGCACATTATCAATACATGCAAAGGAATCTTTACCTATTTTGCCGATTCCAATTATCTTGCCCTATTGGTTGTCTCCAAAAGTTACCGATCCTCCCTTCTTATACTGAAGATCTAGGAACATAGACCTTCTTCCCGTCATGTGTCGCGAGCATCCATTATCCAAATACCAATGGTGCTTGCTGCCTCTTCCAAGGAAGGATATCTGCAGGAGATATTATTTTATTTTTTGGTACCCAAATTTTCTTGGGTCTTTTCAGGTTAGTAAAATGCACAGAATGATAATGATGCATATGATAAGGTTGTTGATGAAAATGTGATTGTTGAAACTTCTTTTTCTGAAAGAATGACTTCCTTTTCTGTTGATACTTATTTCTAGTAAACCCTAATTCAGTTTTATCACTCGGATGTCTACACTTTCCTAACATATCATTCATTCTTTTCGTACTTTCAGTGAAAGTTGCTAGATCATCTGAAAGACTCTTGATCCTTATCTATAACTCCCTTTTTCTTAATTTCCTCTACTTGCTTTTTTAATCAGGTGTTCTCTCTTTCTATCTCTTGTGTATTTTTTCGATTTTCTACATAATTTTTCTTTAACAATTTGTAGTGTTTCAGAATAGCATGGAAATCTTCTAGTAGTTCAGAATATGCATCTTACAAGTCATCATATTTAGAGGTTACCTCCTCATCACTTTCCTCTTCGGCCACAAGGCATATATTTGCATGTTTTGATGTCTCGAAGCATGTATCTGATTCGGATGAATCTAGATCCTCCCAGGTTGCCATCATGCTTTTCTTGCCTTCTCTACTCTTCTTTGGTTTCTTCTTTAATGTTGGACACTCAGACTTGTAATGTCCTGGTTTGTTGCACTCGTAGCATATGATGGATGTCTTCTCTATCTTCCCATCATCTTTGTCGTTCTTTTTGAAGATTTGATTTCCTTTGGACTTCTTCTTCCACATCCATCTAATCTTCTTCGAAATGAAGGATAGCTCGTCATCTTCTTCACTCGACTCCTATTTTGACTCACTGGAATCATCGTTCTTTGATTCTTCAATCTTCAGCGCTTTTGATGAATTCCTCTTCCTTTGAGTCTTGTGATTCTTTTTTCTGGCCTTTAGTGCTATCGACTTGTCCCGTCTAGGCTTGTCTTTCTCATCGAGCTCAACTTCACGTATCTTTAATGATCCAAGCAATTTGTCAAGTTTTAATACGCTTAAATCCTTGGCTTCCTATACAGCGGTAACTTTTGGTCTCCACCTCTTTGGTAGACTTCTTAGGATCTTACGAACGTGATCTTGGTTGTCGTAAGTTCTTCCAAGAGCTTTTAATCCATTGATAATTGTTTGAAATCTTCCAAACATTTGATCAATAGATTCTTCATCTTTCATCTTGAACAACTCGTACTAATGCACAAGAATACTTATCTTGGATTCTTTAACTTGGTTTGTACCTTCATGTGCGATGGATAACATTTCCCACATCTCCTTTGCAGTATCTCATCCGTGGACTTTGATGTACTCACTTCTGAATAAGGCATAACTCAAGAAGAACTTTGCTTTGAAGTTTAGTTGAAATCTCGTCTTTTGATCAGCCGTCCATCTGATTCGTGGAATAAGATTTCCTTCTTCATCTGATGGTGTGTATGGTCCATTCTCTATTACGTCCCAAAGGACAACATGAGTAGATTCGATAAACAACCTCTTCCTATCTTTCCAGTAGTGATAGTCTTCTCCATTAAATGCCAGAGGTCTAGTGAATGAGGCACCTTCCGCTATGTATGTATGTGATTCTGCCATAATCTTTAATCCACACTTTGTTAAGGTGATCCTTGGACACCAAGCTCTGATACCAATTGAAGTGAATCACACGTTAATACAAAGCTTATTATACAATATACAAATGCACAAGAAGGGGGGCTTGAATTGTGTATTTTTCTTTTAAAGCCCCTTCTAAAACGTTTTGTTAAAAGAAACTTGTTCTTTTCACAAGAACTACCGAAAATCAAAGTTATAAGGTATTTTTCGAAAACTTGTATAAAAACTAGTAAGATCGAAAAATTGAAAGATAAGAGAGATTAAGAGTTGAGAGATGTTGACACTGCGATTTTTATACTGGTTCACCCCAAATCGTGGGCTACGTCTAGTCTTCAGATATCTTTCTGAGATTTCACTATCTCTCAAAAACGTTACAAGTATTCTTTGTCTCCGAGCCTCTTCAGGTCTTTTACAATCAGTATTCTTTCACACTAGCCTCTGCAGGCTATCTGTACTACTTTCAACTGAAAGATTTTTTGAGCTTTGTTACAGAAAAAATAGCTCTAGATTTTTCGCACAATAGTTTCTCTCAAGTATTGTTAACTTTTGTAACTTTCGTGTAACTTTCATAATTTATGTAACTTTTTAAATCTTCGACTTCAGCTCATATTTATAGTCTTCGTCTTCAACTGCTTCTTGATTCTTGATTCTTACTTCTTTCAAGAAACGGTTATTCAGTTGAGTTCTATAACTAACTCAAACTAATTCTTAATTTGACGTGGTTTGCTTCCGTGTGCTTTTCTTCCGTCTACTTTTCTTAAATCGCTTTTCATTAAATACGCTTTTCTTAAATACCTTTTCTTTGTCGACTTTTCATTCGTCATTTTTCTTAAATCGCTTTTCGTTAAATCGCTTTTCATTAGTATGTTTTTCTTTGTCTACTTTTCTTCCATTTTCTTTTCATTGTTATTTGTAATTCATCAAAATCATTTATGTAAAGTCATTTTGACATAACAGGTTCGACTTTATGGCTCACTGTGATTAATGAGTCACAGAATGACCGACTGAGCCCAATAATTTGGGATACTATAAAGGCACACAGTCACAACAATATAAAAATGAATGTGAGTCTCATACATATCGCATTCGCATATAATTTGAATTCATTGAATGATTTGCAAACCTGTGTGAATGTCGTTATATGTTTGAACTATGAAATGATTTATCTGTGATAGTATTTGATACTTGTCAAGTGGATTTGAACTGTATGATTACATGCTATAATTGATCTTATTTTATGAGATGAGTGAACCGTCGAGGATGGTTACTATGCTAAGTTCCCAAAACAAATTAAAATTACACCGTTGCTTTTCATATTCGAGAGTAAGACGACCTAGGTTCTAAGACTCCGTAAAAGCATATTTTGTACAGTTGTTATAGTCGGATTTGGCTCAAAGGTCGATCAGCTGGGATTAAGGACATAGTTGTTTCTTTTGAGTTTGTAGTATTCAGTATGTACGGAGTTGTTTATGTTCATAGGAAAATGTTATATAAATAAGGATGATATTGTATTAAATGAAATAATGTGAATTATGGTTTTTGTTGTAATATGATAACATTTTGGATTTTAGCAATTGTGTGATTGATGGTTTAGTTTATGATGCCATATTATATACAATAAAGGTGAGATAGTTAACATGTTATTTCTATCAGGCACGTACACATGTATTTGATGGACGCACGTGCATGTGTCAGTTGGAAATGGGGTGTTACATTTTATGATTGTGATCATAGATGATATTTTAGTTTACTCGAAAAGCAGAGAGGAACATTCTGAGCATTGGTCTTACAGATAATGAGAGAGAAATAATTTTATGCTAATTTTAGTAAGTGTGAATTCTGGCTTGATCAAGTAGTATTCCTGGGATATGTGGTGTCTGGATAGGGCATATAGGTAGACCCAAAGAAAGTTGAGGCAGTGATTAAGTGGGAAACCCCTAGGAATGTATCTGAGATTTGAAGTTTTCTTGGCTTAGCAAGATATTATAAGAGGTTTATCGAGGGGTTTTCACTGATCTTAGCTCATTTGACAAAGATTCTAAGGAAGAATGTACCTTTCAGATGGATCAATTAATACCAAAGGAGTTTTGAGGAGTTAAAACACTGGTTGACTACAACACTAGAGTTAGCTATTCCATTTGGATTTAGAGGATATTTAGTGTATAGAGATGCTTCATACTAGGGGTGAGGATGTGTTTTGATGTAGTATAGCAGAGTGATTGCATATGCATCGAGAAAGTTAAGATATCATGAATTTAATTATCTAGTTCATGATTTAGAACTTATTGAGGTGGTATTTGCTTTGAAGATTTAGAGATATTATGTTGGGACCCGACCCGGGAACCGGATCCCAACCGAATACACTTGCGCCTTTTAATGTTGGACCCTTTACACTTTGGGCTAATATTTCCCAGTGGCGTGTGTTTGCGGGTTTACGGCGGGTGTTTTGGGTTATCAACCTGACATCCAACTTAATCGATCTTGTACCTCTTTGGCCAAATGGTAAGAGGCCACGACGTGGAACCACTTGACCTCAATTTCGAGGTCAAGTGCTCGCCTCGTGGCCATTTGGCTAAGTTACCAAATGGGACAAGATCGATTGTTGATGTCGAGGTTATAACCCGCAAACATGAATGTGGATAACCCGCAAACACACGCCGGTGGGAAATATTAGCTCAAAAGGGGTGGGTCCAACATTATGCTCGATACTATAAATGTTGGATCCGTTACGAACCTAACTACATAAGCGAGCGGAAAGCGGCGAAGCGGAAACGAAGGAAGCGGAAATTTGGATCGACAACAAAATGCGAGGCGAACAATTCGAAAGTAGCGAAGCGGAAGCAAATGCAAGCGGAAGCAAATACTAATCGAATCAAGCGAATGATTCAATCGAATATAGCGAAGCGAAATAATCGAATCTGAATCACAAAGCGGAACGAATAAGCGGCGGGATCGAATCGAATGCAAATCGAATTCGGATAGAAAACAAAGTAAGCGCAACAATCAATGTGGCTCAAACACTTTCCGACATCCGTGACTAAGCAAAGAACAGGAAACAGAATCGCGTTGGGGATTCTAAGACGTTCCAAAATCCGTTATGAATTTTTTTTTCTTTCTTATTCTCATTTCTTTTCTCGTTACTCAATCATATCCAAATCATCTTCAATCCATACAGTCGTACATAATCTTATATAAATCCATACGAATCTCAAATTACATTTTTATCCCAGATTTTATCGAAATTTCGGCAGCATAACGGCTGCCTTTATCCTAACTCAAACCTGCAAAGTGTTCAAAACATCACTTCTAAAATTTCCAAACAATCACACACACATCAGAATCCACCGGACCCTCCGTCCGGGATATCAGCAGATAATCACAAACCTATTTCTAAAACATTCTCATACTTGTCATTCAATCTACTATTCTCATAGTTCAATCGCATTCCCAAATCAATCATACATATATATCCCGATTATCCATAATTTCATATCTGATTTTACGGTCATTCACAAAACTCAACTTTATACACAAATACATTTTTCCAAACTTTTCTAAAGTCATAAACATACTCATACCCAAGATCCACATTACTCAAAAGCTAACGTGTTCAAAAGTCAAAACTGACGTCTTCACATACGTCTTCACATTCTTTCATCCGATCTCCGCTCAAACACGGAGATGGGGATGAAAGGGGGGTGAGCTCGAAAGCTCGTGGATAACACATTTATAAATCGATAAATAAGCGGAAATCATTTTTCATAAGCTTTTTGCCAAATGGGCTAATTTTTCAAACTTTATAATTTTTCAAACAATTTCCTCAAACCCATTTTTTTTTTCATATTTGTCAAACTTTTCATAATAATCTCACTTTTTCTCATTTTTCAAAACTTCTTGAATTTTTCATAAATATGAATGCAGAACACATAAACAAATCAAAACATATAACACATCGAATGGTGCGGTTCGGTCCAATAGAGCGTCTTGCACATTCAGCGTAGCGATCATATGCGATCGTGAGCGAAACGTCTACACTTTCCCAATATAGCGGTCGGTTGTAGCCGTGAGGGAGTCCGAATCGAGACTCCGTACACTAGCAGGCAGCTGGAGAAGGCTATACACATAGAGACAATACGACTCACCAAGGACCTACCAAACCCACATAACACATAATCGAAAGCGAAAAGTCGGATTGCTCAAGGCACTTTTCAATTTCTTAATTTTCACACATTCACATAAAGCATACAATTTGATCAATTCATCATTCAATTCTAATTTGAAATCAAATCATTCAATGCATACACAACAAATGCATTTTTAGAATTTCTATCAGTTTATCGAATCATTGAAAGCAATGAATTCAAACTTATATTAATCTTTCAGAAAACATTCGGAAATCAGAATTTCAAACCTTTACAAAACAATCATTTGTCAAAATTTTCACATTTATGCTTTCTTTATTTTTCAAAATTGCTTTCTTTAATTTTTCAAAAATTGCATATTGCTCACAAATCAAAATATAAATATGCTACCCACCTCGAATTATTGCGGAAACTTGATTTCAAGCTCCAATTGATCCTTGCTTCTCTCTCCAAAGTACCAAAACCTAAACCATAATCATCCAAATTCCACATCGAAAATACTTAATTTTCACAATCAACTTAGAATTCACCAATTCCATTTACATTCAAGCTATTTCAATCTCCAATTTTGAAAATCCCAATTTTCAAAATTGGCCTAAACCAAGACACTTCGAATTCAATCTCATAAAACATAATTTTCAAAATTAATCTCACAATTCATCAATTCACATTAATTCCAAACTATTTAAATCCTCAATTTCAAAATCCTAAATCTTAAAATTGGCCTAAACCAATTTATCCAAATTCAATACCATAAAATACCAATTCTTCAAAATTGATTTCATATATCATCAATTCATCATATTTCCTATAATTCTACACCAAAATATCTCAAAATTCTCAATCATAAAATTAAGCCTAAACCTTACTCAATTTTTCATCCAAAATTAAACCCAACCTAAAGCATATATATCAAAATTAATTCCACAATCCATATATGTGTTTCATTAATTGATGGTCAAATGACCAAATTGTCCTTCATTCAAAACTTAAAGTTACACTTACTTGCGGTTTGATTCAAGACTATCGAGTTGAAGGAATTTGTTCAAACTTCCTTCTCGATAAATGTTCCTCTCACTCATACTGAATCCAACGCCACTGACCGCGCTCAATTCCGAGCACTACATCAAAAGTTATAAAGTAAACAGATGCGGAAATATCCATATTCTAACACATTTCTTATGTACGATTATTTCCGTCCAAAATTTCACATTCTTAATCCCAGAATTGAAACTCAAAGTCTTCATAACAATTGTAGCCTTATGTCTCTAGTTTAATTCAAAACAAGAATCGTCTCATTTCGATTCCCAGATCAAAGTTATACTCAAATTACTCACAGGTGTTCCCAATTCAAAATTAAACCCTAATCCGAACTTAAATTCAAAATTAAAAATCTTAGGGGCAAAATTGACATTTCATGTCTTCATATGATTTGTAGCCCTTGTCTTATCTTTATTTCCCTCAAGAATCGCTTCAATCGGATCTCTACAGATCCCGAATTTTACAAAACACTGAATCATGCTCGGAAAATTTCCCGACTCACTTTGATTAAATTAATCACCATTAATTTAATCTCAAAAGTTCTAAATTTCTTATAAAATGAAATTCAATGTCTTAGGAATCCAACGCAAAAAGAATCAACTCAATCGGATGTCGGACGGAAAGATATAGGCAAAATAGTGAGCAAAGGTCGGATTAAAAACAAAGAAATCCAAAAATTTCAGAAACAAAAGCGGCGTCAGTCGCGTGACGGACCCCAACTCATGAGGGCGAGGCGCCTTCATGAGGGCGAGACGCCTGCTCGCTAGGCGAGGCGTCGCCTAGCGAGGCGCACAGCTCATGAGGCGAGCCTTGCCTCGCGAGGGCGAAGCGCACGCCTCGCCCGAGGCGAGGTGTCGCCTAGCGAGGCGTCTGAGCGCCCGCCTCGCCAGGCGAGGCGTCGCCTAGCGAGGCGTCAGATGGCGCCCGCCTCGCTAGGGCGAGCCGTCGCCCTAGCGAGGGCGCTAAACCTTTTTCCTCTTTTTTTTTTTTTCCTCTAAACTTCCAAAATTCATAACTTTTACTCCCGAACTCCGATTTTGACAAACTTAGTCTCTATAGAAAGCTTGAGAGAAGCTCTAAATCTTCCAAGAAGAACAAAAAACTCAATTCGACTCCTACGGGAGTCCATTTTCCGGTCAAAGATACTATTCTCTATACACGCTTGCAAAAATCATAACTTAATTTTCCGAGATCGAAAAATTGCATACTTTATATCGAAATAAAGATCAAAACAAATCCTTCAATTCTCATGAAGAACATCAAAGCTCAATTAACCTCTAACTAGGTTAATTTCTCAGTCAAAGTTTCAATCATAATAAAAGTCAAACCCGATCAAACACAAACTTTGGTGATCATAACTTTCACTCCGATATCGAAAAATTACAAACTTTATGTCCACAAAATCTCTTAACATAATCTACAAGTTTCATGTAGATCATTTTATCAAATTTTGCCTCAAACAAAAGTCAACTTTCAAAGGCCAGAAAGTCAACTATTACACAATTTTTCATATTTTCATACTTTCTCTCTTTATTTCATGATCTTCAACTTAATTTCAATCAACTCATCCACTTGATCATAGTCAAATTGTCACTCAAGGTTCGGGGTCCAACATTTCTCCCCCTCTTAAAAGAATTTCGTCCTCGAAATTCATATTTACTTAACTTTCAAGTCACTCATTCTTGCATAAATTTCTTTCTAAACAATGATCATCAAGCACTTTCTTACTAATTTCTTTCCACAACTCATAATCAATTTCTTTTTCATCACATTTACTCATCATACATATTCTCACACTCTTCACAATTTTCACTTCCTTAAATCATATATCACTCATATCATATCAAAACACTATATCTATAACTCATTATTTCTTTAAATATGGACACAGGTCAATGGTCCATTTCTTAAGAAACCCTAATATGGTTCAATCATCATTATGCCATCATTCTTTCATCTATATCAATTCATCACAATTTCTCAAGAAGTTCTAATCTTAATTTCCTCAACACATTCCGAAAAATCAAACATATTCTGAGCACTCAAATCAAACCAATCATTTGAATTCATCAAATAGTCATACATATCAATTTTCAAATTCCTAAAGGCAATCATACTTCTTTCATCAAAATCAAATGATCACCTAGCACACTCTCACAAATTCACTCTTATCTTTACAAACTCGTATCAATTCCTTATTCATACTCATACGCCCAAGTAAGATCATATTACTGGGCTCTGATACCATAAATGTTGGGACCGGGCAGGAACCGGATCCCAACCGAATACACTTAACACTTTCACTCTATGCTCTGATACCATAAATGTTGGATCCCGTTACCGGAACCCAACTACATAAGCAGAACGGAAAACGAAGCAGAACGGAAACGAAGGGAAGCGGAAATTTCGGATCGACAACAAAATGCGGAAGCGAACAATTCCGAAAGTAGCGAAGCGGAAGCAAATGCAAGCGGAAGCAAATACTAATCGAATCAAACGAACAGATTCAATCGAATATAGCGAAGCGAAATAATCGAATACGAATCACAAAGCGGAACGAATAAGTTAAAGGGATCGAATCGAATGCAAATCGAATTCGGATAGAAAACAAAGTAAGCGCAACAATCAATGTAAACTGAAACACTTTCCGACATCCGTGACTAAGCAAAGAACAGGAAACAGAATCGCGTTGGGGATTCTAAGACGTTCCAAAATCCGTTATGAATTTTTTTTTCTTTCTTATTCTCATTTCTTTCTCGTTACTCAATCATATCCAAATCATCTTCAATCCATACGATCGTACATAATCTTATATAAATCCATACGAATCTCAAATTACATTTTATCCCAGATTTTATCGAAATTTCTAAAGATAACTACGCCTTTATCCTAACTCAAACTCGCAAAGTGTTCAAAACATCACTTCTAAAATTTCCAAACAATCACACACATATCGAATCCACGGACCCTCCGTCCGGATATCGCCAGATAATCACAAACCTATTTCTAAAACATTCTCATACTTGTCATTCAATCTACTATTCTCATAGTTCAATCGCATTCCCAAATCAATCATACATATATATCCCCAGATTATCCATAATTTCATATCTGATTTTACGGTCATTCACAAAACTCAACTTTATACACAAATACATTTTTCCAAACTTTTCTAAAGTCATAAACATACTCATACCCAAGATCCACATTACTCAAAAGCTAACGTGTTCAAAGTCAAACCGGCGTCTTCACATCGTCTTCACATTCTTTCATCCGATCTCCTTTCGAAACACGGAGATGGGGATGAAAGGGGTGAGCTTCGAAAGCTCGTGGATAACACATTTATAAATCGATAAATAAGCGGAAATCATTTTCATAAGCTTTTTGCCAAATGGGCTAATTTTTCAAACTTTATAATTTTTCAAACAATTTCCTCAAACCCATTTTTTTTCATATTTGTCAAACTTTTCATAATAATCTCACTTTTCTCATTTTCAAAACTTCTTGAATTTTCATAAATATGAATGCGAACACATAAACAAATCAAAACATATAACACATCGAATGGTGCGGTTCGGTCCAACAGAGCGATCGCACATTCAGCGTGGCGATCATATGCGATCGTGAGCGAAACGTACTACACTTTTCGCATAGCGGTCCGATTGTAGCCGTGAGGGAGTCCGAAATCGAGACTCCGTGCCCTAGCGGGCTGACTGGAAGGCTATACACATAGAGACAGCAACGACTCACCAAGGACCTACCAAACCCACATAACACATAATCGAAAGCGAAAAGTCGGATTGCTGAAGGCACTTTTCAATTTCTTAATTTTCCACACATTCACATAAAGCATACAATTTGATCAATTCATCATTCGAATTCTAATTTCAGAAATCAAATCATTCAATGCATACACAACAAATGCATTTTTCAGAATTTCTATCAGTTTATCGAATCATTGAAAGCAATGAATTCAAACTTATATTAATCTTTCAGAAAACATTCGGAAATCAGAATTTCAAACCTTTACAAAACAATCATTTGTCAAAATTTTCACATTTATGCTTTCTTTATTTTTCAAAATTGCTTTCTTTAATTTTTCAAAAATTGCATATTGCTCACAAATCAAAATATAAATATGCTACCCACCTCGAATTATTGCCGGAAACTTGATTTCAAGCTCCAATTGATCCTTGCTTCTCTCTCTCTTCCAAAGTACCAAAACCTAAACCATAATCATCCAAATTCCACATCAGAAAATACTTAATTTTCACAATCAACTTAGGAATTCACCAATTCCATTTACATTCAAGCTATTTCAATCTCCAATTTTGAAAATCCCCAATTTTCAAAATTGGCCTAAACCAAGACACTCGAATTCAATCTCATAAAACATAATTTTCAAAATTAATCTCACAATTCATCAATTCACATTAATTCCAAACTATTTAAATCCTCAATTTCAAAAATCCCTAAATCTTAAAATTGGCCTAAACCAATTTATCCAAATTCAATACCATAAAATACCAATTCTTCAAAATTGATTTCATATATCATCAATTCATCATATTTCCTATAATTCTACACCAAAATATCTCAAAATTCTCAATCATAAAATTAAGCCTAAACCTTACTCAATTTTTCATCCAAAATTAAACCCAACCTAAAGCATATATATCAAAATTAATTCCACAATCCATATATGTGTTTCATTAATTGATGGTCAAATGACCAAATTGTCCTTCATTCAAAACTTAAAGTTACACTTACTTGCGGTTTGATTCAGACTATCGAGTTGAAGGAATTTGTTCAAACTTCCTTCTCGATAAATGTTCCTCTCACTCATACGAATCCAACGCCACTGACCGCGCTCAATTCCGAGCACTACATCAAAAGTTATGTAAGTAAGCAAATGCGGAAATATCCATATTCTAACACATTTCTTATGTACGATTATTTCCGTCCAAAATTTCACATTCTTAATCCCAGAATTGAAACTCAAAGTCTTCATAACAATTGTAGCCTTATGTCTCTAGTTTAATTCAAAACAAGAATCGTCTCATTTCGATTCCCAGATCAAAAGTTATACTCAAATTACTCACAGGTGTTCCCAATTCAAAAATTAAACCCTAATCCGAACTTAAATTCAAAAATTAAAAATCTTAGGGGCAAAATTGACATTTCATGTCTTCATATGATTTGTAGCCCCTTGTCTTATCTTTATTTCCCCTCAAGAATCGCTTCAATCGGATCTCTACAGATCCCGAATTTTACAAAACACTGAATCATGCTCGGAAAATTTCCCGACTCACTTTGATTAAATTAATCACCATTAATTTAATCTCAAAAGTTCACAAATTTCTTATAAAATGAAATTCAATGTCTTAGGAATCCAACGCAAAAAGAATCAACTCAATCGGATGTCGGACGGAAAAGATATAGGCAAAATAGTGAGCAAAGGTCGGATTAAAAACAAAGAAATCAAAAAATTTCAGAAACAAAACGGCGTCGTATGCGTACGGACGCCCCAACTCATGAGGCGAGGCGCCGTCATGAGGGCGAGACGCTCGCTCGCTAGGGCGAGGCGTCGCCTAGCGAGGCGCACAGGCTGAGGGCGAGCCTTGCCTCATGAGGCGAAGCGCAACGCCCGCCTCGCCGAGGCGAGGTGTCGCCTAGCGAGGGCGTCAGGCGCCCGCCTCGCCAGGCGAGGCGTCGCCTAGCGAGGCGCGTCTGGCGCCCGCCTCGCTAGGGCGAGCCGTCGCCTAGCGAGGCGCTAAACCTTTTCCTTTTTTTTTCCTCTAAACTTCCAAAATTCATAACTTTTACTCCCGAACTCCGATTTTGACAAACTTAGTCTCTATAGAAAGCTTGAGAGAAGCTCTAAATCTTCCAAGAAGAACAAAAAACTCAATTCGACTCCTACGGGAGTCCATTTTCCGGTCAAAGATACTATTCTCTATACACGCTTGCAAAAATCATAACTTAATTTTCCGAGATCGAAAAATTGCATACTTTATATCGAAATAAAGATCAAAACAAATCCTTCAATTCTCATGAAGAACATCAAAGCTCAATTAACCTCTAACTAGGTTAATTTCTCAGTCAAAGTTTCAATCATAATAAAAGTCAAACCCGATCAAACACAAACTTTGAATGATCATAACTTTCACTCCCGATATCGAAAAATTACAAACTTTATGTCCACAAAAATCTCTTAACATAATCTACAAGTTTCATGTAGATCATTTTATCAAATTTTGCCTCAAACAAAAGTCAACTTTCAAAGGCCAGAAAGTCAACTATTACACAATTTTTCATATTTTCATACTTTCTCTCTTTATTTCATGATCTTCAACTTAATTTCAATCAACTCATCCACTTGATCATAGTCAAATTGTCACTCAAGGTTCTGGGTCCAACATTTCTCCCCTCTTAAAAGAATTTCGTCCTCGAAATTCATATTTATAACTTTCAAGTCACTCATTCTTGCATAAATTTCTTTCTAAACAATGATCATCAAGCACTTTCTTACTAATTTCTTTCCTGACTCATAATCAATTTCTTTTCATCACATTTACTCATCATACATATTCTCACACTCTTCACAATTTTCACTTCCTTAAATCATATATCACTCATATCATATCAAAACACTATATCTATAACTCATTATTTCTTTAAATATGGACACAGGTTAATGGTCCATTTCTTAAGAAACCCTAATATGGTTCAATCATCATTATGCCATCATTCTTTCATCTATATCAATTCATCACAATTTCTCGAAGTTCTAATCTTAATTTCCTCAACACATTCAGAAAAATCAAACATATTCTGAGCACTCAAATCAAACCAATCATTTGAATTCATCAAATAGTCATACATATCAATTTTCAAATTCCTAAAGGCAATCATACTTCTTTCATCAAAATCAAATGATCACCTAGCACACTCTCACAAATTCACTCTTATCTTTACAAACTCGTATCAATTCCTTATTCATACTCATACGCCCAAGTAAGATCATATTACTGGGCTCTGATACCATAAATGTTGGGACCCGACCCGGGAACCGGATCCCAACCGAATACACTTAACACTTTCACTCTATGCTCGATACCATAAATGTTGGATCCGTTACGAACCCAACTACATAAGCGAACGGAAAGCAAGCGAAGCGGAAGCGAAGGGAAGCGGAAATTTGGATCGACAACAAAATGCGAGCGAACAATTCGAAAGTAGTAAGCGGAAGCAAATGCAAGCGGAAGCAAATACTAATCGAATCAAGCGAGCAGATTCAATCGAATATAGCGAAGCGAAATAATCGAATCTGAATCCAAAGCGAACGAATGTTTAAAGCGGGATCGAATCGAATGCAAATCGAATTCGGATAAAAACAAAGTAAGCGCAACAATCAATGTAAATGAAACACTTTCCGACATCCGTGACTAAGCAAAGAACAGGAAACAGAATCGCGTTGGGGATTCTAAGACGTTCCAAAATCCGTTATGAATTTTTTTTTCTTTCTTATTCTCATTTCTTTTCTCGTTACTCAATCATATCCAAATCATCTTCAATCCATACAGTCGTACATAATCTTATATAAATCCATACGAATCTCAAATTACATTTTTATCCCAGATTTTATCGAAATTTCGGCAGCATAACGGCTGCCTTTATCCTAACTCAAACCTGCAAAGTGTTCAAAACATCACTCTAAAATTTCCAAACAATCACACACACAGAATCCACCGGACCCTCCGTCCGGATATCGCAGATAATCACAAACCTATTTCTAAAACATTCTCATACTTGTCATTCAATCTACTATTCTCATAGTTCAATCGCATTCCCAAATCAATCATACATATATATCCCAGATTATCCATAATTTCATATCTGATTTTATGGTCATTCACAAACTCAACTTTATACACAAATACATTTTTCCAAACTTTTCTAAAGTCATAAACATACTCATACCCAAGATCCACATTACTCAAAAGCTAACGTGTTCAAAGTCAAACCGGCGTCTTCACATACGTCTTCACATTCTTTCATCCGATCTCCTGCTCGAAACACGGAGATGGGGATGAAAGGGGTGAGCTTCAGCTCGTGGATAACACATTTATAAATCGATAAATAAGCGGAAATCATTTTTCATAAGCTTTTTGCCAAATGGGCTAATTTTTCAAACTTTATAATTTTTCAAACAATTTCCTCAAACCCATTTTTTTTTTCATATTTGTCAAACTTTTCATAATAATCTCACTTTTTCTCATTTTTCAAAACTTCTTGAATTTTCATAAATATGAATGCGAACACATAAACAAATCAAAACATATAACACATCGAATGGTGCGGTTCGGTCCAAATAGAGCGTCTCGCACATTCAGCGTAAGCGATCATATGCGATCGTGAGCGAAACGATTACACTTTCCGCATAGCGGTCCGATTGTAGCCGTGAGGGAGTCCGAATCGGACTCCGTGCCACTATGGGCAGCACTGAGAAGGCTATACACATAGAGACAACAATGACTCACCAAGGGACCTACCAAACCACATAACACATAATCGAAAGCGAAAAGTCGGATTGCTCAAGGCACTTTTCAATTTCTTAATTTTCCACACATTCACATAAAGCATACAATTTGATCAATTCATCATTCAATTCTAATTTCAGAAATCAAATCATTCAATGCATACACAACAAATGCATTTTTCCGAATTTCTATCAGTTTATCGAATCATTGAAAGCAATGAATTCAAACTTATATTAATCTTTCAGAAAACATTCGGAAATCAGAATTTCAAACCTTTACAAAACAATCATTTGTCAAAATTTTCACATTTATGCTTTCTTTATTTTTCAAAATTGCTTTCTTTAATTTTTCAAAAATTGCATATTGCTCACAAATCAAAATATAAATATGCTACCCACCTCGAATTATTGCGGAAACTTGATTTCAAGCTCCAATTGATCCTTGCTTCTCTCTCTTCCAAAGTACCAAAACCTAAACCATAATCATCCAAATTCCACATCGAAAATACTTAATTTTCACAATCAACTTAGAATTCACCAATTCCATTTACATTCAAGCTATTTCAATCTCCAATTTTGAAAATCCCCAATTTTCAAAATTGGCCTAAACCAAGACACTCGAATTCAATCTCATAAAACATAATTTTCAAAATTAATCTCACAATTCATCAATTCACATTAATTCCAAACTATTTAAATCCTCAATTTCAAAAATCCCTAAATCTTAAAATTGGCCTAAACCAATTTATCCAAATTCAATACCATAAAATACCAATTCTTCAAAATTGATTTCATATATCATCAATTCATCATATTTCCTATAATTCTACACCAAAATATCTCAAAATTCTCAATCATAAAATTAAGCCTAAACCTTACTCAATTTTTCATCCAAAATTAAACCCAACCTAAAGCATATATATCAAAATTAATTCCACAATCCATATATGTGTTTCATTAATTGATGGTCAAATGACCAAATTGTCCTTCATTCAAAACTTAAAGTTACACTTACTTGCGGTTTGATTCGCACTATCGAGTTGAAGGAATTTGTTCAAACTTCCTTCTCGATAAATGTTCCTCTCACTCATACGAATCCAACGCCACTGACCGCGCTCAATTCCGAGCACTACATCAAAAGTTATGTGTGAAACAGTGCGGAAATATCCATATTCTAACACATTTCTTATGTACGATTATTTCCGTCCAAAATTTCACATTCTTAATCCCAGAATTGAAACTCAAAGTCTTCATAACAATTGTAGCCTTATGTCTCTAGTTTAATTCAAAACAAGAATCGTCTCATTTCGATTCCCAGATCAAAAGTTATACTCAAATTACTCACAGGTGTTCCCAATTCAAAAATTAAACCCTAATCCGAACTTAAATTCAAAAATTAAAAATCTTAGGGGCAAAATTGACATTTCATGTCTTCATATGATTTGTAGCCCCTTGTCTTATCTTTATTTCCCCTCAAGAATCGCTTCAATCGGATCTCTACAGATCCCGAATTTTACAAAACACTGAATCATGCTCGGAAAATTTCCCGACTCACTTTGATTAAATTAATCACCATTAATTTAATCTCAAAGTTCTAAATTTCTTATAAAATGAAATTCAATGTCTTAGGAATCCAACGCAAAAAGAATCAACTCAATCGGATGTCGGACGGAAAAGATATAGGCAAAATAGTGAGCAAAGGTCGGATTAAAAACAAAGAAATCCAAAAAATTTCAGAAACAAAACGGCGTCGTATGCGTACGGACGCCCCAACTCGTGAGGGCGAGGCGCCGCTCATGAGGCGAGACGCCGGCTCGCTAGGGCGGCGTCGCCCTAGCGAGGCGCGACAGCTCGCGAGGCGAGCCTTGCCCTCGAGGCGAGGCGCAACGCCCGCCTCGCCAGGCGAGGTGTCGCCTAGCGAGGCGCAGATGGCGCCCGCCGCCAGGCGAGGCGTCGCCTGGCGAGGCGCCGTCTGGCGCCCGCCTCGCTAGGGCGAGCCGTCGCCTAGCGAGGCGCTAAACCTTTTCTTCTTTTTTTTTTTCCTCTAAACTTCCAAAATTCATAACTTTTACTCCGAACTCCGATTTTGACAAACTTAGTCTCTATAGAAAGCTTGAGAGAAGCTCTAAATCTTCCAAGAAGAACAAAAAACTCAATTCGACTCCTACGGGAGTCCATTTTCCGGTCAAAGATACTATTCTCTATACACGCTTGCAAAAATCATAACTTAATTTTCCGAGATCGAAAAATTGCATACTTTATATCGAAATAAAGATCAAAACAAATCCTTCAATTCTCATGAAGAACATCAAAGCTCAATTAACCTCTAACTAGGTTAATTTCTCAGTCAAAGTTTCAATCATAATAAAAGTCAAACCCGATCAAACACAAACTTTGACTGATCATAACTTTCACTCCCGATATCGAAAAATTACAAACTTTATGTCCACAAAAATCTCTTAACATAATCTACAAGTTTCATGTAGATCATTTTATCAAATTTTGCCTCAAACAAAAGTCAACTTTCAAAGGCCAGAAAGTCAACTATTACACAATTTTTCATATTTTCATACTTTCTCTCTTTATTTCATGATCTTCAACTTAATTTCAATCAACTCATCCACTTGATCATAGTCAAATTGTCACTCAAGGTTCGGGGTCCAACATATTATCTATATAGTGAAACATTTCAGATATTTACAAATAATAGAATTTTGAAATATTTGTTGAGTCAGAAGGAGTTGAATAGAAGACAATGATAGTGGATTGAACTGATTAAAGATTATGATTGTATGATTGAATATCATCCTGGTAAAGCTAATGTTATGACTGATGCATTAAACAGAAAATCCAATAGTAATGTGGCACAAATTCAGGCATCGAGGTTACGAAACATAGTTTAATTGAGAGAATTGAATGTTGAGTTGAATATGGGGCAAAATGGAGCATTGATAACTACATTGAAGCTTAGGTCAGTATTGCATGAAAGGATTAGAAAAGCTGAAAGTAAGGATCTAGAATTTTTGAAGCTTATTAAGAAGTTGAAACAAGATCTAAGTTTTGAGTTTAAGTTAAAAGACAATGCAGTATAGTTGAAGCAAAATTATGTGTACCTGATGTTGATGATCTAAGAAAAGAGATTTTGGAGGAAGCATACATAGCAACTTATGCTATGCATCCTGGTACTACTAAGATGTATAATATGCCGAAACAACATTTTTGGTGGCTAGGGATGAAGAAGCAAGTGGTGGAATATGTTACTAAATGTTTGACTTGTCAACAAATTAAGGCAGAGCATCAAGCTCCAATTAGGAAGTTATAGTCATTGCCAATTTTGGAGTGAAAATAGGAGATGATTATTGTAAATTTCATTATAGGTTTGCCCAAGACTCAAAAACAACATGATGTTATATGGGTCATTGTTGACAGATTGACAAAATTGACCCATTTCTTACCTGTGAGGGAGAATAATACACTGGATCAGTTGTCCCAAAGGTATGTAAATGAATTAGTGAGATTATATGTAGTTTTATTATCTATTGTATCAGATTGGGATCCAAATTTACTTCAAGATTTTGGGGTAGTTTACAGTCAGTCATAGGTACAGAGTTAAATTTTAGTACAATATTTCATCCTCAGATAGACGGATAGAGTGAGAAAACTATTAGGGCTATTAAAGATATGCTTAGAGCCTGTGTTTTGGAGTTCCAAGAAGCATGAGATCAATATGTAACTCTTATCGAATTTGCATACAATAATCAATATCACAGTAGTATTGGTATGACTCCATATAAAGCATTATATGGCAAAAAAGTTTCGTTCGCCATTGTATTAGGATGAAGATGGCCTAAGGATTACTGAAGGCCCAGAACTAATTCAAGATACTATTGATAAGGTAAAATTGATCTGCAGTAGAATTAAGGCAACTCAAGATAGGCAGAAAAGTTCTGTAGATCAGCACCATAGAGATATGGAGTACCAAGTGGAAGATAAGATGTTCTTGAGAGTATCACCTTAGCAAGGAGTGTTTAAATTTGGTAAATCGAGTAAGTTAAGCCTTAGATACATTGGTCCATATGAGATTACTGAGAGAGTTGGACCATTGGCATATAAGTTAGCACTATGAGCAGAGGTGGCTCAGATTCATAATGTATTTCATGTTAGTATGCTCAGGAGATATCGGTTAGATCCAACACATATATTACCAACTCAAGACGTTAAAGTTTCAAGTAATTTGAGTTATATATAGGAACCAGTTAAGATAGTGGGTTATCAGACTAAGAAATTGAGAAACTGAGTGTTCCCATTGGTTAAAGTCCTTTAGAGGAATCATTCGAGAGAAGAAACCACATGGGAGACTGAGGAAAACATGAGAAAATAATACCCCATCTGTTTGATCAAATAGGTAAGAATTTCAAGGATGAAATTTCAAAGGAAGAATTGTAATAGCCCGTTTTCCATACTAAAGGTTAGAATCCTAGAATATTGCACATGACCATAACATTGAGAATTCATGAATTGCATTTCATTCACCTGCATATCATTAGCATAAACACATAAATTATGAATTAGTACAAGTTGCAAAGATAATATATGCACTCAATTGACATATTCCGGGATATGAAAGGTTTAAAATGATCATGATGTCAATTGTGTATTATTTATGTCTTAAATTTTGATTTGGTGGACTATAACTAGTAAGCTTGGAATTTATTGTATAATTAGTAAATTTGGAATTTATTGTTACAATTAGAAAATTGTTGAACTAAAATTTATATTTGGTCTAGGAAAAATGCAAAGTCATAAGACAAATTGACATATGGAAAATTAGGATGACTAAGCTTATGAATTAGTGACATTAGGCATGAAAAATTACGTGTCAAATGGCATAGTTAATTATTTGAAAAATGGAAATAATGGCTATGTGATAAATGAACTAAGTAGCTAAGTGACATAAGGCAGAATATATACATGAGAAATGGAGTACATGCCTAAGGATAATTTTTAATCTAAGAAAATGACACCTTGTACCTAGTTGAACTAAGCAAATGATGGAAAAGTTTTTGCTGAGTTCATTTCTCTTCTTTTTTTCACCCTCTCCACTGAATCTTGCTCCCATATCACATCTCTATATTTTGGCTTAAGTCTTGCTAAATTGCCACACCAAATCCATGCTTTTACCTTTCATAAGATCGCCATAGAAGCAAAAAATTGTCATTCTTGTTGTGGTCTTTTATCCTAGCCAAAAACCAACCTATTTCTACCATGAATTGGTGATGATCTTGCAAGCATGGAGAGCTAAGTTGACTTGAACTTTGAGCTGGAATTTGAGCTAGACAAGTAAGTAAAAGATTGATCTTTATGGCATGTTTTAATAGAAAGATTATGATGATTGAATTGGGATGGATTTTATATGATGTTGATGATGAAGTGTGTTGGAAAATGATACATGAATTGATACTATTCTATTTTGTTCTTGATGTATAAAAACCTTAGGTTTTAGGTTGTTTTATGGATGAATTAGATTGAGATTTGAAGTATAAATGAAGGTGGATTCATGGAAAAGATAGGTGTTATTGAAGTGTTCTTGAATTTGGAAAATTAGAGTTGTAGGTTTCTTTGTAAAAAGTGACTGTTAATGTCATGCGTGGGGAAAATTTGTAGGCCTTAGTGTAACCAATAAGGAAGTTAAATTAACCTGAAATGAAGTAACTTTAAAGGACATGAAATCTGGAAAATTTCAGGTGCTAGTGATGTCTCTAAGCTTATAAAATTCGTGAAGTATTGAAGGTATTACAAACATTAGTGATGTTGATCACAAATTTTGGAATTTTAATTTCAGCCTTATGTACATGTCGAACCAGCTGAGAAATTTCACTCTAAATTTGTATATTTGGACTTGATTAAGGCTAGGAATGAACCTAGATTATTGCTTGATTAATTGGTTCAGATCTTGATTAGTTTATGTAGTTAATTGATGTTATAACCTAAAGAATGGACTATTTTGATATGGTTGAGTTCAAATCTGGAAATTTTGATTTGTTAAAGGAATAAATGAGTTCTTTTAGTGAAAACATGATCTTAAGGACATGAGTAATGTGTATAAGGTATGGATGACTGAGCATTGAAGAATATAGGGTAATTATGAATGAGAATTGGGTAAATGTATGAATATATATTGCTAGAAAAAGTTTGGTAAATGTTTAGATCTAGCTTGCTGAAATTCTAAATTTAAAGTAACAATTGTGTGTGGATTATAAGAGGCTTTTTGATCATGAAAATGTTCAAGGATAAATATAAAGTATGGTTGATGAATTTGTAGTAAATAAAGCTAAATTAAAGGTATAAACCTGATTGCAAAATGGTAGTATACAAAATATGATGTTTGAATGGTCTTAGGGTGTATAAGCACAAATTGAATAGTCAAGATCTATGTCTATGAATACATACCTGGGAAAATCAATTGAGCATATATTGAAAATAACACATATACATGTGTATGATTGAGTACTTATTTGATTAAACAAGTTAATAATGTGTACATATGTGTGTATTACATGATTTAGAAGCATAAATTGACCGATAACTTCCAGACATTGCCGTCTCGTCAAAACAATAGCTATCTGGAGCATACTATGAGTTAACCTAGATGTTTACTGGCTATATTTGAATTGTTCTTAATTAACTATTACATATTGAACTATTACTGATATGACTGTGTAAATTTTGGGCATTGATGGTCTGAGTAGTTTGATATTCGAGACTGTATTGGAAGTGTTTTCAAATTTCATGTAAATATGAAAATTGTGTTCTCAACTATATGTTGAATGCCAGACTTAGATCCGATGAATGTGGTATATGACTGTGCACACTGAATGAGGGTTATTGATAGTATAATATGTGATTTGTTGCATTTTCATTACATTGATATGCATGATCAAATAAAAAAGTTGTGACTAGAGTGACCAATGTGAAAAGAACTTAAAGCTCATAAATGTGCACATAGAGCCACATGTTCAATGGTTAATAAGCTCGATATCCACAATGGTTATAGGACAGTATCTAAAACGAACCGAGTATCCACAGTAGATACGGGACAATTAAATAGGTACTCAATCACAACAAAATAAAAATGAAAGTGGACTCTCATGTGCATTGCAAATATATCTTTACATGTATCATTGTAAAGAATGAATAAATTGAGTTGATATAATGTTATGCTATGTTTGTGTACATGTGAATGATTGTGAAAAAAAAGAACTGAATTGTGTTGATATAGTGATCTGCAATACTTATATATATGTTGATGATATGAATGATTGAGGTGAAAGATTGGATTGTTCTAAAAAGATTATATGACATGTTTGTATTATAATGTGCTTATTGAGATATGATGTATAATGTGATTTGGTATACAAAACTGTATAGGAATTGATTTAAACTAATGTGAGATACTTGTGAATTTGGTTGTATACTTGTGATTTTATGTGTTGACTCGAGTGAACACATCGATGATGGTTCACTCACTGAGTTTGTAAAACTCACCAAATTTGCAACGTTGTTTTTCAAGTACTGAGGAGACCTAACTTCCAAGGCAATCTAGTAGCAGACTAGTATTATCAATTTTGGAATTAGGAATGGCTCAAAAGTCTGGTCAGCTAATGTCTGAGGGGTTTAGATAGATTGTTTATGTTGGCATCTCATTTCATGTTAGATATTTTCTAAAGAACAGTTAACTCTTAGATGTTTTTGTAATGTAGATATATAGATTATAAGATGTAATAACAATGTAAATGATGTTTGTGAAATGAAATGAGAAATGTTGAACTTATAATCACTTGTGTTTAGTATGATGCCATAATAATGAATTTGATTGCTCTAACATGCCATTCTTATAGGGTATGTTCTTAATTGTCCTCCAGATGTTTGGATATATGTTCTATGATAGTGGTGTGTTAAAAAATGAGTGACAAATAGCTAGGAGAATTAAGTGACAAATGGCTTAGGAATTAAGTGACATTTGGAAGCCATAAAAAGGAGGACAAGTAGCTTGCTTAAATACATGACAAGTGTCCTTTTACAAAAAAGGAGGAGAAACACTCATCTTACACCAAATGAATTATAACATTTCATAGTTGTTTCCTTCATAAAGATAGTTATGGAGGTAGAACATTGTGACATATATTGTTGTCTTTTTTGCCAGTCAGGGTCGCCCCATCATACCCCCTTGATGTTCTTGAATTGTTCTTGCATGTGAGGCAAAGCAAGCTTGACATTTGAGGTAGAATTCAAGGTAATAAAGTAAGTGAAATATTGATCTATTATGGTATATGTTAACTGAATTTTATTATGGCTAATTAGGGATGGATTGAATGTGGTGTTGGTGTTAAAGATGTGCTGGAAAATGAAGAATGAATAGGTAATTTTCTGTTCTGGTTTTTGCATGTACAAAAACAATAGTTTATGGGCTGTTGTATGGATGATTTAAGTTGTGATTTGAAGTATAATTGATGAGGAATTCATGTTAAAGATAGGTGTTATTAAGTTGCTTTCGAATCTGGAAAATTAGAGTTGTAGTTGTGTTTGTAAAAAAGTGACTGTTGATGACATAAGTGAGCAGAATTTTGTAAGCTTTAGTATAACCAATATGGAAGTTATATTAACTTGAAATGAAGTAACTTTAAAGGACATGAAATCTGGAAAATTTTGGGTGTTATTAATGTCTTTACAGCTTGTAAAATTCGTGAAGTATTAAAGGAAATAAAGTTACACACATTAGTGATGTTGATGACAAATTCTAAAATTTAATTTCAGCCTTGTGTACATGTCGAACGAGCCGAGAAAATTCATTCTAAATTGGCATATTTAGACCTGATTAAGGCTAGGAATGATCCTATATTGTTTCTTGATTAATTAGTTAAGAGCTTGATAAGTTTATGTAGTTAATTGATATCATAACCTAAAGAATGGACTGTTTTGATGTGGTTGTATTCAAAGCTAAAAATTATGATTTGTTAAAGGAATAAATTTGTTCTTTTAATGCAAACATGATCCTAAGGACATGATTAATGTGTACAAGGTATGGATGAATGAGCATTAAAGAACATGGGGTAATTATGAATGAGAATTGGGAAAATGTATGAATATATATTGCTGGAAAAAGTTTAGTGAATGTTTAGATCTAGCTTGCTGAAATTCTAGGTTTAAAGTAACAATTGTGTGTATATTATAAGAGGCTTTTTTATCATGCAATTGGAGTAAATCAAGCTAACTTAAGGGTATAAACCTAATTGCAAAATGTTAGTATACAAGATCTAATGTTTGAATGATCTTAAGGTGTATAAGCATAAATTGAATGGTCAAGATCTATGCATAAGAATACATACCTGAAAAGTCAATTGAGCATGCATTAAAACATGACACATATGCACGTGCATGATTGTATATTTATATGATTAAACAAATTGGTGATTTGTGAACTATATGTCTTTGTATTGCGTAATGATAGACGCACAAGGTGATCGTCAACATCCAGACATTACCAGAACATCAAGGCAATATCATTTATAGCATGTATTGTGAGTCTACTTAGATGTGCAAACTCACTTATATGCTTTTGTGTGATTGTATGTTTAACGTGAAATGCGTGTACAACTGAATGATAAATGCTAGGCTTAGGTATGAGGGGTTAGTTATATGAAATAAGCATATTGAAATGAAAGGTAATTAAAGCATAGCATATGAAATGATACATCTCATCATATTGAAATGTATGATCAAATAAAGGAGTTGTGACTAGAGTGACTGATGTGTAGAAAAAAGCTTTGAGCTTAGAATTATGAAAAAGAGCCTCGAGCTCTGATAAATGTACTCAGTATCCACAATGGGTATGGACCAGCCATGAACTCGGTACCCACAATAGGTACAGGATAACAAATTACATTGATAGGCACTTGGTCACAACAAAACAAAATGAGAATGAAAACATATGTGCATTTACAGATGCATCCCTATATGCATATGATTAAATCAAAATGATTTCTTGAATTGCTTTGAAATAGTGAAATACAACTGAAGTTAATGGAGAATGTGATGTAATAAGCAATACTAACCTATATGATATACTTGTTGAAGTGTGATAAATTATGATATAACTTATCTTTGTGATTTGACTTGTGTGAGTGCATCAATGATGGTTCACTCACAAAGTTTGCAAACTCATCAAAATTGGAACGTTGTTTTGTTTCAGGTTCAAGGGAGTTCTAGCTACCAAACAATATACTAGAAGTTTAGTACTTACATTTTAGGGATGAAATGACTCAAAGGTCTGATCAGCTGAATCTTCGGAGTCTAGTTAGAGTCTTTTGCATTAGCATCCCATATTATGTTACATATTATTATCTAAGATTAAACTCTAATTTTTTAAATAAAATGTATATATGGATTCTGAATTATAACACCATATGAAATGACAAGAAATGAATGTTTTGAATGCTTATGATACATTTGATTTCTTTATTTAGTTGATTGTCCTAATGTATCATTTTCGTAGAGTATGTCCTTGAATATCCTCTGGTATGTTCGTGATTGTGCCCTATGGGAATGATATGTTAAAATTTTGGTATTAGAGCATGGTTTGGCATCCTAAGGGACATATGCGAGTATTTCAACATGGCATATAGGGTATATAGTGATCACTATTGTAACATCCCATCATCGATGGGAAGGGTATATTGGTAAAATGGGACGGGTTAGTAGGTCACATTGCATATTTTGATTTGTTCATTCATTTGGCCTCTCGATATAGAGAGGAATGAGATATTTTGCACATGCACATATATGTACATGCATTCATGGCATTTCCCGGTATTTATTGTGAATATGTTGTGATTGTAAATTATGAGATAATTGTGTTTGAAATTTGAATTGAAATGTATTAGGAGTGATTTTCAGTTGGTAGTGACCCTTAGAAATTTTTCTGGAAATTTGGGACAAAAAGCCCAGACCGGAGTATTTTCTAAGTGACGGACTGATTGAGTTGATTGTACTAAAATAATTGTCAAATGGCAATGGGAAAATTAGATATTTGATTTAGGAATGAAAATGGGGAACCATTGGAATTTGAGGACAATTAGACTAAAAATGAATTTTTGAAAAGTGAAAAGAAAAAAAAAAAACTTTATGAGTGTTTGAGGAAAAGTTGAGTATTATGCCTTGAGCCCTAAAACCATTGTTAAGAGAGAAACCCTTTAAATGCCTTAGGTTTTAAATTTGGCCGAAAGCTATCTCCTCCATCCTAGGGCTTGTTTCTTCTTCCTTCGATTGACTCTCCTTTCTTCCTCCTTGTGCGATCTTTCGTTGTTCTCTTCCTTGCTTCTTCTTTGTGTTTAAGACCAACCTTAATCCTTGATAAGATGAAGATTTGGGAGGTTTTGAGTGGGAGCCGTAAGGGTTAAAGAGGTTGGAGAAGATTTTGGAAGTTTTAAGAGTGAGAGCTTGATTTGGTAAGTAAACTTCTTTTATGTTGTTTATTGTTAATTTAAATACATTTATGGTGTTAATGTGAAAGATTGCGGTAGTTCCATGTGAGTCATGACTGGTTTTAGAGTGAGAAAATGGTCGAAGAAGACAACAGGAATCCCGCACATCACGACAAGCGGTTAATTATACGTCGCGATGTGTGTGAGGGCCTCATTGTGACGAGCGTGTCTGGACGTCGCGACGAGCGGTTAAATCCTCGTCGCGATGAGCTTGGTTAGACGTCGCGACGAGCGTGGTTGGTCGTTGCGGCGAGGCTGATTTTCTGAACTGATGTGATTTAGTTCTTGGGTCATAACTAATGATGTAGACCTCCAATTAAAGTGATGTTTGATTCGTTATAAACTAGAGATAGAGGTCTACAATTGAGGTGAAGAAAGAAACCTTGAATTCAATCTTGTAAGATCTCTATTATTGAATGAAAGTTGAGGATAGGTTTTTATTTCAACCTAAGTGTTGTTGTTTGATAATTGGAGTATCATTGTGAGATTTCTGAAATAGATTCGTTGCCTTTGAGGTGTTAGAAATAGAGTACACTGGATGATATTGATCTAGTATATAGTAATTTGGTTTTGAGGTCTTTCTTGAGAATTTAAGGGCATTGTCTAAATGTTGTGGTATCTATAGTATGAAAAATTGTCTTGAGACAAAAGAAAGCGGAAATGAGGATATAGCGCCAGAAATGTCACGAATAGGCATTGTACACTTTTGCATTTCAGCATGTGCATTTGTGAACCTTTCTGATTGTGCATTTGGTAACATGAAAATTGTTTGACTGTTATAGAGGCACCGTTGGAACGATATTCCACAGATATTGCTGGGAGTTCCAGGCAGTAGCTCGGAGGTTACAGGTGAGTAACCTAGTTGGTTCCTCAATCTTAATTGTTAAAGTTCTACACTTATAGTTCTGTGAAGATGAATGACGGGTATATGTGAATTATTTGTTTGTAACTTGATTTGAAGGTCCGAGGATTAAAATTGTGATATTGAAGTGTAAATAGTTTGTGAATGTGATAAATTGCTACTGTATGACAAGATGTATGATTGAGAACGTTATGTCTGATTTGATAACTAGGTTCTGATGGAAATGTGATTTTTGTAATATTGTGATAACCGAATTCTGTGCGTGATCATTAATAACGGTTGTGACAGGAGCTGCCACCGAGAGATACAAGCTCGACTACTGGAAAATAGCCTTGTGTTTAAAAAGGAAATAGTGTATACCCAGAGGGCTCTCCTATTCCTAAGGCGTGTGGGAAGTAGTGCATACCCAGAGGGCTTTCCTACCCCTAAGACGCGTTCATCGTTTAATGAGCCCGAAAGGGACAGTTCAGAGCTATATGCTCAACGCTTAATGAGCCCGAAAGGGATAGTTCAGAGCTATAAGCTCAATGATTAATGCGCCCACAAAAGGGACAGTTTAGAGTCTCAGGCTCACTACTTAATGTGCCCAGATAGGGACAGTACAGGCGCTCAGTCACAACGTTGAAATAAAATGGAAAAATGTCTTGTATTCATGTATTTGTGCACTGAATTGATTTCTGGAGTAGGAAAGAGGCAACATGCCTTGCATCTATGTGATATTACCTTGTATTCTCTCTGAATATGCTATTGTGAAAATCTGTACATTGCTAGATGGTATTCTAAACATGCTATTGTGATAATCTGTACGCTATTTGCGTAATGCATGAATTGAGTGAGCCATCGATGATGGTTTCTCATTGAGTTCGCAAACTCACCCAAAATTGTAATCTATTTTTCAGGATCGATAGAGTAGACTCCTAGCACCAGTGAGAGAGACTTTTCATGCCGTGTGGATCTAGTTGGCAAGAGAAGTCATGGCACACAGGTCGGTCAGTTGGGATCATTTTGGGGATGACCTAGATAGATTTTTGTATCAGTTTCCTTTTTGGAGTAATGTATATAGTCAGCGGAAAACTGATAGTCATGTGAATATCTGTTTTGATGAAATGATATGAGAAAGTGACTTGGTTTCAAATTTTTTTTAGTGATTTTTATATTATGGTTTATTTATGATTATGATGCCATGAGAGTACTGTAGTGAAGTGACCGATCGTAGCCCTCCCTTATTGTAGGATACGTATCGGGATGACCCACGGGTGTCCCGGTGTGTACCCTACAGTAAGGGGGTGCTACATTTAGGTGGTATCAGAGCATGGTTTGGCATCTGTTGGGCATAGTGCATATTTAGGCTTGAATTATAGTGAGAAAAGCAGAAATTGATCAGAATCCTTGTTTTAATTATAGTTCATCCGTTCTTGGGGATCAAATTGATCAACCAGCTGACCAAGGATCAGTCGGAGCTAGTAGGGAGTCACCAGTACCTCGTTCTAAGGAGTTGCCTCCTAGAGTTCCTGTGAGACGGGAGAGGAGGTAAGACAGGCTGCATGGCGGTGGGGGTTGTTGACTTCTATGGCGTCTGAGACCACGAGGCCGAGGATGGTGGAGAGGACTGAGAGAGTCTTCGATCAGATGGACTGTGACTCGGACGAGATATTTGACTATGCAGTCTCTCTTCTGCAGGGCCCAGCATATCAGTGGTGGAAAACTGTCCCGGGCAGTACCACCAGGCCTTGTATTCTGACATGGGATGATTTCTTGAGGGCTTTCAGAGATAATTACATGCCCAAGGTCTATATGGAGATGAAGATGCAGGAGTTTCTAGAATTGAGGCAGGGTAGGATGACTGTAGCAGATTATGAGGTGAGATTCAATGAGCTTATGGGCTATGCTACTGCTCTGATTTCTACTGAGGCTGATCGGTGCCGGAGGTTCGAGAATGGCCTCAACTTAGAGATCCGTACTAGATTGACCAGATCTGATATGGGCACATTTGTTAAGCTGAGGGTAGCATCAGTACGAGTTGACCAATTGTTGAGACAGACTCAGGCTGAGTCTGGTCAGGGGCCCAAGGGTAAGAGGATGAGTGATAGCCAGGGCAGTTCTAATAGAGGGTATGGCAAGCGTCAGAGCAGGACCTTCAGGTCATCAAGAGGAGCTAGACCATTCAGATTTGGGTAGAGAGGGAGATTTGCTCAGACTGGTAGTGGCAGTGGCAGTGACAGAGGTTTAGGCCTGATTCCTCCTGTGTGTGAGCATTGTGAGAGGAGACACAGTGGGAAGTGCTGGAGATTGACTGGAGCTTGTCTCAGGTGTGGCTCCATGGAGCATCAGATCAGGGATTGTCCCTCCACAGTGGGAGCTCGATCACTTTGTTGGGAGATCTCAAAGCAACTCTCTGATCAGCAGAGTCGGGGAAGTGGATCTGGACTGAGAGGTCGAGGTAGAGGCCGTGGCAGAGCTGAGGGATCCGTGGTGAGGACAGAGGGACTGAGCAGCCTACCGCAGTCCCAGGCTAGAGTCTATGCCATGACTCAACAGGAGGCTCAAGATTCCCCAGATGTGATAGCTGGTAAGCTTCTGATTTCTGATTTTGAGGCTTATGCATTGTTGGATCTTGGATCCACACATTCGTTTGTTACACCGCATTTGGCATGTAGACTGCATGGGGATAGGGAGAGATTGCGGTATGGGCTAGAGGTGAGTACACCTCTAGGTAGTACTATTGCATTGGGAGAGGTCTGCAAGGGGTGCTCGATCCTGATAGACCGAGCAGTATTGAGTGTAGATCTTACAGTATTGCCTCTGAGAGAGATTGATGTGATTTTGTGGATGGACTGGCTTACTGCACATAGGGCCATCATGTACTGTTATACCAAGGAGGTCGTATTAGAGTCTCCTGGTCAGCCTAGAGCGGTATTTCGAGGAGTTACTCAGGCAGTGCCAGCTCGCATGATTTCTTTTCTGAGTGCCCTGAGGTTGATGCAGGGAGGATATGAGGCCTATCTGGCCCACGTTATTGATACTAGAGTCGAGCAGAGGCAGCAGGATATTCTCGTGGTTAGGGAATTTCCGGATGTGTTCCCCGATGAGTTACCGAGCTTACCGCCGGATCGGGAGATGGAGTTCACAATTGACCTCGTTCCAGGTACCGCTCCTATATCTATACCTCCATATAGGATGGAACCTGTGGAACTGAGGGAGCTGAAGGTTCAGCTGCAAGAGCTTTTGAAAAAGGGATTTATCAGGCCCAGTGTCTCTCCTTGGGGAGCACCAGTTTTGTTTGTAAAGAAGAAGGATGGGACTCGAGGCGTGTATCGATTCTGAGCGGTGAATCGGGTGTGAAGAAAGAATAAATATCCACTGCCTAGGATCGATGATTTGTTTGATCAGTTGCAGGGGGCTCAAGTGTTCACTAAGTTGGATATGAGATCAGGGTATTATCAGCTGAAGATAGCAGAGGCTGATGTGCCTAAGAGTGCTTTCAGGAGCAGGTATGGGCATTTCGAGTTTCTAGTGATGCCGTTCGGGTTGACTAATACCCCGGTAACTTTTATTGCTATGATGAATAAGACTTTTCAGCCCTACCTAGATCAGTTTGTGATAGTGTTTATTGATGACATATTGGTATATTCGAGGAGTGGACAGGAACACGCTGAGCATTTGAGGACTGTTTTACAGGTTATGAGGGAGAAACGGTTATATGCCAAATTTAATAAATGTGAATTTTGGCTGGATGAGGTAGTATTTCTGGGGCATATTGTGACTGGTGAGGGTATTCAGGTGGATCCTCACAAGATTGAGGCAGTGTTGAATTAGGAGGCTCCTAGGAATGTGTCTGAGATTCGAAGTTTCCTAGGATTGGCCGGTTATTACCGGAGGTTTGTCGAGGGGTTCTCTCTGATCTCAGCTCCTCTGACAAAAATTCTGAGGAAGAATGTACCATTCAGATTGTTGGACCCCGAACTTTCGGTGAAAATTAGAAATATTAAATAAATTCAATGAGTGTTTTCGGATATGAATTTTGTTATAGATGTTATTGTGCCTTGAGGAAATTGATGAGAAAAAGGAATTTATTGGTTTTGATGACTTTGAAGATTAGTTTTGGTTATGAAAGTTTAAGTGGATGAGATGATTGAAATGGAGGTTGAAATCAAGAAATAGAAAGTGAAAGTGTGAAATTTTGAAGAAAATAAAAAGTTTGACTTGAAAGTTGACTTTTTGATTTAGGCAGATTTTGAGCAAATGGTCTTCATGAAATTTGTAGATTATGTTGAGAGCTTTCTGTAGCCATAAAGTTTGACAATTTTCGATATCGGAATCAAAAGTTATGAGTTTTCGAAGTTAAGTGTACTTGGCATTGTTTTGGAAAAATACTATGAAGTATAGATTTGTGTGTATTGTGCTTTGAGGCCGATCGTCATACTGATGTGGTTTGAATTGGAATAAATGGTTTACGTGAAAGTTATAGAGAATTAGAATAGCTTTAAAGTGATATATAATATGTAATTTTTTGATGTGGAGGCTGAAAAGTGTGAAATTGTGAAGTTTGAATGTTGTTTAGTATGGAAATTTCTGGGCAGTAGCTTCGATTTGAATTTTGACCCTTATTGATGTAGAAAATTTTCATATGGTCTTAATGAAATTGTAGCTCATGTTTTCAGCTTTCTAATGCCATAAAGTATGCAATTTTTAGATATCGGGGCAAGAAGTTATGATAAATTAAAGTTTGGATATTGCTTAGGTGATTTCTATCAGGGCGGAAACTTCAATTGAAAAATTAACTTAGCTAGAGGTTGAAGTTGCTTTGGAGTCCTTCATGAACAATGTAGAGCCTGTTGTTATCTTTCTATTGATATAAAGCACGAAAATATTGGACAAGGGAGTAGAAAGTTATGATTGTTAGAAGTTTTGATGCTGTTTAGTGTGAAGCTGATCGACCAGTCACTTTGTGTAGAGTTTTTGATCCATTTAGAGGTCGATCTGATTTTTAAGGCCTTTATGAAAGTTGTAGAGGGTTCTTTTACCTTTCTATAGACACCAAGTTTGTCAAATTTGGAGTTCTGGATCAAAATTTATGATGTTTGCAAGTTGAGGTGTTGTGTAAAGTTTTGAGGAGATTATCGATTGGTCATCTTTGAGTACATTTTTGACCCTTTTAAAGACCGAGCTTGCCTTAGAGTCCTTCTTGAAAATTGTAGATCTTTCTTTTATCTTTCCAACGGTACTGAGTTTGTAAAATTCGGAGCTCGGAATCAAAAGTTATGAGTATTAGAAGTTTGAAGGTCGGATTGGATGCTAGCCGACCTCTGTTGGCCGACCCCTATTGGCCGACCTCTGTTAGCCGACCTCTATTGGCCGACCGATCTTCGTTCTGGTCGAGCTTTGATTTTCTGACCGAGCTCTGACCGAGCTTCACTCTTTTGAGCATAACTTCTTCTTCTAATATCCGATCGATCTGATTCTTTTTGGAAATGAAACTAGAGTCATGGGGCTACAAATGTCATGAAGGAGCTGAGCTATAATTTAACCTCTAAGACTTTCAAATTTGGATTGGAAGTTAGATGTAGTGTTCAATCTCGGTGTTGTAATCGCTAAACAGTGTTCAGTATTTTGGAGATATCTTGATCGGTAGAGCTCCGATCGATTTGATTCTTTTTCAAGTTAAACTAGAGACATATATATACAATTCATCTGAAGGATCCGATCGACAATGTCGCCTCTAATACTTTCAAATTCGGATCGGAACTAGATGTAATGTTCAGTTTCAGTTTTGTAATGGTCTGAACATCGTTCAGTATTTTGAAGATATCTTGAGCTTTAGAGCTCAGATTGATCGGATTCTTTTTGAAAATGAAAATAGAGACATGGGGCTACAAATTTTATGAAGGAGCCGATCTATAATGTAGCTTCTAAGACTTTCAATTTCAGGTCGGAATTTAGATTTAGTGTTCAGTATCGATTTTGCAATGGCCGAGCAGACTTTGGTATTTTGGAGATATCTGGAGCTATAGAGCTCCAATAGATCGGATTCTTGTTGCAAATGAAAATAGAGACATGGTGCTACAAATTTTATGAGGAGCCAAGCTATAATATAGCCTCTAAGACTTTCAAATTCGGATCGGAAGTTAGATGTAGTGTTCAGTCTCGGTGTTGTAATGGCTGAACAGTGTTCAGTATTTTGGAGATATCTCGATCGGTAGAGCTCCGATCGATTTGATTATTTTTTTCAAGTTAAACTAGAGACATATATCTACAATTCATCTGAAGGAGCCGATCGACAATGTCGCCTCAAAGACTTTCAAATTCGGGTCGGAATTAGATGTAGTGTTTAATTTCAGTTTTTTAATGGTCTAAATATCGTTCAGTATTTTGGAGATATCTTGAGCTATAGAGCTCCGATCGATCCGATTCTTAAAGCAATGGATTCGTAAGACATAGAGGGACGTTTCTCTAAAGTTTTTAAGTCAAAAAGGAAGGGGTAATTTTGGAAGTTTACTTAAAGAGTTAAGTTTTAGGCTTATGAGTAAGGGCAAATGGGTCAATTTTAAGTCATTTAATGACATGGCAAGATTGTGGTCCCTTATAAGGAGAGAATGCACGACAATTGACAGAAACAAAAGAAGAAAAAGAATAAGAGAAAGAAGAGAGAAGGGAGAGCAAGCCTTCGGATGAGTAAAGGAGAAAGAAAAGAGAGAGAGCTAGGGTTTGATTTTTAAGGGTCTTCAAGCAAGCTTTCCATGTTTCTTCATGAAGGAAAAATGTGGAGGATGACGAGAGCTCCAACATGAGCTAAGAAATCCGAAAATTTGTGAAGGATGAGGTAAGACCCGAAATTTTGATTTGTGAATTTTGGAAGATTGTTGGTTTAGAATCATAGAAAATGATACGGGTTTGTGTATTATGAAGTCAATTTTGGTGATTGCTTAGTATTATGGGTTTAATTTTGGATGGAAATTAATTAGGGTTATGCCCAATTTTATGAATTGAGGTTTTTAAAAATTGGTGATTTAGATGGCTTGATTATGTGTGGAATTAGTGTTTTCTAAGTTCAATATTAAGGATTATGTCATTTATGAGGTCGAATTTGTGTGACATTGGTGTAGGGAATTTTCAATTGGGAAAATAAAAGAAAAAATGGTCAAATTGAAGCTAAGGACAAGGTTCTAGCATCAATTCGAGGTGGGTACCTGTTTATAATAGATTTATAAGCCACTACTGCTTTCCTTAAACAAAGAGCTTTTCTTATTTCAATTGCATCATAAATGTTGCATCATTGTATGAATGATTTGAAAAATCATTATTGATTTAATGCATGAACTTTTGATGAATTGCAAAATACATTTGTGTTATGCCTAAAAAATTTCATGGTATTTCGTATATTCAGAAAAGAGCATTCGATAAACTGATTTAAGCATGATTATGTGATTGTGATTGGGCAAGAGAGAACCTGTTTCGTTAGTCTCGTGCACGATGACCCTTAGCCTTCTCCTGGCTGCCCGTTAGAGGCCACGAGATCTTGAGAAATCAGAGTCGTTGTGTTTACGATAAACTTCGGCTTATTCGTTGTGTTTAAGGAACTCTCGAGCCGTTATGTGTGCATTTGCATTGTGAAGTGTTATGATTGATACATTCATGTTTTGGAAATTGTGATTTCGACCACTGCGAGAAAAGAACTTTTGAAAATGTGCATTATGGGTTTCAAACAAAGTTTCTACAAGAAAAGAAAAGAAAAGCATTTTTAAAAGGTTTTGCTTATTTATTTATTATAAACTGTTACCCACGAGCTATAAGCTCACCCCCTTCATTCCCATCCACAGGTGATGAGAAGAAGATCGGGTAAAGAAAATTGAAGATTTTTGTTTGCATGTGTTTATATTGTATTATTGTTAAGTTAGGTGGTTGCTGAGAAGTCTAAAATTGTTGTGTATTGTGTACTTTGGTTTAGGGTTATGGGTAACGTATAAGGCTTGAAAATACCACTATGTTTTGTATAAAGCTTTGATTTATGAAATGGTGTATAAATTGTAATTGAATTATGAGATTTTGATGAGGCTATTGAGTTATGATATTGCACATGGAGATGTCATATAAATTTTGTATGTTCAATTGAGATATAAGCATTATTTGTATATGGAAAAATGTGAATGAACGTGTATTGGACATTGCATAGTGTGATTGTATGTGAATGTATTTGGATTGAGGAATGAGAAAAGAGAGAAAAGAAAAGGAAAAAATTTATATCGGATTTTGGACAGTTTAAGTCTAAGGTTTCCAACACGACAGTGATTCCTAAAATATTTGTTCAGGGATGTCGAAAATTGATTTTGTTTCGCTTTGATCTTAGATCTGTCGTTGCTTCGCGAATCTGTTAATCGATTTGTTGCTTCCGCTTTGTGTTATTCGATTTGCCTTCGGATTCGATTTATCCGATTTGACAATTGATTCGTATATGATTTTGCTTCCGGTTTGTGTTCCTTTATTTCGATTTGGTAAGTGAACTTCTTTTATGTTGTTTATTGTTAATTTAAATGCATTTATGGTGTTAATGTGAAAGATTGCGGTAGTTCCATGTGAGTCATGACTGGTTTTAGAGTGAGAAAATGTGGGAAAATGGTCGGAGAAGACAACAGGAATCCCGCACGTCGCGACGAGCAGTTAATTATACGTCGCGACGTGTGTGAGGGCCTCGTTGTGACGAGCGTGTCTGGACGTTGCGACGAGCGGTTAAATCCTCGTTGCGACGAGCGTGGTTAGACGTCGCGACGAGCGTGGTTGGTTGTCGCGGCGAGCGTCCTTTGGCTGCGGCGAGGCTGATTTTCTGAACTGATCTGATTTAGTTCTTGGGTCATAACTAATGATGTAGACCTCCAATTGAAGTGATGTTTAATTCGTTATAAACTAGAGATAGAAGTCTACAATTGAGGTGAAGAAAGAAAGCTTGAATTCAATCTTGTAAGATCTCTATTATTGAATGAAAGTTGAGGATAGGTTTTTATTTCAACCTAAGTGTTGTTGTTTGATAATTGGAGTATCATTGTGAGATTTCTGAAATAGATTCATTGCCTTTGAGGTGTTAGAAATAGAGTACACTGGATGATATTGATCTAGTATATAGTAATTTGGCTTTGAGGTCTTTCTTGAGAATTTAAGGGTATTGTCTAAATGTTGTGGTATCTATAGTATGAAAAATTGTCTTGAGACAAAAGAAAGCGGAAATGAGGATATAGCGCCGGAAATGTCACGAATAGGTATTGTACAGTTTTGCATTTCAGCATGTGCATTTGTGAACCTTTCTGATTGTGCATTTGGTAACATGGAAATTGTTTGACTATTATAGAGGCACCGTTGGAACGACATTCCACGGATATTGCTGGGACTTCCAGGCAGTAGCTCGGAAGTTATAGGTGGGTAACCTAGTTAGTTCCTCAATCTTAATTGTTAAAGTTCTGCACTTATAGTTCTGTGAAGATGAATGACAGGTATATGTGAATTATTTGTTTGTAACTTCGGACCGAAGGTCCGAGGGATTAGAAATTGTGATATTGAAGTGTAAACAGTTTGTGAATGTGATAAATTGCTACTGTATGACAAGATGTATAATTGAGAACGTTATGTCTGATTTGATAACTGGGTTCTGATGGAAATGTGATTTCTGTAATATTGTGATAACCGAATTCTATGCGTGATCATTAATAACAGTTGTGACTGGGGCTGCCACCGAGAGCTACAAGCTCGACTACTAGAAAATAGCCTTGTGTTTAAAAAGGGAATAGTGTATACCCAGAGGGCTCTCCTATTCTTAAAGCGCGTGGGAAGTAGTGCATACCCAGATGGCTCTCCTACCCCTAAGACGCGTTCATCGTTTAATGAGCCCGAAAGGGACAGTTTGGAGCTATATGCTTAACGTTTAATGAGCTCGAAAGGGACAGTTCAGAGCTATAAGCTCAATGATTAATGCGCCCACAAAAGGGACAGTTTAGAGCCTCAGGCTCACTGCTTAATGTGCCCAGATAGGGACAGTATAGGCACTCAATCACAACGTTGAAATAAAATGGAAAAATGTCTTGTATTCATGTATTTGTGCACTGAATTGATTTCTGGATTAGGAAAGAGGCAACATGCCTTGCATCTATGTGATATTACCTTGTATTCTCTCTGAATATGTTATTGTGAAAATCTGTACATTGCTAGATGGTATTCTGAACATGCTATTGTGATAATCTGTACGTTATTTGCGTAATGCATGAATTGAGTGAACCATCGATGATGGTTTCTCATTGAGTTCGCAAACTCACCCAAAATTGCAATCTATTTTTCAGGATCGATAGAGTAGACTCTTAGCTCCAGTGAGAGAGACTTTTCCTGCCGTGTGGATCTAGTTGGCAAGAGAAGTCATGGCACACAGGTCGGTCAGCTGGGATCGTTTTGGGGATGACTTAGATAGATTTTTGTATCAGTTTCCTTTTTGGAGTAATGTATATAGTTAGCGGAAAACTGATAGTCATATGAATATTTTTTTTTGATGAAATGATATGAGAAAGTGATTTGGTTTTAAAAAAATAGTGATTTTTATATTATGGTTTATTTATGATTATGATGCCATAAGAGTACTGTAGTGAAGTGACCGATTGTAGCCCTCCCTTATTGTAGGATACGTATCGGGATGACCCACGGGTGTCCCGGTGTGTACCCTACGGTAAGGGGGTGCTACAACTATTTTGTTTGTTATAGGTCATCTGCTATAGGAGACTGTGTCACAGAATCAACTGATCTTGAGTCAATAGGAGCTAATAGAGAGTCCCTTATACCCCAGTATGAGCAAATACCTTAGAGAGTCCACGAGAGGAGAGAAAGGAGGTATGATAAACTTAGGAAGTAGAGGTTCTATGGAAGTACAGATCTTACCAAGGTAGAGGGTTAGTTGTAGAGAACAGAGAGAGTGTTTAATCATATGAACTGTAAGCCTAATGAGAGGTTCGACTACGTAGTTTCATTACTTCAAGGTCCAGCCTATCAGTGGTGGAAGACAGTTCCAGGTAGTTTTGTCTAACCTTACAGACTGACATAGGAGGACTTCCTGAAGATCTTTGAAGATAATTACATGACAAAAATCTATTTGGCCAGGATGATGAAAGAATTTCTTGATCTAAAATAAGGAAATCTCACTGTAGTAGGGTATGAGGTACAATTCAATGAACTATCGGGGGTATGCTATTACTCTGATTTAGACTGAAGAAGATAAATGTAGGCGATTTAAGGATTGTTTGAATATAAAGGCCAGGACAAGATTGGCCATTACAAATCTGAATAGTTTTACCAAGATACTAGCTACTTTGATCCGAATTGAGCTGTTACTGAAGGATGATCAAGGAGAGTGACCGTGCGTCGTTACGCTAGTCAAAGTAAAATATCTAGACCTACTACTATAGCAGTGACGAGTCTAGGTCGATTCCACAGAGAGTGTGTGCAAAGTTTATGAAATGAAATGAATTGGTGTTTAGGTTTAATGGGGGGAGGGGGATTTTGATTTTTGAAAGAAGAAAATAAAATAAAACTAAATAATAAATACAAATTAAAGAAAACATGCAAAAAATGATAAAGGTGGGGAATTCGGTTGGGACCCGATTCTTTGGTTCAATCTCGACCTATACCCTAATTAAGCATATTTCATTAATTTGTTATTCTTTAACCTCTCTTAGCAATTATTAATCGTGGGTTAACAATTAACCCAAGTTTTCCCTCAGGTTTTGTTTAATCAAGATACGATCGTTAATTAAACCTAACTACCGAACAACCTAGGATACGATCTCTATATTTAATTAGGCAGTAGCATTACGAATTAGGAAAATCGATTAATCGAGGCAACAACCACATACAATGCGTCATTTAGCCTAGGTCATGTTATCCTTAATGATTATGAATCATTAGTTTCTACACATGAATATCAACATAATAATTATGGATTATATCGAAATTCTAGCAATAGTTTTGCAATTAATGATTCAATGAACGCATTAAAATCATCAACTCACAATACCCAATGGGTTCATACACACATAACCGAATAATAACAAAAATTTGATTATCTATACACAAAGCCCAAATTAATTAACATAGGATAACACAATCAATTTCTAATGAGACAAAGAAACAACAAAACAATAAAAAATACTTAACACGGGTCATTGGCGTCGATGTCGCCTCTGAACCAGCGTCGAAACATTTAATCTTTCATGGGTCTTTCCTAGGAAAATGTTTTAGCCCCGTGACCTAGCAGCCCTCTCTTTTCACTATAGCCTCACGTATTGTTCATTGATGGGACGAATAAGGTTTATTCATCCCTCCCTACTGCTTACACCTCTCCAATGCTGCACCAGCTTCTCCAAACCGCAGTCGTAGCCGCAAGCCATAACTCTGTTAAGTCAAAATGACTTTACGATTAATTTTGATGAAAACCAAATAATGATGAAGCTGAAGAAAAGTGAGACGGAAGCAAAAGCAAAGTGAGACGGAAGCAAAAGAAAAATGAGACGGAAGCCAAAATGAGATGGAAGTGAAGCAAAATGAGACGGAAGCCAAAATGAGATGGAAGCAAAATGAGACAGAAGCGAAGCAAAATGAGACGGAAGCAAAATGAGACGCAAGCGAAGCAAAATGAGATGGAAGAAAAAATGAGACGAAAGCAATATGAGACGGAAGCGAAACGAAAATGAGACAAAGGAGTCGAAGACAAAGAATCAAATCAGTTTGAGTTAGTTACAGAACTCAACTGAATAACTGTTTCTTTAAAGATCAAGAATCAAGAAGCAGTTATCAAGAAGCAGTTGAAGACGAAGACTATAAATATGAGTCGAAGTCGAAGACTGAAAGAGTTAGTGATTTTTTTTGTGATATTCAAAAGATAAACAATATATTTGTGAGAAAACACGAGAGCTATATTTTCTGTAACAAAGCTCGCAATATCTTTATGTAAGAAAGAAGAATAGTTGAGAGCCTGAAGAGGCTAAGTGAGAAAAAGAATACTTATTGTACGAGACCTGAAGAGGCTTGGTGAAAAGAATATTTGTACTTTTGTGAAGTATAATGAAATCTCAGAAGGGATTCTGAGGATTGGATGTAGCCCACGGTTTGGGGTGATCCAGTATAAAATTGTTGTGTCGATTCTCTCTCAACTCTTAACTTCTGTTTCTATTGCTAATATAAATACTTCATAATATTTTTTGTCAATTGTTTTAAGAAAGTAAATTTTTTAAAGTGGATTGTATTAAAAAATACGAATACACAATTCAACCCTCCCTTCTTGTGCACTTTGTATATCATATACTGACGTGTGATTCACTTCAATTGGTATCAGAGCTCAGTGTCCAAGAACCACAATAACAAAGTGTGGATAAAGATCCATGGTAGAGTCACATGTATACATAGCTGAAGGTGCCTCGGTAACTAGACCTCCGGCGTTCAATGGAGAAGACTATCATTACTGGAAAGACGAGATGAGGCTCTTCATTGAATATACTCATATTGATCTTTGGGAGATATTAGAAAATGGACCTTACACACCAGTAGATGAAGAAGGAAATGTCATTCCATGAATCAGATGGTCTGCAGAATATAAAGCAAGATTCCAACTGAATTCAAAGGCTAAGTTCTTCTTGAGTTGTGCCCTAAGCAGAAGTGAGTACGATAAAGTTCACGGATGCAATACTGCGAAGGAGATGTGGGATACACTATCCATCGCACATGAAGGCACAAATCAAGTAAAGGAGTCCAAGATAAACATTCTTGTACACCAATATGAGCTGTTCAAAATGAAGGATGAAGAGTCTATCGATCAGATGTTTGGAAGATTTCAAACTGTCATCAATGGACTTAAAGCTCTCGGTAGAACATACTACAATCAAGATCACGTTAGGAAGATCTTAAGAAGCCTACCGAAGAGATGGAGACCAAAAGTTACAGCCGTACAAGAAGTCAAGGATTTAAGCATATTGAAGCTTGATGAATTACTTGGATCTCTAAAGATACATGAAATTGAACTCGATACTGAAGATAAGCCCAGAAGGGACAAATCCATAGCATTGAAAGCTGGACAAAAGAATCAGAAGAATCAAAGGAAGAAAAGCTCATCGTCAAAAGCGCTGAAGAGTGAGGCAGTCAAGGATGATTCTAGTAACTCAGATCATACTTCAAGCGAGAAAGATGATGAACTATCCTTTATCTCAAGAAAGATCAGGCGCATGTGGAAGAAAAAGGCTAAAAGAAATAAAGAATCCTACTTCATAAAGAATAAAAAAGACGAAGGGAAGAACGAGAAAACATCCATCACATGCTATGAATGCAATAAACCGGGACTTTACAAGTCCGAGTGTCCATTGTTAAAGAAAAAGACAAAGAAGAGTAGAGAAGGTAAGAAAAGCATGATGGCAACTTGGGAAGATCTAGATTCGTCTGAATCAGATACGGACTCAGAAGCATCAGTGCAAACAAATATCTTCCTGGTAGCTGAGCAAGAAAGTGACGACGAGGTAACCTCAAAGTTTAATGGATTACAAGATTTTTACTCAGAACTATTAGAAGATTCTCATGCAATTCTAAAGCAGTATAAGTTGCTTAAGAAGAAGTATGTAGAAAACTTGAGAAACACACAAGAATTAAAAGAGGAAAATGTCTGCCTAAAGAAACAAGTAGATGAGTTGAAGAAAAAGGTTGTAGTAGATAGATCTGAAGAAATCAGTAAGCTAAAGCAGAGAATAAATAGTCTTTCAGCTGATCTACCAACATTTACGGAGAGTACCAGGAAAATGAATGATATGCTAGGGAAATACAGACACCCTAATGATAAAACTGGATTAGGTTTTAGTAAAAACCATTCCCAACATAAAAAGGTTTCTGCTCCCTTTAAGAAGAAATTTTATCAACCGAATCATTATCGAAGATATCATCAATTGCATCATCATACTATGAATTGTGCACAAACTAACCCTAAAGGACCCAAGAAAATCTGGGTGCCTAAGAGACAGATAATACCACTTACAGATATCCTTCCTTGGAAAAAGCAGCTAGCACCATTGGTACTTAGATAGTGGATGCTCGCGACACATGACGGAAAGAAGGTCTATGTTCCTAGATCTTCAGTATAAGAAGGGAGGATCAGTAACTTTTAGAGACAACCAGCAGGGTAAGATAATTGGAATCGGTAAAATAGGTAAAGATTCCTTTGCATGCATTGATAATGTGCTGCTAGTTGATGATTTAAAACACAATTTGATTAGTGTCAGTCAATTATGTGATTCTGGTTTTGAAGTGTCCTTCAATCAAAATTCTTGTGAAGTCAAAAACAAGGATGGGTTCATATTCTTTTGTGCCAAAAGACAAAACAATCTTTACAAAATCAATTTGGAAGATTTTCAAAATCAAAATATTTCCTGTTTTATATCTACTGATCAAGAAAATTTGATTTGTAATAAAAAGCTAGGTCATATCAGTTTTAAACATATTTCCAAGTTGATTAAGCATGATTTGGTAAGAGGTTTATTAAAAATATGTTTTAATAAGGATTTCTTTTATGAAAGTTGTCAAAAAGGAAAACAAGTTAAAACAATGTTTTCTTCTAAAAATGTTGTAACTTCTTCTAGACCTCTAGAGTTCTTACATATGGATTTATTTCGTCCAACTAGAACATTGAGTCTTAGCGGAAAGAAGTCTGGTCTTGTTATTATTGATGATTTCACTAGATTTTTTTGGATATTATTTTTATCACATAAAGATGAGTCTTTTAAGTGTTTTAAGGTACTATCCAAAAAGTTATAGATTGAGAAAGGAATGTCTATAGCACATATTAAAAGTGATCATGGTGGTGAGTTTGAAAATAAGAAGTTCAGAATGTACTGTGAAGAGAACGGTATTTTTCATAATTTCTTTACCCCTAGAACCCCACAACAAAATGGAGTTGTTGAAAGGAAGAATAGGACGATTCAGGAAATGGCTAGGACTATGCTGTGTGAGATGAATCTTCCTAAGTACTTACAGGAAGTGTGAATCTGACATGTTATATTCAAAATAGAATACTTCTGCGACCTTTGTTGAAGAAAACTCCATATGAGTTATGTAATGGTAGGAAACCCAATATATCCTACTTTCATTCTTTTGGTTGCAAGTGCTTTATATTGAATACAAAGGAAAGTGTAGATAAATTCGACTCTAAGAGTTATTCGGGAATTTTTATTGGCTATTCTCTATCATCAAAAGCCTATAGGGTTTACAACCTTACCTTTAAGACTGTTGAGGAAACCTTTCATGTTAAGTTTGATGATAGTTCTCAACCAAGTAGGAGAGATGATCCTGATAATGAAACCTTTTCAGTACCCTTGGTTGATGATGAAAAAGTATCATCATCAAAAACTTCCTTAGAAAAAGTTGAAGATATTCCTGAGACTCTTGATTTGAAGAGAGATTGGAAATACAAGAGTTCTCATCCATAAGAGTTGATTATAGGAGAGACCTCAGAAGGTGTGCGGACTAGGTCCAAATTCAGAAGAGAAGTAAATAGTGCATTTATTTCTGAAATAGAGAAAATTGATGAAACTCTTCAAGATGAAGCTTAGATTTTAGTCATGCAAGAGGAGCTGAATCACTTTACTAGGAATAAAGTTTGGTCCTTAGTTCCCAGACCACCGAAAAAGTCCATCATAGGAACTAGATGGGTTTTTAAGAATAAGCTGGACAAATCAGGTAGAGTGAGTCGTAATAAAGCAAGATTAGTAGCACAAGGCTATAATCAGCAGGAAGAAATAGACTACAATGAGACTTATGCACCTGTAGCAAGACTAGAAGCTATTAGGATATTGCTTGCATATGTTGTCTGTCACGATATAAAGCTACTTCAAATGGACATGAAGAGTGCCTTTCTAAATGGCTTTATAGAGGAAGAAGTTTAAGTGAAGCAACCTCAAGGTTTCGAAGATGTCAAGAAACCAGATCATGTCTATAGACTTCATAAGGCTTTGTATGGCTTGAAACAAGATCCTCGAGCTTAGTATGATAGTCTGAGTTCTTTTCTTATTGAGAATAAATTCACTAGAGGTCAGGTGGATAAAACCTTATTTAGAAAGTGCATGAAGAATGATTTTATTATTGTTCAAATTTATGTTGATGATATTATTTTTGGTGCTACCTCTGAAGTGTTATGTGTTAATTTTGAAATTTTGATGAAAAATGAATTTGAGATGAGCATGATGGGTGAATTAAAATTCTTTCTTGGGTTGCAAGTTAAGCAAATTGAAGAAAAGATTTTCATTCATCAACAGAAGTATGTGAAGGAATTGTTGATAAAGTATGATATGGGGAAAGTAAAACCAATGTCAACTTCGATGCATCCTTCAAACCATTTGTCCAAGGATGAAACTGGCAAGAAGGTGGATCAAACTCTATATAAAGGGATCATTAGTTCCTTACTTTACCTTACAACAAGCAGACCTAACATTTTGTTTAGTGTTTGTTTGTGTGCAAGATTTCAGGCAGATCCTAGAGAATCTCTGTAACATCCCACCCTCAAAGGGAATGGTAGAATAGTAATTTGGCATAGGATGAGAGTGATTGGGCTTCATTAGGACTGTTCATGCATACTAGTATTGGTACACAGTGAATTTTGTGCACATGAAATAACTGTACATGCATACATGACATTCCCGGTTTTAGTGCCTAATGTAGTTTTACTGTGATTAACGTGGTTCTTGTGTTTGAAAAATTATTCTGAGTGCGCCATTAAGTTTTTTATACTTTAAGAGATTTTTAATAATTTTTCTGAAATTTTCCGGAGAAAATTTCCGGATCGGAAAAATCGCCAAGCCACGAACTGGTTGATTTTCGGTAGCAAAAATTTCTATCCATTGGCACTGTAATATTGGGTATATTATTTTGGGATTGGAATTAGGGCCATTGGACTAGAATGGGTCAAATTTCATTAGGGTTTCTAACTCCTATTACAAATTTTGTTTTATTACTATTTTGTCTCTTTCTTAATAAAAATGCCACATGTCCATGGAGTAAATGCTTTTGTCTTCTTCCCCTCCATGTGTTTTCGGTTTCTTCAAGGTTAAGGTTTTATTGTTTAGTTCAAAAGCAACGAAAGCTTCCTTTCTCTTCCCCCTCCATCGATTTTTTCTCATCAAAGCAATCCTTCCTCCAAACCTTAAGAGTCTTGCATACATCCAAGCTACTTTCTTTCCTTGATAAACCTACACATGTTTGGGATTAGAATTGAGTGGAGAAGTGGTTGAGGTAGATAGCAAAGAAAGAATTGAAAGGAATTGAAGATTGGAAGCTAATTAGGTAAGTTGTATTGTTAAACTTTAATTATGCTTTAATTATGTAGTTAATGAATCATGGTTGTTAGATGCATTCAATGGGAATTTTAGTGTAATTATTATGCTTATTGATGCATTAATTTGATGATAATTATTGTTTGAATTGGTGGGTATAAGACTAGGTTTGAGTATGGCTTGAAAGTAGTATAATTGAAGTGTTTTTAGCTTGATTTTGGATTGTATATTGATGACTAATCTTGCATGAAAATTAAGGGGTTGATGCTGCCAAATTGTGGTAGGTATTCCTAGAGAATGTATGAATGATATAGGGACTGATTGTGTGTCCAATTGGGATGCTTATGGTAGTAGAATTTGAATTGGCATGATAGGAAGTGTATTTGAGTATTAAAGCTGAAAATTGGTTTTTGACCTACTGTACTGTTTTGAGAAAAACTCATTGTGTGGTTATGCAAATGAGGTGAGGTTTGTGCTAAATAAAACTTTGGCTTGTTGGCTAAATTTTTTTGTGAAATAGGTGTTGGCTAATTTTATCCTTAAGAGGGTGAATTTTGGCTTGGAAAGTTACTGTTGATGTCTGCATGAACAGTAACCAAACCAATGACCTAAGTGTTTTGATGATTTTTCTAAATTAATTTAGAAGGAATTGATGAAAATGGTCTTCATGAGAGTTGAAGCCTATATTGTTAGCTTTCCATTGCCACTGATTTTGCAATTTTTCGATATGTATATTGGGAGATATCCACTGTTAACTATTGACTAATTTTGTACATTGTGGTGAAACCTAGCCTAAGTGTTAGATTTGTGAGCATTCTGATTGGAAGCAATTTTAGCAATTTCTGGGAATTGAATTGGCTTGAATGATCTTCTTAAGAGTTGTAAAGGAAGAAATTATCTTGAAAATGGTATATAGCACGTGAGTTTTTGAGATCAGATTTGGGAGTTATGAGTTTTCAAAAACTGAACCTGCATTAGATTTTTAACTGCTGCCCTGATCAGTCACTTGTTTGGAAGTTTTGAACTTGATAGGGATGGAATTGGATTTTGAATCCTTCATGAAAATTTAAGTATGAAATCTTATCTTTCCAGTGATATAAGGTAGTGATTGTTTTGACATTTGTGCTAGGAGATATGCTGCTTTGAAATGTACTGTTCAGATTGGGAAATTCCAGTGGGCAGATGTTTTGGTGAATTGTTTGGCCTAGTTAGCAAATGAATTTGATTTCTGGTTGTTCATTAAAGTTGTAGATAACATTGGGATCTTTCTGAGCATATTTATTGTGTAATTTTTGACAAAGTAAATGAGAAGTTATTGAATTTACAAGATACTGTACTGTTTTAGAACCCATTGACTGGGTAGTAATTTTGATTGCATTTTTGACACCCTTACGCTGCGTTTGGTTAGCGTCTGCAGCATGTAAAGACAGGACGAGACGGAACCGGACAGGACAGGACAGGACAAAAATTGAAGACAGGGAGATGTTTGGTTGCAGTGGACAGAACAGAGATAATTGTCCACGTCCTAAGAACAGAAATGTGTTTGGTTGCCGTCTGCAGGATAGAAAACAGTGTTAATGACAAAAATGCCCCTATAGTGTAAAGACTTGTAGATATTAAGTAATGTAATTTTTTGTATTAATTTTATTATTAATATTGTTAATAATAATAATATTATTGTTGTTATGTATAATTATAATTATAATTATTATTATGTTTAATAATAAAAATGAAAATAAAAATTATATTATTATTATTATATAAAAATTTATACTAGTATAATTTTTAATGATATTATGAATATTAATTGGTTAAGTGCTATTATGATAATAATTATAATAGCGTATGAATATTATTAATATTACTATGATTACAATTGTTATTATTTTGTTTATTATTATTATTATTATTATTACAATTGTAATTATAATTATAATTATAATTATAATAATTATTATTATTGGTATATTATTATTATTATTATTATGTTTAATAATAATACTATTATTATGTTTATAAATTTTAAACATCGTGTACCACTTATAACAAGCAAAAATTAAACCATTTCCCATAATTACAAATTGTAATAGATGTTAATGATCAAAACTTCACGAAGATTATAGATGTTACAAGATCGAAACCTAACTCTCCACCATTTTCTTTTGACTCAAACTAGACAAACATGGATCTGTAACTCAACGGAGGAGTAGGAAATCCTGAAAACACTTTTCACCCAACAACCAACTCAGAGACACCCCATTTTTAAAATCCAACCCAATTTTTGACCCCCAATCAAGCACCTTCCTAAAACTTTTACTTTTCTTGAACATCTTCAAGCTTTCATTCCCAGACCATATTTGCCACGAACACACCTGGTTTCACAAGCAGATGGGGTTCCGTTTGGAATGGATCATCTTAGCAAAAACCCTCTTCCCAATTTCCTCATCCTCTGTTTCCCGAACTTCCCTCTCACACTCAACGGCACGAGCTCATCATCCAACCCATACCCATACCCATCTTCCTCTTCCTCCTCATCTTCCTGTTCCCCAAATCCATCATCCAAACCAAACACCACAATGGGTCCCCGTCGTCCGCTCCCGATGATGATCATCATCACCGTCATCACCGAAATGGGTCGTCCTCGGAGACCCGGTTTCCTCGTTCATTTCGGGATTTCACCAATGGGGTTGTCGTTCGGTCCTTACACAGTACAAAACCGACAAACCCATCTTCCACGCCGACCGAGACTCGTTATCCGAGTCGAGATCGGATGGTTAACGAACTCCCGATAATTCACATCAAACCCTTCTTGTTCATCAAATCGATCGTGCAAAGCAGGTCCGTGGATGTGAGGAGCGACAATATTTGTTGAGAGTCGGTGTTGATCTCCATAATCTCCTTGTGTTTCGTGTGATTCTGACCTTTGATCGATCGATTCTGACCTTTGAAGAACATACGTTCAAACACCCGAGAAGAAGAAGGCGAAAATTCCAAACATAACCCACATTCTAAAAACCACAACGATGGGATGAATGTCTTACCCAGAAGAGAGGAAAGATGGTACGACGCTGCTTCAACGAAGACGGAGGTTCTTTGGACACGGAACAAAATCAAATCTGGGGAAGAAGGAGACGCAAACAATGAGCAAATTTATGGAGAATAGAGAGAGATTAGTTGAATATGTACAATGACCATATGCGTACATTGAAGGGGGAAGAGAAGCTTCTGCTACTTACCGCGCGTATCAGTGGAGACGAAGGTTCACGAGCCTCGAACGCAGCTGTTGGCAATGGAGAATGGGTGTTAGGTATTCGACCAAAAGCAGGGTTATTTTTGGCTTTTCTTTATCTTGTCTGCGGACAAAAGTTTCTGTCCGATATTTTTGAGTTGGACAAAATATTTTGTCCTTGTCCGTTAAAGACAAGACAGAAATTAGTGAAGACGGTAAGCAAACACGCCTTTGGACAGAACTTTTATGTCCTTGTCATCCGTCTTCACGTCCGAAGACGGTAACCAAACGCAGGGTTAGAGATGAAATTGGCTTTTGTGTCCTTCATAAAACTTGTAGAGCTCTCTTTTCTCTATGAAATAGACACCAAATTTGTCTAAATTGGAGTTCGGAGTAGGGAGTTATGGCCTAAACAAGTTGGCATGTCGGAGGAAATTGTTTCAGATCTGTCATTTTAATAAGACTAGTCGACTAGGATTCTTAAACCAGTCGACTACAACCTGCACTAGTTGACTAGGACATGTATTTTTCCTGCACTAGTCGACTACAACATGCACTAGTCGACTAGGATGTGTATTTTTCCTTTTTTTGCTCATAACTTTTCCGTCCGACATCCGATTGACCTGATTCTTGAGGCATCGGATTCATGAATTATTGAATTTCATTTTATGAGAAATTGGGAATTTTTGGACGAGAAATTAACGTGGGTTCGATTTATTATTTTCTGGTCACTATTTTATTTAATTTTGAACCTATAGAGGTCCGAATTGAGTACCGTCAGCGCCATTAGGTTTCTAATTTTTAGACGGATTTTTCTAATGAAAAAAAGGGATTAGAGCCGGGAATATCATGAACATGCATTTTCACCTACATGTGCATCATTACTAGTTCAGATGGGATAAGTAGTGACTATTATCTTCTTTGATTCTTATAGAGGCCCAATTGGAGCGTCGTTCGACCGACATCGCAGAGACTTCCCGGTATTAGCTCGAAAATAATAGGTGAGTAACCTAGGTGGTTATCTCAATCTATGTGTTTAATGTGATTTGTTTACCCTTACTGGGATTACGTGGATTACTTGTGAATTCAATAGTGATTACTTGTGAGATACTGATTGTTAATTGACTGTGAATTATTAACTATTTATGGGATGTGTAATTGGGCATATGCATTCATCCACAGATGCATAAACTGATAAAGAATCATTGTGAACCGAGTCGCCACTGATACTGAAAACTAGCCTATAGATCGAAGGGAGATAATCCTCCCTAGACGCGTCTACTGATCACTGACACTGTTTAAGCGCTCGGTCACAATAATGAAATAAACTGGAAAAGGAGTCACATGTGCATTGCATACTGGAATGCTTATCTGAAATAGTTTTTACTCTACATGACGAGACTATATGACTCATGTGCTTCAGTATTCTTGGTTGTGATCTTGATCGTGGATCGTAAGATTATTTGTGTGATTGTATTATCATTATCATTGTGGTATGTAACATGCTTGTGTGATGCATGAATTGGGAGAACCATCGATGATGGTTCCTCATTGAGTTCGCAAACTCATCCAAAATTGCAATATATTTTTCAAGATTAAGCGTAGACTGATAGCTCCCTCAGGACTGTAGAGCCTTGTACATCGGATTGGCGAGAGAGGCTATGACTCAAAGGTCGGTCAGCTGGGCTTTCTTTTGGAAACTTGTAGTAGAACTGTTATTTGTGCCTTACTGTATGGTACTTAGTGTAAAGTGTTTTGGAACATTTACAGACTGAAAATACTGACAGTTTGTAGATTTCTGAGTTTGATGAAATGAAATGAAATACAGTTTGGTTTTAAAAAGTTACCAATTTTTTATTACTGTTTTATTATTGTGATGCCATGGGGAGTTAGTGGTGGTTGTTAGTAGTGGTCTCTTATCGTAGGATATGTACCGGAATGACCTACGGGCATTCCGGTGGGTACTCTATGGTAAGGGGGTGCTACAATCTCATTATATTACTGTTAAAAGAATTTTGAGATATCTATCAAGTACTACTGATCTTTGCTTAATGTATGAGAAAGGTAAAGATTTCAGGTTGATTGGCTACTAAGATGCGGATTATGCCAGAGATAGGATTGATAGAAAAAGTACAAGAGGAGGATGTCACTTTCTTGCAATAACCTAGTTTCGTGGTCAAGTAAGAGGCAAAGCTCAATTGCTCTATCAATAGCAGAAGCCGAGTATATGTTAGCTGCAAGTTGCTGTTCACAGACGTTGTGGATTAAGTATCAGCTAGAGGACTACGCAGTACAAGAAGAAGAAATCCCAATCTACTGTGACAACATAAGTGCCATCAATCTGTCAAAGAATCCTATACAACATTCGAGAGTTAAACATATCGAAGTCAGACACCACTTTCTACGAGACTACGTTCAGAGGAAGATCGTGAGTCTTCAGTTTGTTGAGACAAACCATCAGTGGGCGGACATCTTCACTAAACCATTAAGTGAAGAAAGATTTAGAGAAATTAGACGAAACCTTAACATAGTGATGTTAAGTAATCAACCGTCTGACAAATCATAACCCAAATGAAAAGGTTGCAAAAGTTAACGGTAACCGTAACCGTGAGTTACAGCTGATAACGTCCGTTAGAAGAAAGTTTTGGATGGAAGGTTTCTTATAGCCTTGAGAACACCACCTATTTTAGAACACTCATGATATATTCTGACAACCAACCCTTAAAGAACAGTCAACAAAAACCTTTCATTACTCTGTTTGGATTTCAAACTTTCCTTGATCAAACTCTCAACCTCACAAACGGACTTCACTTCTTTAAAAAACTTCTCTATTTTTAGTTCGTTGTTAACTATAAGAAATGGAGACAGCCATGACAAGCGGAAGACTTGTTAACTTTGAATCCTTGAAGCAGGACAACATGGATATTGAACCAGAGATTGTCGCAGTCGGATGGAGGAATTTCTTTCAAATTCTAGAGACAGTCTACATGAATGAAGTTTATGATTTCTGGAAGAATATGGAATTGATAGCCGATACGCTTATATCTTCGGTGGATAACTTGTCAATTATTGTGACCATGAAGATGATTGAGAAGGTCACGGAGTGTCCATTTGAAGGAGAGAAGCTCATAAGCAAAGCTAGATGGATGACACAAGCCTACATGAAGGAAACCCAAATCAATTTGTAGTTATATGGAGGCAATGATCCAAGGGAAAAGAAGGCGTCCAATCTTGTTCCAAAGCCTAGGGTATTACACTCACTTCTTTTTCATTGTGTACTACCGAGAATAGGGTCAAGGCATTTGGTAACAACACTAGATGAACAATGCCTATTTCATCTACTAAATCGTCAGCCTATCAACCTACCATTCCTTATCTTTCATTATATGGTAAAGTCTAAGAAAGACTCGACTGCTCTACCATACAGAATGATAGTAACAGGGATATTCAGAGACTTTAGAGTATGTCTGGAGAAGCAAGATGATGAGGAATATCAAAAGTGTCATCAATTCAACAACAATTGGTAAAATGGGCTTGAAGAATCTGGAGAGAGTAGAAGTTGATTCTAAGAAGAAAGCCAGGATTGAGGGGGAGCATGCTAGAAAAGAATCTCCCTTGATAAAATCAAAATCCCGATCTGTTGAGAGGATACCTGCAGAAGGAGAAAAGGAATCGTCAGGACAATCAATGGGAAGGACAATATCTCTTAAAGAAGGAAGCCGGATGCAACAAAAGGAGACAGTAACCCTAAAAAGAAAAGGGGATATGTTACTTTCAGAGAAGTCGAAGCAAGCAAAAAGGTCACCTAGAGTTCGAACCTTGTGTCAACAAGAAGAAAAGAAAAGGAAAGAGTTAATTCATGGTGAAAACTTTAAGAAGACAACATCTCAGGCAACCAGGTCCTTAGTTTCAATTTTGAGAGAAGGATCACCAAAATTGGCTAAAGTGACTGAAATAAGGAAGAAATTGGAGTTTGAGAAAGTAAAACCTCAACCTTAGCAGACTTCCAGACTGATTAAGGAGAAAATCAGTACTGGAAAGAGCACTCCTACTGCTGTTCAGAAGAAGAAGACAGTGGAACGCAGTCTAGCACAGGTCAATACTTCTCGACTGTTAAGAAAAGAAGACTTGAGAGTCAAGATTATTGAAAAAATTCAACCTGTCAGGAGTAGCAATTCAATAATAATAAGAGAAATCCCAAAAAGGTCAGTCAAGGTACAATTTCAACTTATACTGGCAAATAGTAGTACCATGCATCTGTTGAGTGGGGACAAGAAAAGTATGTATTATGTTCTAAAGGATGGAGGAACCAGAACATACCCCACATAGATGACAAAGCAGAAGTACACTATTTTTCCAATCACAAGGAAAACTGTGATTAAGGTTGTGCCTGATATTCAACCTCGACCTTTCATTGTTCGCAATGAGGATAAAGGGAAGAAGAAAATGTATCCTGAAAGGATAAATGATCTGACAGATGAACAGATTGAAGCTGAAGTGAGAAACATTGATGAAGCATGTCATGCAGTCCAACAAATTGGAATGTATGTTTCCCATTTCATTTCAATAACGTCACGAAGCAAGTGTGGTCAGCAAACCACTGAAGATTCTTTTTAAGTAGGTGGAAGACTTTCAAAAGGGCCATACAGATCCATGAAGGTTGGAGACCGAAGCTACTCAATAGAGTTCCTTGTGCATCTCATTATGCACATTATACCTGTATCAACTGTGTCTTCATTTGGTGATGTTCTACACCTATTGGGAAGACAAATTCCAAGACTAACCGGCCCTGATGATCTTGATCTTCCAGAACCTAACCTATCTGTTCAACCTCCTACCATTACAATAATTGAACCAGATGTTACATCTTTAGATGCATATACTAAGACTGTTGGTGTTGAAGTCGTACAATAGAAGTCAGATGAAGATATTGAAGAGAAAGTTGATTATCTGTGTGCTTCTGTGGGTGACTTGCATAAAGAAGTAGTGGATATTCGACAAGATATCAAGTCACTTCGCATTGAGATAAGAAAAATGTTTTCTAAAGTTATGAAGCATCTGCGATCATGATTCTTTTTTATCAATAACAAATAGAGGGAGAAAGGAGAAGACGCGAAGAAGAAATGACAAAGATAGGGGGAGAAGAAGAAAAGAAAAGGAGAACACAACAGAAGATGGGAGATAAAAATTTTTTCTATGATTATTTGTTATCATCGAAAAGGGGGAGATTGTTAAGTCAAAGTGACTTTACGATTAATTTTGATGAAAACCAAATAATGATGAAGCTGAAAAAAAGTGAGACGGAAGCAAAAGCAAAGTGAGACAGAAGCAAAAGCAAAGTGAGATGGAAGCAAAAGCAAAGTGAGACGAAAGCAAAAGAAAAATGAGACGGAAGCCAAAATGAGACGGAAGCGAAGCAAAATGAGACGGAAGCCAAAGCAAAATGAGACGAAAGCAAAAATGAGACAGAAGCAATATGAGATGGAAGCGAAGCGAAAATGAGACGAAGGAGTCAAAGACGAAGAATCAAATCATTTTGAGTTAGTTACAGAACTTAACTGAATAACCGTTTCTTTAAAGATCAAGAATCAAGAAGAAAGAAGCAATTGAAGACTAAGACTATAAATATTAGTCAAAGTCGAACACTAAAAGAGTTAGTGATTTTTTTGTGATATTCAAAAGCTAAACACTGTATTTGTGCGAAAACACAAGAGCTATATTTTCTATAACAAAGCTCGCAATTTCTTTCTGTAAGAAAGAAGAATAGCTAAGAGCCTGAAGAGGCTAAGTGAGAAAAAGAATACTTGTTGTACGAGATCTGAAGAGGCTCGGTGAAATGAATACTCGTACTTTTGGGAAGTATAGTGAAATCTCAGAAGGGATTCTGAGGACTGGACGTAGCCTATGGTTTGGGGTGAGCCAGTATAAAATTGCTGTGTCGATTCTCTCTCAACTCTTAACTCCTGTTTCTATTGTTGATAAAAATACTTCATAATATTGTTTGTCAATAGTTTTGAGAAAGCAAAATTTTAAAAGGGGATTGTATTAAAAAAATCCAAATACACAATTCAACCCCCCTTCTTGTGCACTTTGTATATCATATACTAACGTGTGATTCACTTCAAACTCCTTTCTCCACTGCGTTGTTGGGTCATGCCTCCACCATTTCTGTAGCGTCTCAATTGATTTTCTATAGTGCTGCACTGTACATGTTGATATTAAACTTAGTGTCCCATTTAAATCCCCTTTGTTACTTTTGGGACGCAATAACGTAGCGTGCCTTCTGCTCTTTTATGCTTCTACTCCACATAACGCAACTGTTGTGTGTGTTACGCATACAACAATGCTGCTATGTCATTTTGATTTAGCTATTTTCTTTAGCTGCTTCCCATTTTACTTATCTTTTATTTTATTTTATTTCTTCTTGCTCCATAAAGACAAGTAAAAATTGATCTTCAAAAAATAATCCAAATGCAGTAATTTCGGCTCACTTTAATTTATTCGCTTCCAAATTACACCTAGAATCATATATGAATTAAAGTGAGTACCTTAGCCATTTTCATGTCAATAATTGCTGAGTGTAAATGATTAAAAATATCAACAATTAAACACATATCAGAGAGTATAGACAAGAGTTCAGTTCTAAGAGGCATGATGAGTTTCAAGCTAACTCTGGCAAAAAATTTAGTAAATGCCATTATAGACCATTATGGTCACATTTTAGATTGAGGTAGTTAGGGTTTAGGCCTAGAGGTGATTCTGCTCATTCTGGTGGTAGTAGAGGCCAAGAATTTAGAGTGCAGACTTATAAAGGACAAACACAACAGATTCCCAATTGTGAACATTGTGAAAAAATACATGTTGGAGTATATTGGAAGGTATTGGGAGCTTGTTATTATTGTGGCTCCTTAGATCAACATATTAGAGACTGTCCAGCAACTGTAGGAACACAGTCTAGAGTGAGAGGAGAACTAATGACGGAGATGACTGTCCAACAGAGTAAAGCCAATGGAATAGGATAGAGAGGCAGATGTAGGGGTAAAGCAATCTCACTAGGTCCTAGTGTTAAGACTGAAGTACGGAGTAACCAAACATAGTCTTAGGCCAAGATTTTTGCTATTTTAGACAAGAGGCACAAAATTCCCAATATATTGTTGCAAGTGTTACATGTCTTTGATCTCGAGGCATTTGCATTGTTAGATCCAGGATCTACGCATTCTTTTATTACCCTACATCTAGCATCCTAATTGGATTGTGAGAGAGATGTTAGGATTTGGCTTAGAGGTGAGTACTCTAGTAGGTAGTACTATAGTGATTGGAGAAGTATGTAGAGGGTGTATTAATTGGGTTGATTAGGCTAAATTGAAAGCTGATTTGATAGTACTGTAGTTGAAAGGGATACACCTTATTTTAGGTATGAACTGGCTTACTGCTCATATGACTGTGATGAATTGTTACACTAAGGAAGTTATTCTTGAATCTCTTACTCAACCAAGAGTAATATTTCGAGGTGTTACTCAAGTAATGCCAGCTAGATTGATTTCATGAATAGGTGCTTTTAGACTGATTCGAAGTAGATATGAGGCTTACTTAGCTTATTTGATTGATACCAGAGTTGAGAAAACATTACAGAATAGTTCTATTGTTAGATATTTTCTAGACATCTTTCCTATTAAATTACCAAGATTACCATCATATAAGGAAGCGGAGTTCACCATTGACCTTGTCCTAAGTACTGCTCTTATATTTGTTGCAAGAGTTGTTAAATAATATTTTTATTAGACCCAGCGTGTCACCTTAGGGAGCTCCAGTTTTGTTTGTGAAGAAGAAGGATAGGACTTTGAGATTGTGGATTAATTATAGGCAATTAAATCAAGTGATAGTGAAAAATAAGTATCCCCTACCTAGAATAGATGATTTACTCGATCAATTTTAGGGAGCTCAGGTATTTACTAAACTAGATTTAAGGCCAAGGTATTATCAATTGAAAATAACAGAAGCCTATGTACCAAAGAGTGCATTCAAAACCAGATATGGACATTTTAAATTTTTGGTGATGCCTTTTGTATTAACGAATGTTCCAACTACCTTTACAACATTGATGTAGCATCCCACTCCTGCAAGACCCGAACCCGATATCGATGGTGATATCCGAGCTCGTACCTCACGAGGGTAGTATGCTAGAACGGTCACATCAATTTATAACTCGAAAAACCAATTAGTTTATTTTTGAAAACAATAGAGTGCGCAGATATCGGTAAACAATTTGGGCCACGATACAAAAACATTTTCAGTCAAAATCCAATTTCAGTCATAAAACCATTCATACACACATATAGTCACAACCAATTTGGGTCCAATACAATAACAATATTTATCTGCGAAAATACAATTTTTCACATATAACCAAAATGACTCAAATGCAAACATGAGACTGATCCTGACGCCAAACTCTACCTTGCTTGCAGTAATCGTACTCCCGTTTCACTAACAGGGTATTCTTCAATTCCTGAAAAAAAGGTGCAATGTTGGGTGAGTTTGCGAACTCAATGAGAAACTATCATCGATGGTTCACCCAACTCATGCATATACACACAATTCACATCATATCATATATATTAACACATTCAGATAATCACATGCATTCAATTTCACATTTATAAGGCGTTTCGCCTTTAACACAAATCATGTTCAATCATTTGTATATGCAATGCACATGTGACACTTTTCATTTTCATTTCGTTGTTATGACCGTGCGCCTAAAACTGTCCCAGTGACGGGCACATTGCGTTGAGCCTGAGGCTCTGATAAACGTTGGGCATGATATGCCCTGATACATTGAGCCAGTGGCTCTGTAAACATGGACCGGGCGTCACATGCGTTGGTGAAAGCTCTCATATCGTTAGCTCCACCGGTCTGCTGTCATTATCGATCATGCAATTATGCATGAATGCATATGCCTCATTTTACAGTACCGTGTCACAACCTAATACATTTGTCCAATTTCACATTTAACCAATTCATTATGCACATATAACACTTCTATAACACATTCCAAATATTTCAAACACCTACGGTCTGAAATCAATCAAAGCAAACACACGTAATCCTTCCTTACTCCACATGGCATAGGTACATAAAATTAAACACATATAGGTTGAGAAACTAACTAGGTTACTCACCTGAACTTCCGAGCTACCTGCCTGGAAGTCTCATCACGATCCGTGGATTATCAATCCATCGGAGCCTCTATAACAATCAAATAATTCCATTCATTACAAAATGCACAGTCAAAATAATTGATAATGCACATGCCTTGAATAAATGATGTACTATGCCTATTCATGATTTTCCCGGTACCATTTCCCATTTTCTATTTTCTAGATCGAATTCATTCTTTTATGCTCAGTTTCTAAAGTTCCCAGTAGCATTGACTTTATTTTCAAAGTCTCACATTATACTCCAATTTTCAATAACAATCCTTAGGTAAAATACAATCACATTCTTACTTTCATTCACTAATTACGATCCTACTAATTTAAATTCAAACTTTCATCTTTCATATCAATCGTAGACCTCTTTCTCTAGATCACAACAAATCAAACATCACCTCAATTGGAGGTCTACATCAAAAGTTATGACCCAAAAACCAAACTACCTCACTTGAAAGCAGGGCTCGCTTGGCGTCCCAATTTTTCGTCGCGGTGTCTAATGGGGGGCTGGCATGGCGACCTCCATCCTGCTTTGCCATGTAATTAACTGATAATTCGCCACGGCGAGGCCTCATGCCTTGTGGCGAGGACATAAGGAAATTTCCTCGCCGCGTCGTGGCACAGACGCCACGACGTGCGAACCTCTGAATCGTCTTCTCCGACTAGTTTTCTCCCATTTTCTCTCTCTAAAACCAATATTAATTCACTTCAGCTACTCCAATCACAATATAAATGCCATAAATGCATCAAACAACATTAATTAACAACATTAAACCATATACTTACCGATCGAACCACGAATCCTCAAATCTCTAGAATTTCTCTAACTTTTTCCCACTTTCTCTATCAACGGTGAGCTTCTCCCAACCTGAATGAATTTCCATCTTCTCAAGGATTAAACTAAACTTTGCAATTAGGGAAGAAGCAAACAAGAATCTCAAGGAGGAAGAAGGAGAATCATCGAAGGAGAGAAAGTCGTGCCTCTAGGAAGAAAACTTTCCTTTCTTCTCCGATTATAACCTTTAGCATTTTAAAGGGTAATCACTTAAGCCGCTTGGCTTTTTCCTCGCAAAGCATTTAAATTTCTGTCTCTTTTCAATCTCATTTCCAATCCAACTCGTCTCCAAATTTTCAATGGCTCGACATATCAATTTCTAAAATCATATGCCTAATTTTTTTATAGCCACTAGACAGTCATTTCGGTCCTATACAATCAATCAGTCTGCCACTCGAAAAATTTTCGGTCTGGACATTTTCTCCCAAATTTTTAGAAAAATTTCTAAGGTTCACAATCAATTAACAGTCACTCTAAAATATTTCCAAATCAATTATTTAGACCCAATTATACCAAAATTTCCAATAAATCACAATCAAATCTAATTATCTCTCAAATCACAATTCATATCATATTCAAAATCGAATGCCGGGAAAAGTCATGAATGCATGTACCTATATGTGCATGTGCAAAAGAATCATGGCCTCCCAAAATTAGAGGTCAACAGGATGCTCAGTCAATATATGCGGTAATATCCTATCCCGCCTCAATTTACCAATATGACCTTCCCATCGGTGACGGGATGTTACAATTGATGAATAAAATATTCCAACTGTAGCACCCCACTCCCGACGAGACCCGAACCCGATATCCATGGTGATATCCGAGCCCGTGACCCGCGAGGGTGGCGTACTAGAACACTCGCTCTGAAAATCGGTACATTACTTTCTATAACAAATGTGCGGAATTCTATACTCAATTTTGGGTACTCATTCAATCCCGTCCAATAGGATACACTCATTTTCAAAAGCCACTTAGGTCAATTTTACAAATACATAATAAACACTTTAGTACAAAAGTAAAGACGTGCAATCTGTATATGAGGCGATCCGGACTTCGACCTTCACTTGAATCTGCGCCATACTCCCGTTTTGCTAACGGGTACTCTTCGATTCTGAAAATAATTGCAATGTTGGGTGAGTTTGCGAACTCAGTGAGAAACCATCATCGATGGTTCACTCAAATCATGCATTACGCAAATTGCGTACAGCACGACACAGTAATAACAATTAACAGTATTATATAACAGTGTACATTAGTCTATAATAGTTTACTACGAGATCTGAGATCATTAGCAATAATCTGATGGCGTAGAGCAGTTCACATAATAAAGGTACGATGAGTCTATATCGATATCTGATGTCAATAACAACATTTCAGTAGCATAGAACAGTTTACAGTATTACATCACAATTTACAGTAAATCATGGCATCGCACAGTTCAGTAATCGTCACACAATTTGGCAGTTCAGTCAGTCATGTATATGATGCATATGAGACTCTTTCCGGTTATTCAGTGTTGTGCCCAAGTGCTCGGTCGAAGCTTGATGGGGACGCGTCGTGATTTCTCCCCTCGGGCTAAGCCCGGACAGTACAGTATTCGAGCTCTAGGCTCTTTTCAGTGAAATTAGCAACTTGGGGCACGTCCATTATCTGATCATGCATTTATGCATGCAAAGGCAATGTTGATAATTCAAAGATTGATAAGCCACGGTGTATGGCTATAAAGCCCAATGTAAAAGAATCGATAATTGATAATCCAATCCAATACGGTAAACACATACAATTCGATCGTACCCCTTTCCAGTAGTCATGCAGTCATACAGTGAAATTCACATTATTCAGTTCTATACAGTAAGAGCATGCAATTCAGTCATACACATTTCAGTACTAATACAGTTCACCTTTATACATTTCAGTGGTCATACAGTGCAATTCGATCACATACAACTCAGTAGTCATGTAATTCACATTGTCAAGTAATTCACAGTGAACATTTAGACACTCAGAAATTTGAGAAACCAACTAGGTTACTCACCTGTTACTTCCGAGCTATTGCCTGGAAGTCCCAGCAATGTCCGTGGAACGACGATCCAACGGCACCTCTATAACAGTACAGTACAGTCTATTACTAATCGCTCAATTAAACAGTATAGTAATGCATATGTCTCTATGAAATTATGTCCAATTAAGTACAATCCAATCCAATAAAACAGTTCCTCGCCGCGACCTCGCGGCATTATTCTGACGAAGAGGCACGCGCTTGTGACGTGAAACACGCGCCGCCATGGCGTCGTCTCCCTCATGACTCGCCATGACGTCTTGCTGCCTACGTCGCGACCAATACATTTAACTCAATTCAATTTTATTCGTCGCAACGAAGCCCTAACGCTTCGATGCTCGTCGCGACGTGCGAAGACCAGATCGTCTTCTCCGATCGATTTCTGACCATTTCTCTCACTAAAAACGTCCATTAACACCCTCAACTACTCAATCAACCACAATAAAAGCCATAGATTCATGCAGTAACTAATAAAACAACTTTAAACACAACAAACATACCAATCGATGATTTTCCACAGATTTTCACCGTAAACCCTAAATCCTCCAAATCACCGATTACACCTCTCAAAAGCCTCTCAATCCTTTATCAAATACAGCAAATCAGTTAGCTAGACACAAAGAGAGGAAAACCAAAGGGAGAAATAGCAAGACTCACCAATAGGGGAGAAATCGCAACCACCGTGGAGAAGGGAGAGGAAGAAAACGAAAATGCCTTAGGGTATTTTCCCTCTTCCCATTCCACTTAGATATTTATAGCCATGAGTCTCAGATTCAGTTCAAATTTCAGTCTCTAATTTCTAATAGCTCAACATTTTTATTCTTGGAATCACCAATCTATATTTTCCACGCTATTTGCCAGTCAATTTCGGAATCTGGAATCGAATTTATCAGTCTCTAGCAAATTTTTCGGTCCGAACCCGAAATTCTATAAATAGCAAAAAATTTCCTATAAGCCTCTATAAATTATCGATCACTCATAAACAGTATCGAATCAGCCAAATGCACTCAATCACTCTAATTCCTCAATTAACTCTCGATCCAGTCAGTTCAGTAAATTCATACTCACAATCAGATCCCGGAAAATCGTGAATGCATGTACCAATGAATATATGCATATGCAGTAAACCAGTTCCTCTATGATTAGAGGCCAGTAACATGCTCAGTCAATGTATGCAATGAAATCCTATCAGTCTGTCCCAATATTACCATAATACCCTTAATGACAGTAACGGGATGTTACACCAACCTTACTTAGATCACTTCGTTATTATACTTATAGATGATATCTTGGTGTATTCGAGGAGTAGAGACGAATATTTTGAGCATTTGAGATTAATTTTACAGATAATGAGAGAGAAACAATTCTAAACCAAGTTTAATAATTGTGAATTATGGCTTACTCAGTTGGTGTTTTTAGGTCATATAGTATCTGAACAAGGCATATAGGTAGACCTAAAGAAAGTTAAGGTAGTGATGAAGTGGAAAGCACCTAGAAATATGTCAGAGATTTGGAGTTTTCTTGGACTAACAGGTTATTACAAGAGGTTTGTTGAGAGGTTTTCATTGATCTCAGCCCCTTTGACAAAGCTTTTAAGGAAGAACATACCTTTTTGATGGACTAATGAATGTCAAAGGAGCTTTGAAGAGTTAAAACATTTATTAACTGTAGCACTGGTGTTGACTATTCCATTTATATCTGAAGGGTACATTGTTTATAGTGATGCTTCACACCAAAGGTTAGGGTGTGTTTTGATGCAATATGGTAGAGTGATTGCCTATGCTTCAAGACAGTTAAGGCCTCATGAGTTCAATTATCTAGTTTATGATCTAGAGCTTACTGTAGTAGTATTTGCTTTGAAATTTGGAAATATTATTTATATAGTGAAGCGTTTCAAATTTTTTTAGATCATCGAAGCTTGAGATATTTATTGAGTCGAAAGAAACTTAACATGAGACAAAGGAGGTGGATTGAATTGCTTAAAGATTATGATTGTATGATAGAGTACCATCTAGGTAAGGCTAATGTTATAGCTAATGTATTAAGTAGGAAATCCAATAGCAGTGTAGCACAAATTCAAGCATCGAGGTTACCAAATCTTGTTCATTTGAGAGCACTAAATGTTAAGCTAAGTTTGCAGCTAAATGAAACATTATTAGCTACGTTTAAGCTTAGACCATGATTGCATAATAGGATCAACAAAGCTCAAAGTAAGGACCCAGAATTAGTGAAAATTATAGAGAAGTTAACAAAGAATCCGAGTTCTGAGTTTGAGTTGAGAAATAGTACATTATGGTTGAATCAGAGATTATGTGTACCAAATGTTGATGGTCTGAGAAAAGAAATTTTGGAAGAAACACAAATAGTAGCCTATGCTATGCATCCTGGTACTACCGAGATTTACAATACTCTGAAATACCATTTTTGGTGTCCAGGGATGATGAAGCAAGTGGCTGAGTGTGTTGCTAGGTGTTTGACATGCTAACAAGTTAAGGTAAAGCATAAGGCACCAGTTAGGAAATTGCAGTCATTTGTTCCAAAGTGGAAATGGGAGAGGATTATAATGGATTTTATTATGGGTTTCTCAAGAAATCTAAGGCAGCATGATGCTATATAGGTCATTGTTGATAGCTTGACAAAATCAACTCATTCCATACCTATTAGAGAGAATAACACACTAGATCAGTTAGCTCAAAGTTATATAAATGAGATAGTGAGGTTACATGGGGTCCCAGTGTGTATTGTATCATATTGAGATCCCAAATTTACTTCTAGATTTTGGGTTAGCCTACATACAATATTAGGTACAATTTAAATTTTAGTACAGTGTTTCATCCTCAGGCAGATGGACAGAGTGAGAGGACTATTCAGACTATTGAGGACATGCTTAGGGTGTGTGTTTTGGAGTTTCAAGGAGATGATTTTATGATTTCATTCACATGCATAATATTAGCATACATATATGAATTATGATTTAGAAAAGAATGCAAAGGTTTTATGTGCACTCAATTAATATGTTCCGAGGTATGAAAGTTTCAAAATGACTGTGATACAATTGTGCATTTCTAATATCTTGTGTTTTGATTTACCAATAAAAATATTTGATGAATTAATATGTACATTTAGTCTAGGAAAAATTTCAAGTGGCAAGATAAGTTGACATGTGGAAATTTAGGATGATTAAGCCTATAAAATGAGTGAAAAATAGCTTGGAGAATTAAGTGACAAATGGATTAGGAATTAAGTGACATTTAGCAGTCAAAAAAAGGAGACATGTAGCTTGCTTAAATATATGAAAAGTGTCCTTTAAAAAAAAAGGGGGAGAAACACTCATCTTACACCAAATGACTTATGACATTTCATGGTTATTTCCTTTTGTTATTTTCTACCGCGTGCTCTCCTTCCACTCCGTCTCATTACTGAAACCCACACATAACCATCTTTGAGTTTCTGCCTACACATAACCATCTTTGAGTTTCTGCCTTAGTGTAGGAAAATCCCGGGGTAGGCATCACATGCCCACAGTGCGGAATTTAAAATTTTGAGTCCCGGGATATTCCCGAAAGCCAGGATCCATGTGTAAGTACAAACAATCAAACCATAACGACCAAAGGAGACCGTCTCTAACGGTATCCACGCAGAGGTCGGAAAACCTAACCGGGACAAACTCTTTTGACCCGGGAATAGCTAGACTAAAGAAAAGAGTGCTAGCTCTTACCTTAGCCTTGGAGAGCAAGTGAGATGATCTTGGTGGAGCCTTGGAAAAGTAGAAGCCAAGTTGAATGGAAGAGAGGAAGAAGATGAAAAACCAATTTTTCAAAGCTTAACTATTAAGCTTTCGACCTTCACACTTTATCCTACGTACAAGCTTCCTTCATATCCTTCTAATGTGTTTATTTAACACTTAAAAGACATATGAAGACTTGGTGGATGGCTCATCCACGTATATGGCATAAAATGCCTTAAAATGCTAAATCATCATTAAGTTTGACTTTTCAAACTTAACTAATCCTCTCCATTTTAGGATCCACCGAAAAGCAACATATATATATATATAATTAATTAATTATTTACTTAATTAATTAATATATATAATTGCTGAAGTGGTCGATCAAGCTGAAATTCGGTCCCTGCCGCCGCCCCACCAAATGAAAAATCACCGGAAGCGGTTTTAGCAATGTCGATGTCGCGATCTCATTGGGACATATCCCAATCTCATCGGGATCCATTTAATCCTATTGCTCTCTAGATATCGGATCTCTGTCCGAAACTATTTTAGAGATCCTCCAAGTCACTCTTATCGTGTGACCCATTAGGTTCCGGTTATGTTGGCCACTTAGATTAACACTTAATCTGAGCAAGTCATGGCGGTATCTAGCAACACATCATGACCCCCAATTGACGGAAAATAATTGGTTTGACTAATGAAACCATATCACGAACCCTTCCATAGACAATTCTGGTGCAATTAGTCCTTTCACCATGCTATACCCCACTTGGTTTGAGTATGGGCAATGTGTCAACTCTTACTAGGTGATCGGATCAAATCTAGTCCAAGTGTAATCAGTTCTCGCCCTAGGACTCATTACTTTATATGTCCATGAAGACCATCTTCATGACATATGTATGCTCGGCCAGAGACTTCAAAGTAATGATCCCGATAAGAGGCCATGGGTATCTCTTCCGCTATAATGAAGTGGTGAATCCTCTATTGGCTACTCAATTACCTTGAATACCTCAAAGCTGCACCCAATCACCACCCTATGGCGACCTCACGAAAGGCAACAAGGAATGGAGTCAAAGTACGAATCGGTACCAAGATATCCTTGAGTACCTCAAGTCTAAGGATACTTGCACCATTGCTATGATGAGATTATCAACGACATTTGTATAGGACATCCATGTGATGATCTCATAGCAGTCATCCAATGTACTTACTACCACTAGTCGGCATCCACATGTCAAATCTAAATATCTCAATATTTACGGTTTTCTAAGATCCACCGCTTGATCCAATCAAGGAGTTTGACATGTGCTAGTCTATCCGGATTAACGATGTCCGGTCTCATTAATCCTATGACTAGGATAATTTGAATCTTGACATAATTGCACATGATAGGAATCTCAATAGTATGATCACATCATAATTTCCTTCATGCTATGTCATGTATCAGGGACTTCATTAATTTGATTAAAGATCACTATCAATTCATAATAAAATGAACATCAAATAAATGAAATATGCCTTGCTTTATTTATTCATAAAGTCTGTACATGACTATGAACAAAATGCGCTAAAGGGGATTGCCTTTAGGGCACTACTCTAACAATCTCCCACTTGACCTAAAGCCAATCGCCTTGGTATCTAATACCATAAGCGAGTACATGAGAATCAAAATTCTTTTGTGGCAACGGCTTTGTCAACGGATCAGTAATGTTCTGCTATGTGGGAATTCTCTCTATCAGGACATCACCTCGAGCAATGATCTCCCGAATCAAATGGTATCGGCGGAGTACATGTTTGGATCGCTGATGAGACCTTGGCTCCTTTGCCTGCGCAATAGCCCCAGTGTTGTCACAATACAACTGTATGGGTCCATCACAGCTAGGAACCACACCAAGTTCATAAATGAACTTCTTGATCCAAACCGCTTCCTTTCTTTGCGTCGATCGCGTGCAATGTACTCTGCCTCGATCGTTGAATCGTGATCGTCTCTATTTGGAACTCTTCCAACCGATCGCTCCGCCATTTAGTGTGAAAACATAACCTGATTGGGACTTGAGTCGTCCTTATCAGATTGAAAGCTCGCATCCGATGCCCGCTCATTTGGAGACTTCCATCTCCATATATCAAGAAAACATCCTTAGTTCTTCGAAGTACTTTAGATATTCTTGACAGCCACCCAGTGACCCTCACCAAGATCCGATTGGTATCTGCTCGTAACACTTAGAGCATATGATACATCGGGTCTCGTATATAGCATTGCGTAAAAAAAAGATCCTATTGCAGACGCATACGGGATCATATTCATACGCATCCTCTCATCCTGTGTCTTAGGACACATGGACTTCGAGAGTGTTATCCCATGAGTAATGGGAAGAAACCTCTCTTGGATTGCTCCATGCTAAACCTCTTTAGCACCTTGTCTATGTCGTTATTTGTGAAAGACCTAGCAACCTCTTCAATCTATCTCTATAGATCTTTATCCCAAGGATATAAGTTGCTTCTCCAAGGTCTTTCATGGCAAATTGTTTGGACAACCAAATTTTTACTGATTGTAGCATTGAGACATCGTTTCCTAGCAACAATATGTCATCTACATATAACACAAGGAATACGATCGCAGTTCCATTCACCTTCTTGTACACACAGTGTTCATCCGGATTTTGTGAGAAACCAAACTCTTTGATTGTCTCATCAAACGGATATTCCAACTCTGGATGCTTGCTTCAATCCATAAATGGATTTCGAAGCTTGCATACCTTTTCGCCATCGCTGGAAATGAAGCCCTCGGGTTGTGTCATGTACACATCCTCACCATATTTCCATTCAGAAAGTCGTCTTCACATCCATTTGCCATATCTCATAATCATAATGAGCGGCAATGGCTAGGAGTATCCTAATGGATTTAAGCATTGCTCTTCGGATCAAGGTCTCGTCATAGTCAACTCCTTGTCTTTGATTTAAAGCCTTTAGCCACAAGCCTCGCTTATAGGTAATCACATTACCATCCATGTCGCTTTTCTTCTTGAAACCCATTTGCACCCTATAGGTTTTATCCTTGGTGCATCAACCAAAGTCCATACTTGGTTTTCATACATGGAATCCATTTCAGATTTCATGGCACGAAGCCATTTTTCAGACTCTGAACTCTTCAGAACCTCTTCATAGGTGGTAGGCTCATCATCCTCTATGAGCAATACGTCATTCTGTTCACTCACGAGAAATCCATATCTCTCGGGAACAGAGCGTATCCTACTTGACCTACGAATTTCGTGTGAAGTAGAAGGTTGAACTGTTACCTCATCTGTATGAGTTACAGTTTCAGGTTCAGGCAGTTGATCTGCGTCTGTCCGAGCATCTTGAACTTCTTCAAGTTCAACTTTGCTCCCACTGTCCTCTTTAAAAGAAACTCTTTCTCTAAAAGACAGCATGGATCAAACAAACACCTTTTGTTCCTCAAAGAAAGTAGAATTGATATCCTCTTGTTTCTTTAGGATATCCTACGAACAAACACTTGTCGATTTTGCCCAAGCTTATCTCGATCGTGTCCGCTTCACATAAGGTGACAACCCCATACTTTCAAATAAGAAAGATAAGTTTTCTTGTTAGTCCACATCTCATATGGAGTAACATCAACTGTCTTTGATGGAACTCGCTTAACAAGTAAACAAATTGTCTCAAGGGCATACCCCAAAAGGATTTTGGCAATGTGTAAAGCCCATCATAGATCGTACTATGTCCAACAAGGTTCGATTTCTCCTTTCGCCACACCATTATGTGGTGTGTAAGGAGGGTCCACCGAGATAAAATCCCATTATCTACGAGATAATCCAAAACTCTTGATCTAAGTATTCACCACCACGATCGGATCGTAATGTTTTGATACTTTTACCAAGTTGTTTTCTACTTCATTTCTGAATTGTTTGAACTTTTCAAACACTTGATTTGTATCTCATCGACATCAGTACCCATATCGAGAATAATCATCGATAAAGGTAATGAAGTAACGGCAACCACTTCTGGCATGGATGGACATCGGACCACATACATCTGAATGTATTAGGTCTAATAATCCAGTCGCTCGTTCACCCTTTCCCTTAAAAGGTAACTTAGTCATCTTGCCTAATAAACAAGATTCACATGTGTCATAAGATTCATAATCGAATGACCCTAAACTTCCACTCTTGTGGAGCTTAGCGATCGTCTCTCATTTATATGGCCGCGCGACAATGCCATAAGTAAGTTGATTTTAAATTATCTCTTTTATGTCTTTTAGCGTCATTGACATTCATAACCGGATGTGACATATCTAATATGTAAATTCCATTGCATAATGTACCAGTACCATAAAGCATTCCATTTGAACTAATAGAACAACCATTGTTACCAAAAGACAAATGGAAACCAGCTCTATTTAAACAAGAAATAGACAGTATGTTCTTTGTTAACACGGTACAAAATAACAATCATCCAAGTTAAGTACAAGCCCACTGGGAGTGTCAAAACATAAGTCCCTACGGCTAATGCAAAGAACTCTTGCTCCATTGCCAACACGCAGTCCATTTCTCCCTTTACGAGCACGCCATCGTCCTCGAGGCCCCTGATATCATTGCATATGTGTGAACCACAACCGTATCTAATACCCATATGTTATGATCGAAGCAAGATTAACCTCAATGAAAACATACGAAGAAGTCGAGGCAATGATGCCTTCTTACGCTTCAGCTTTTTCCAGATAAACTTTGCGATTATGCCTCCAATGACCGATCTTCTGCGCAATGGAAGCAGTACCTTTTAGTGCGATCTCTTTGGTCTTCTTCTTGCCTTTCGCTGCACTTCCTTTCAGCTTCGAGCCTTTTCTTCTTCATTCGCTCTTCTTGGAACCAGAGGAAGAAGAATCCACCAATAGCAACGCCTTGCTATCTTGCTTGACAACTTGTTTCATTGCTCTTGGCGATTGATCGGCTCGGGAATTGTGGTGGATATTTGGTTCATTCGATAGTTCAACACAAACCGTGAATAACTATCGACAAACCAACAAGAATTAAGTCTATACTTAACTCGTAATCCATCACAAAACCTAAGACGGCCAACCTCTCAATATAGCCATTCATCTTCAATGCATATTGCAATCGCAGATGAACCAGAGTCATCTTCGTTGTAAAGAGCAACCTTGAGGTCTCGAACCGCTCGGACCGTGCTTGCTCATCAAACAACTCTCTAAGATGAAACACTATCGTGTGAGCATCCATAGACTCGTCGCTTCGCAGCTCGGTGACATCGATGCAAGCATAATGCGGTGGCTATGTCACCGCCTTTTAGATGCTTACGATATGCCTTCCGATCATCATCGAAGCTCCTTCAGAAGTGGATCCCAAGCGTAAAATCAAGGATATATCCTAGATCCTCAGATCTGAGAACAATTCTCAGATTCCGCAGCCAATCAAGAAAATTCGGTCCGGTTAATTTGTTTGCATCCATTAGTGAGCGAAGATTCACACTAGTCGACATCTTCAACCAACCTAAACATAGAGAGAGAGAGAAAGTTAGAATAGAATTAAATGTATGCTCATAAGGACTTAAATGACATACATATGGCTCCCACTAGTTTCAATAGAATCCATAACCCTCATCATGAATCCATGAAACAAAATGGCACATTGACCTAGTGGGTCGATATCCGACATTGCTAAGAATGACCTTGAGGTTAGCTCAACAAGTCACCTTAGGTCAATCGGTAGGTATCGGTCATACCAATTGCATCATCGATGACCGACATTAAGAATGACCTTGAGGTTAGTTCAACAAGCCATCTTATGTCTCGGAGGTATCGGACATACCAATTACATCTTAGACACAACTATCGAGCAGTCTTATCAACGGTTGATGTATGCACATACATTGGGTTATCAACACTTGATGCGCTGCACATCCGATGTACACTACCCAACCGCCTCTGTCCACGTTGACCTTGAGGTTAGCTCAACAAATCAACGCTTCTAGGAAAACCGACCCATTAATCCGAAAATCATATTTTCATGGTTTGAACATATTCGTATAGAGTGAGCTTGAGGTTAGCTCAACAACCCAACCCTATAAGAACTCTGGTTCTTACCATATTAATATAAGGCGTTAGTTTTCATATTTTAAGTGAGGGATTTTAGGTCTCATCTAATTAATCTCATCCAAGGATCATAGTCACCATGACTATATGGTCTGATTTAGGGCATTGCATCAATCACATTGAATTTATACCGAAAATCACCCATCATCCCACCAAGACATGATATAAGTCGACTTGTATATGTATAAGTCGACTTATGTCTCTGTATAAGTCGACTTATGTATGTGTAAGTCGACTTGTGAAACTGTGCATGAACAAGTCGACTTGTACCATTGTGCAAGTCGACTTATTAGTCTACAGTGCACCAAACAAGTCGACTTATGAACATATAAGTCGACTTGTTCATTTGTGCATTTGGAATTGCTATCTAATCGGCTAATTCTTAATCCAGGCATTTCCAATTCACAACACCAATATAACAAGTATATAAACCTTTATATTAATGTGCTAATGAAACATTTTCATCAACTCATGCATGCCATATAGTCTAACTATATATGAAAACCTTGAAACCGATTAATCCACCATTAATCACTAGATTTCCACATAATTCAAGGACACCAAATTATCAAGCTAAGTATCTCTAGGTAGGCTACACGTTATCAGGATTACTCCGGAACTTGTCACAAAAATTGCGACGGCCAAAATAACCAAGATAACGGAATAAGCTAACGAGACGCTAAAGTGACCTATTTGATATCCAAAAATTATTGGAAACCTAAATTTAAGAATCTCATCTTGGCATGCATACCACATCAATATAACACATTTTTAATCACTATAAAAATGATTCATGGCATTGGAACAGAAAATAACACAATCAATCATTCCAAACAAAACAGCCCCAGCAAGTTTCTCAAAACTGCTAAGCTCAACATTTTGCTCAAAATGACCATTGAAAAACTTTCAATAAATACTGAGAAAATTACAGAGGTTAAAACATGTTCCCAACATGCTCCATGAATTTTTCCAGCATTTATTTCCCACAAAAACTCATTGAACCTCAGCAATCTAGCCGAACCAGAATCTGTGTTCTCCAACACAGACATTCCCATCAGCACACAAGTAATTCGGAAATAAATGGTAAATCACCTTGAAAACATTTTTCCATCCACAGAGACATTCACAAACATCTTAGGGACATGTCGGTGAAAACCAATCCGAAAATTTTTTTTTCTAGAATTTATTCTCGAATTTACAAGCATACCTGTTTCAGAAACTATCAACAAGACAGCATCCGAAAGTTGAGGGAATTAAATAGCAAAACCATACCAAATCAAATTGATAAATTCTCATCTTTCACAAACATATTCTATAACATGTTATGAACAATTCTGAGCAAGAAATTTCGAAAACATGCATCTCTATACTGATTCGAAATTCACACAAATAACATGCATCAGCAGCTCAATTCACTAAGGAACTCCGACCTAGTTATCATTTCGATCGCTTATACAACACAAGTGGCTCTGATACCATTGTAGGAAAATCCCGGTAGGCATCACATGCCCACAGTGCGGAATTTAAAATTTTGAGTCCCGGACATTCCCAAAGCCAGGATCCATGTGTAAGTACAAACAATCAAACCATAACGACTAAAGGAGACCGTCTCTAACAGATCCACGCAGAGGTCGGAAAACCTAACCGAGACAAACTCTTTGACCCGGAATAGCTAGACTAAAGAAAGAGTGCTAGCTCTTACCTTAGCCTTGGAGAGCAAGTGAGATGATCTTGGTGGAGCCTTGGAAAAGTAGAAGCCAAGTTGAATGGAAGAGAGGAAGAAGATGAAAAACCAATTTTTCAAAGCTTAACTATTAAGCTTTCGACCTTCACACTTTATCCTACGTACAAGCTTCCTTCATATCCTTCTAATGTGTTTATTTAACACTTAAAAGACATATGAAGACTTGGTGGATGGCTCATCCACGTATATGGCATAAAATGCCTTAAAATGCTAAATCATCATTAAGTTTGACTTTTCAAACTTAACTAATCCTCTCCATTTTAGGTTCCACCGAAAAGCAACATATATATAATTAATTAATTAATTAATATATATAATTGCTGAAGTGGTCCAGTCAAACTGGGGTCGGTCCTACCGGCCTGTCGGGCCCCGCCGGCGAAAAATCACTGGAAACGATTTTCAGCAATGTCGATGTCGCGATCTCATCGGGACATATCCCAATCTCATCGGGATCCATTTAATCCTATTGCTCTCCAGATATCGGATCTCTGTCCGAAACTATTTTACAGATCCTCCGAGTCACTCTTATGCGTGTGACCCATTAGGTTCCCGGTTATGTTGGCCACTTAGATTAACACTTAATCTGAGCAAGTCATGAGCGGTATCTAGCAACACATCATGACCCCCAATTGACCGAAAAATAATTGGTTTGACTAATGAAACCATATCACGAACCCTTCCATAGACAATTACCGTGCAATTCGTCCTTTCATCATGCTATACCCCACTTGGTTTGAGTATGGGCAATGTGTCAACTCTTACTAGACTGATCAGATCAAATCTAGTCCAAGTGTAATCAGTTCTCGTCCTAGGACTCATTACTTTATATGTCCATGAAGACCATCATCATGACATATGTATGCTCCGACGCCAGAGACTTCAAAGTAATGATCCCGATAAGAGGCCATGGGTATCTCTTCGCTATAATGAAGTGGTGAATCCTCTATTGGCTACTCAATTACCTTGAATACCTCAAGTGCACTCCAATCACCACCCTATGAGCGACCTCGAAAGGCAACAAGGAATGGAGTCAAAGTACGTAATCAAGACTCAAGATATCCTCGAGTACCTCAAGTCTAAGGATACTTGCACCATTGCTATGATGAGATTATCACCGACATTTGTATAGGACATCCATGTGATGATCTCATAGCAGGTCATCCAATGTACTTACTACCACTAGTAAGCATCCACATGTCAAATCTAAATATCTCAATATTTACGGTTTTCGAGATCCACCGCTTGATCCAATCAAGGAGTTTGACATGTGCTAGTCTATCCGGATTAACGATGTCCAGTCTCATTAATCCTATGACTAGGGATAATTTAGATACTGACATAATTGCACATGATAGGAATCTCAATAGTATGATCACATCATAATTTCCTTTATGCTATGTCATGTATCAGGGACTTCATTAATTTGATTAAAGATCACTATCAATTCATAATAAAATGAACATCAAATAAATGAAATATGCCTTGCTTTATTTATTCATAAAGTCTGTACATGACTATGAACAAAATGCGCTAAAGGGGATTGCCTTTAGGGCACTACTCTAACACTTAGTTCTATACATCACCACCCAAAAACCCATACAAAATACTTCATAAAGATAACTATAAAGGCAAAACATTGTGACATATATTGCCGTCTTTTCTCCTAGTCATGGACAAACCCATCACACCCCCTTAATATTCTTGAATTGTTCTTACATGTGAGCCTAATCAAGCTTGACATTTGAGGTGGCATTCAATATAATAAAGTAAGTGAATTACTAAACTATTATGGCATATGTTAGCTGTTGGGACCCGATCCGAAAACCGGATCCTAACTGGAGAAACAGAAAATGAATACGAAATGAAAGGAAAAAAAATCGAAAGAAAGGAACACAAGGCGGAAGCTAAATCATATACGAATCAATTGTCAAATCGAATAAATCGAATCCGAAGGCGAATTGAATAACAAAAAGCGGAAGCAACAAATCGATTAACAGATTCGCGAAGCAACGACAGATCTAAGATCAAAGCGAAACAAAATCAATTTCCGACATCCATGAACAAATATTTTAGGAATCACTGTCGCGTTGGAAACTTAGACTTAAACTGTCCAAAATCCGATATAATTTTTTTCCCTTTTCTTTTCTCTCTTTTCTCATTCCTCAATCCAAATACATTCACATACAATCGCACTATCCAATGTCCAATACACGTTCATTCACTTTTTTCCATATACTAATCATGCTTATATCTCAATTGAATATACAAAATTTATATGACATATCCATGTGCAATACCATAACTTAATACCCTCATCAAAATCTCATAATTCAATTACAATTTATACACCACTTCATAAATCAAAGCTTTATACAAAACATAGTGGCATTTTCAAGCCTTATACGTTACCCATAACCCTAAACCAAAGTACACAATACACAACAATTTTAGACTTCTCAACAACCACCTAACTTAACAATAATACAATATAAACACATGCAAACAGAAATCTTCAATTTTCTTTACCCGGTCTTCTTCTCATCACCTGTGGATGGGAATAAAGGGGGTGAGCTTATAGCTCGTGGGTAACAGTTTATAACAAATAAATAAGCAAAACCTTTGAAATTCTTTTTCTTTTCTGGTCTTAGAAACCATTTCTTTGAAATCCGTAAAGCACATTTTCAAAAAGTTTTTTTCTTGCTGTAGTCAAAATTGCAATTTGTAAAACGTATGATTTCTAGGCTTTCAGCCATAAATTCATGGGTTACAAAAATTGGCTCGAGAGTTCCATAAACACGATGGAAAAGGCTATCTATATGTCAATGCAAATCATATATGCAATGCACAACAATTGGCTCGAGAGTTCCATAAACACAACGAAAAACCAAAGTTTTACCGTAAACACAACAAGTCCGATTTCTCAGGATCTCGTGGCCCCAAGTGGGCAGCCGGGAGAAGGCTATCTATATGTCGATGTGCACATGACTAACGAAACAGGTTCTCTCTCGCCCACACAAAAGAACATATCATGCTCAAATCCATTTATCGAATGCTCTTTTCTGAATATACGAGATGCCATGGAATCTTCTGAGGCATAACATAAATGTATTTTGAAATTCATCAAAAGTTCATGTATTGAATCAATAATGATTTTTCAAATCATTCATACAATGATGCAACATTTATGATGCAATTGAAATCAAAAAATCTCTTTGCTTAAGGAAAGCAGTAGTGGCTTATAAATCTATTATAAACAGGTACCCACCTCGATTTGCTGCTTGAAACCTGTCCAATGCTTCAATTTGACCATTGCTTCTTTCTTTCTTCCAATTGAAATTTCCCTTCATCTTCTCCAATTTTGGATTTTCTTAGTTCATGATGGAGCTCTCTTCATTCTCCACCTTTTTCTATCTTGAATCAACATGGAAAGCTTGCTTGAAGACCCTTAAAAATCAAACCCTAGCTCTCTCCCCTTTTCTTTCTTCTTCTCTCCCGAAGCTCCTCTCATTCTCCTCTCTTCTTATTCATTTCTTCTCTTGCTGATTTTCTGTCTAAGTGTCATGCATTCTCCTTATATATACTAAAGCTCACTCTTCTTATTTACCAACTTGCCATTAATGAGTGCATAATGTCCAATTTGCCCTTACATGTAAGTCTTATAACATAACAGCTTAAGTGATCTTCCAACAATGTCCTTCCTAAAAATTGACATCTTGTCTCCTTATTTCGATCAGGTAGCTGAAGTAATTTGACAAAACTTTCTTCTATAAAAATTTCCCTCTGTGTCCTACGAATCCATCGCTTCAAGAATCGGATTGATCGGAGCTCTATAGCTCAAGATATCTCTAAAATACTGAAGTTTATTCTTCAGACCCGAGGCTGAACACTACACCTAACTTTCGACCCGAATTTGGAAGTCTTAGAGGCTATATTATAGCTCGGTTCCTTCATAACATTTGTAGCCCCATGTCTCTATTTTCATTTTGCAAAAAGAATCCGATCTATCCGAGCTCTACAGCTCAAGATATCTCCAAAATACTGAACGATATTCAGACCATTACAAAACTGAAACTGAACACTACATCTAATTCCGATCTGAATTTGAAAGTCTTAGAGGCAACATTGTCGATCGGCTCCTTTAGATTAATTGTATATATATGTCTCTAGTTTAACTTGCAAAAAGAATCAAATCAATCGGAGCTCTACCGATCTAGATATCTCCAAAATACTGAACACTGTTCAGCCATTACAACACCGAAACTGAACACTACATCTAACTTCCGATCTGAATTTGAAAGTCTTAGAGGCCACATTATAGCTCGGCTCCTTCATAACATTTGTAGCCCCATGTCTCTATTTTCATTTTCAATAAGATTCCGATCTATTGGAGCTCTATAGCTCCAGATATCTCCAAAATACAGAAGTCTATTCGGCCATTGCAAAACCAATACTGAACACTACATCTAAATTCCGACCTGAAATTGAAAGTCTTAGAGGCTACATTATAGCTCGGCTCCTTCATAACATTTGTAGCCCCATGTCTCTATTTTAATTTTCAAAAATAATCAGATCAATCGGATGTCAGACGAAGAAATTATGCTCAAAAGAGTGAAGGGAGGTCAGAGCTCGGTCAGAACGAAGATCGATCGGCCAACAGAGGTCGGCCAATAGAGGTCGGCCAACAGAGGTCAGCTAACAGAGGTCGGCCAACAGAGGTCAGCTAGCACCCAATCCGACCTTCAAATTTCTAACACTCATAACTTTTGACTCTGAGCTCCGAATTTTACAAAATTGGTACCGTTGGAAAGATAAAAGAAAAATCTACAATTTTCAAGAAGGACTCGAAGGCAAGCTCGGTCTTTAAAGGAGTCAAAAATGAGCTCGAAGATAACTGATCGATAATCTCCTCAAAACTTTACACAGCACCTCAACTTGCAAACATCATAAATTTTGACCCAGAACTCCAAATTTGACAAACTCGGTGTCTATAGAAAGGTAAAAGAACCCTCTACAACTTTCATGAAGGCATTAAAAATTAGATCGACCTCCAAATAGATCAAAAACTCCACACAAAGTGACTGGTCGATCAGCTTCACACTAAACAGCATCAGAACTTCTAACAATCATATCTTTCTACTCCCTTGTCCAATATTTTCGTGCTTTATATCAATGGAAAGATTAAAAAAAAAAGATCTACAACTCTCAATAAGACTACTTAATCCCATTCCATACACATCAGTTCCGAATTTGCATCGACCACAACATACACAAAACTTCCCTATGAACACATCAATTCAAAATTTGCAGCATCTGCCCTCAACTTCAATAACTCACATCTCCCAACCTCCATATCCAAAAATAGCACATTATACATCATTAGGAAACTATGGAGGTCCTCTATAACATTTAAGAATGCCATTGATCCAATTCAAACCACAACAGTCAGAAATCGCCTCAAAACACAACATATACAATCCTACACTTAGAGCATTTTCCAAAACTAAAACAAAATACACTTAACTTTCAAAGATCATAACTTTCAATCCTGATATCAAAAAATAGCATACTTTATGGCTACGAAAAGCTCTCAACATAAGCTACAATTTTCATGAAGATCATTTCCTTAAAATCTGCTCAACTCTCTAGTCAAACTTTCTATTTCTTCAAAATTTCACACTTTCAATTTCTATTTCTTGATTTCGACCTCCATTTCAATCATCTCATCCACTTAAACTTTCATAAACAAAACTAATCTTCAAAGTCATCAAAACCAATAAATTCCTTTTTCTCATCAATTTCCTCAAGGCACAATAACATCTATAACAAAATTCATATCCGAAAACACTCATTGAATTCATTTTAATATTTCTAATTTCCACTTAAAGTTCGGGGTCCAACAATTATTGGCTCAATGGTAGTGGAGGTGTGCACTGGGTGCAGTAAAACCTTGAGGTCATGGGTTCGACGCGTGTGGACGCCGCCGCCTATGACCAAAGAGGACAATACTGATTGTGGAGGGTCTGGGACCCAACATAAAAGACGCCTTTTATGTTGGGTCCTCCACTACCATTGAGCCATTGGTCTGGGACCCAACATTAGTTGAATTTTATTAGGGCCAATTAGGGATGGATTGTGGTGTTGGTGTTAAATATATGCTGAAAAATGAAAAATGAATGGGTACTTTCTGTTATATTTTTACATGTACAAAAACAATAGTTTATGGGCTATTGTATGGATGATTTAACTTGGGATTTGAAGTATATTTGATAAGGAATTCATGCTAAAGATAAATGTTATTAAGGTGCTGTCGAATTTGGAAAATTTGAGTTATAGGTGTGTTTGTAAAAAAGTGACTGTTAATGATATAAGTGAGCATTATTTTGTAAGCCTTGTAACCAATATGGAAATTATATTAACTTGAAATGAAGTAACTTTAAAGGACATGAAATTTGGAAATTTTCAAATGTTAGTAAAGTCTCTAAGCTTAAAAAATTTGTGAAGTATTGAAGGACATAAAGTTACACACATTAGTGATGTCGATGACAAATTCTGGAATTTTAATTTCAGCCTTGTGTACATGTCAAACTAATTGAGAAAATTCACTCTAAATTGGTATATTTAGACTTGATTAAGGCTAGGAATGATCCTAGATTGTTGTTTGATTAATTGGTTAATAACTTGATAAGTTTATGTAGTTAATTGATGTCATAACCTAAAGAATGGACTATTTTGATGTGGTTGTATTCAAAGCTGAAAATTATGATTTGTTAAAGGAATAAAAGTGTTATTTTAATGCAAACATGATCACAAGGACATAAGTAATGTGTATAGGGTATGGATGAATGAGCATTGAATAACATAGGGTAATTATGAATGAGAATTGGGTAAATGTATGAATATATATTGCTATTTGGTGAATGTATAGATCTAGCTTGTTGAAATTCTAAATTTAAAATAACAATTGTGTATGTGTTATAAGAGGCTTTTTTATCATGAAAATGTACAAGGATAAATGTAATGTATGGTTGATGAAATTGGACTAAATCAAACTAACTTAAAGGTAGAAACATGATTGCAAAATGGTAGTATACAAGCTCTAATGTTTGAATGGTCTTAAGGTGTAAAATTGAATAGTCAAGATCTATGCATAATAATACATACCCAAAAAGTCAATTAAGCATGTATTGAAACATGACACATGTACATATGCATCATTATATATTTATATGATTAAAGAAATTGGTGATTTGTGAATTATGTGTGTATGTATTGTATGACGATAGACACATAAGGTAGCAGAACATTAAGGCAATAACATTTCTGGAGTGTACTATAAGTCAACTTAGATATGTAAACTCAGTAATATGTGCTTCTGTGTGAATTGTATGTTTAATGTGAAATGCATGTATAACTTATTGATAAATGTTGAACTTTGGTCCCAGGAGTCAGTTATAAGACATAAGCACACAGAAATGAAAGGTAAGATTAGCATATGAATTGGTATATCTCATCATATTAAAATGCATGATTAGACAAAGGAGTTGTGACTAGAGTGATTGATGTGAAAAAAGAGCTTTAAGATTAGAATTATGAAAAAGATCATTAAGCTCTGATCGCATGGACCAGGTATCCACAATGGGTACGGGTTAGCCATGAACTCGGTACCCACAAAGGATACGGGATAGCAAATTGTGTTGATAGGCACCTAGCTAGAACAAAACAAAATGAGAATGAAAACACGTGTGCGTTTACATATGCATTCATACATGCATCATATGATAGAATTGAAATGATTTCTTAAATTGCTATGAAATAGTGAAATACAACTGAAGTCAATGAAGAATATGATGTAATATCCAATACTCGCTTATATGATATACTTGTTGAAGTGTGATAAATTATGATATAACTTGTCTTTGTGATTTGACTTGTATGAATGCATCAATGATGGTTCACTCATAGAATTGGCAAACTTATCAAAATTGCAATACTGTTTTATTCCAAGTTTAAGAGATTTCTAGTTACCAAAATGATATATTAGAAGTTTAGTACTTACATTTTAGGGATGGAAATGACTCAAAGGTCTGATCAGTTGAATCTGCAGAGTTTAGTTAGAGTCTTTTGCATTAGTATCCCATATCATTTTATACATTTTTATACTAAGATTAAGCTTTAAACTATTTTGTAATGTAAATATGGATTCTGAATTATAATCCCATATGTGACCTTTTATGTGTATGATAGAAATGAGAAGAAATGAATGTTTTGAAAGCTTATGATACGTTCGAGGTCTTTATTTAGTTAATTTGATTTTCCTAATGTATCATTTCCATAGAGTATGTCCTTAAATATCCTCTAATATGTTTGAGATTATGCTCCATGGCAGTGGTATGTTACACATAGGATGAAATTCGTCAACAACCGGAGAAGATTACAAGTGAAAATTATAAAGAAAACACAAATCTTAATCGAACACATTTTTATGGGAACCTATATCCTTCTTAGAAAACTTATACTTAAAGATATAGTTGGATATATGGGTAAAAGGGAGACCGTGTGATGGAGAAAACTTTTGAAGAGAAATATAGCATGAAACATGATCATGCCTTAGATCGTGTTCCCCTAAAAAAAACTCACAATATGATCTACAACTTAAGGTATAAGCATGTCATAACCTCTCTCTTCTAGAATAGTAGTAAGATAGTACATGACTAAAGATAGAAATTTTGGTCCGAGTCTGGCCCAGCTTGACGTTGATCAAAATTAATATATTTGACTTGAGTTGATCAGGCTTCTAGCCAGGCTTAGGCTTTTTTTTACATACCAAAAATTTTAGTTAAAAATGACATCATTTTGAAATTTTAAATTAAATAAAAAGAGAAAATAATCGGGCTTGGTGTAAGCTCGATTAGGTTTTAGGCCATCCAAGCTCATGCATAAATTTTTAGCACAAGCCCAAGTGCAATCCAATCCAATGTCATATTTATACACAGTCTGGAACACAGTTGAGTCCCAGACCATATTCATGGAAGAAAAAATGGATAAAAACTGGGGAAGACATTAATTTACATATCCTTTTACTTTTTTTTGGTTCTAAACTTAAAGTTAGATTCTAAAAAGTAGAACAACCTTTAAAGATAAGTTTTGCGGTCATTTTCAATATAGAAGAACATTTGAGATCATCTTAACAGATCAAGGCTAATTAAAACCCCGTTCTACTTTGATTTCTTTTATTTTATTACTTATGTTTGATGGTTTAAAGGTAATGTATGACTAATTTCTTTATATATTTAGATAAGAAAGACGTTAATATTGTCTTTATTAAGGAATGATAATTTTATTTATGAAGTGAGATTTATTTATGCGAAATAGTCTTTGAATGTTCTTAAAATATATCTAATCAAAGCTAATGATTAGATATGATATTAATTACACGGAACAATTTAGGAGAACCAACATATAAGGAGACCATAACTTAGATATTAGAAGTTGCATAGAGTACTAGAGCTAAGTTTATATAAATCTTCTTATATTAAGTTTAAATCGCTCGTGAAAATTCACATATCTTTTATAATCTTGAAGGTTTTACTAGATAGACATATTGATTAATCAATATATGACTTGGTAGTTGTAATGAGAGAGAAGAAGAGAGAGAAATTTTATAATCTAATAATTTTTATCGATCTAGATAATAAAAACCTTCTAAGTTTATTAAATCATGACTACAAAGATGATGCTAAGAGAGCCCTTATTTAGACATTATTCGTATCTAAATTCTCTATTTGACTATTTTCTTATTCATAATAGTTATTCTTTTTTGTTATTCAACTTCATAAATAATCAATGTATTTATATTCTTTGATTAGTTAGAAGTAGGAAAGTATATTAGACCATTCTAACTTCCTTATATGATCGATACTTTATTCACTACTATATTACTACTTAGTAATAGACACACTTGCCTTAAGTTTTCAATATTTATTTTGTGATATAGAAAACTTTAGAGATTATAATAAGTTTTTGGTGTTGTTTTTGAGGAAGTAGTTGGTGTTTAAGAAACTCGAGAATATTAGTCTAGTTATTTCTTTTATTTATATTTTGTAGTTTTATCTTTTCTTCATTTTTCTAATTCTTTTTTTTATACTTGATGATGTTTTGATTTTAGATCTAACAAACCTACTAACATAGAGGAAGAGCACATAACCATGTAAGATTACGCAAAGTTATGAAGCAATATATCTTCTTGTTGGAAATATGATAATCAGACACTTTTATAAGACATATATAAGATATAAGGATCTGCTAATGAGGTGTATGTACTATGAGATACCTTCTTCGTTGCAAGGTCAAATGTTCTACAATGGTCTAGATTATATGACACAATAAATGGTTTATGTAATATCTAGAGGAAACTTACACTTTAAGTTTCAAAAGGCACCCTATAGCTAATTAAAAGATTATAATGGACTATTGATAAAATCAAGCAGGGAAAAAGCAATCAACTCAACATGTTTACATAATATGAATGCTACCATTACTCTTATAGCTCAATTGGTGGTTTAATGAGAAAATTGGAGATCTTAAGTGGAATAAAGAGACTAACAAAATTATTATAGTATGAGTTGTGTGGATTAGAACATTGATTAATTATTTAAAGCTACGAATTACTCATTTTGTATAGTAATTGAACAAGTTGATTATCAAGTGTACTACAGTTAAACTAAAACACACTCCTATAATAAAACATACAATCTAGGATAAGTAAATGATCTGAATTTCTCATGGTTAATTAGGCAATGTGAGTGTCACCTCTAATCAGATATGATAAGTAGAAGAAACAAGAGAATATATTAAGTTTCAAATAATTAGTAGTAGAATATTCACATTTAAAACTTAACTTCTAGTTAAGGAGGCTTTAATTCACAATCGTACAAAACAAGGTTAGTCAACTAACTAAGATGGTAGCTGAGAGACTTCAGGAGTCATTACCTAGAAATATAACACTTGATCCTAGAGACTATAAGAAGTATAATATTATGAGTTATATAGGATGTTAGAAATAGGCTTACATAAATCCTTTTGCATTAAATTCATATCTTTCATAAAACTGAACACATTCTTAAGGCTTTAATTGGTTAGAGATGTAGATTAATCAATTTTAAGGGTGAGCATTATTTGGGCCGACCCGATTATCCGATCTAGCCTGAATTAATTGGGGTAATAAAATGCTAAAATATGGGTAAATCGGGTCAGACCGGGTATTACCCGAATTGTTTTCAATTTGGGACGAGTAACTCCGAAAAAAAATTGGGTTACTCAATTACCCGAATTAGATTTAAAAGAATTATGAAAATATAAGCTTGCCCTTCTAGTATATAAGCTCCTCAATTACCATTTTCATTTTGTTTTTTGACCTAGCATTCTAGCAAATTGATAGTGTGTCGTAGCCATCAGCCCATCACAGTTCACAGTTCACACTTCACAGACGCATCTCTTGCACTCTTCTCTTCTCCTTCTCCTAGTCCTTCTGCTCATTGCGCCGCAGCCGTCACTATTAGCCCCAAAAAATTTATGTAATTAAGCATGATTAAAGTAATTAAGTAAATTATGTTAACATTAATTAACTTGACATTGAGTAATATGAGTTGGCATTAAAGATGTTAGGTAATGAGTTAATGGAATTAAATGAATTAGTTGGGTTTTAATGAGGTAGGAAAGAAAAGAAAGATAAAATGGGCTTAAAGATAATTGGGCCTAAGTAAGTTGTAGGATAAAGAGGAAGTAAGGAGGATGTAGGAAAAATGAAAGAAGAAGGAATTAAATGAAGGGTTGGGCCTTTTGGGCTTAAGTGGATTAGAGAAGAAGTATAAAGGAGGAGTTTAAGTGAGTTAGTGTAGGAAGAAGTGAGATTTCTGAAATTTAAAGGAGAAGAGGAGAAGTTTACGTAGAAGAGGAAAGAAAGGAGAAGAAGAAAGGAGCTTGCTAGGGTTTGGCATTTCCATGAAAGTGAGTGAGTTTTGAAGAAAGAGCAAGAAGAAAAGTGAAGAGGAGAGTCTAAGCTTTATTTTGATACAAGAAACCCTTGGGTTGAGTAAAGATTCAAGGTAAGTTATGAAATGTAGTTTGAGTTTGGCTTGATTTTATGGTTTAGAAAGCTTAGAAAGAAGATGGGTTTAGTGATTCTAGGGTTGATTTCATGATTAAGGTTCATTAGGTTTTCAATTTTAGAAACCCTAAATGATGTGAGGTTCTTTCCTTGCCATGAATGAAGGAGGACAAGAAAGAAGAGGAGAACAAGAAGAGGAACTTCCTAAGGCAAGCTTAAGCAAGGATATAAGGTGGGTTTCACTTTTATCTTTATGTTAGTAATGCTTAAATATTATCTTAACTAAGGAAAATTAATGTTTTCCAACTAATTTAGAATGAGCATTGATTGACTTTTGATTGTGTATAAATTGATGGATGATTGCCATTAGGTGAGAAATTGATTAGTGCATGACATTGCTTGAAATTGCCATAAATTGGATGAGCATGAATGAGATCATGAAATGTGAGCTAAGCATGAAATGTGCTTTAAGCATGATCAGCTTTATGGATGCTTGAATATCCATTTTCAGAAAATTAGTCGTGGACAAGACAAGTCCGCTTTTATGCATGAAATTAAGTGTTATGTGGGTTAGTTAAGTCCACCAATAGAGTCACGTGCACGTCGACCGAAGATAGCCTTCGCCCAACTGCCCGATTGTGGCATAGGATGTTCCTTTTAGGACTCCTCAAAGATATGACTACACTTGTGTAGCTCATCAAGAACTCTGTGGACTTTTGAACCATCGGTATGTGTTTACATGTTAGCGTATATTTTGCAAGAATGAGAATGATATGAAGCATGAACATTATGTTTTGAGATTGATAAATTTCATGAATTGCATGATTGCATGATTTCTATGCAAGTTGCTAAAAGTATGATTAATGAAGCAATGTAGCTTATTAGCCTAAATATAAATGTGTCACCCACTTGAGCTTAAAGCTCACCCCACCTTCCGTCCCATCTTGGTAAAGATCGGGATCATGAAGAATGAGCTCAAGGCATACTCCAAGAATTATGTTTTGATGTATTTCAAGCAAATGGTTGTAAACAATGCTTTAGATGCATTTTAAGAAAAGTGTAGTATTTTGGAAGTGTATTTGAACTATGTTGTAAAAGGGCTTGAAATGCCCACTAAAGCATTATAAGCTACTCACTTTGAGCGTAAATGAAATGCAAGAACGCTAAGTTCAAATGTATTTTGAGAAATCCATGCATGTTTAAGCCAATTGCATCATTATTATAGTTTGGATATGATAGATGATTAAGAGTGTGGCTGTTGCTTGAATGGTGTTTGAAGATACCTTAGGGTTTAATCATGTTATATGAGGTTGTATGATGAGTCTTACGCAGTGGAAGTATTAGGATTGAAAAATTGGATAGATGTACTTTCAGGAAGAGCTGTCAAATTTTCCCAAAATTTGACAGAACTTCGCCTCGATTTTGACCTTCGTAGGACTTGAATTAGATAAATGAGCCTTCATGAATATTGTAGTAGAAGGTTAGAGCTTTCCAAGGGTATATCATTTGCTAAATTTGGAGTTCGGAGTCTAAAGATATGATCCTTAATAGAAAAGCAGAAGGAAGGAAATCAGAAGATAGAAAAGCAGAAGATAGAAAAGCAGAAGGAAGGAAAGTAGAAGATAGAAATCAGAAGATAGAAAAGGAGAAGGAAAGGAAGATAGAAATCGAGAAGATAGAAAAGCGAAGGAAGGAAAGGAAGATAGAAATCGGAAGATAGAAAAGTAGAAGGAAGGAAAAAGAAGATAGAAATCGAAGATAGAAAAGCGAAGGAAGGAAAGCGAAGATAGAAATCAGAAGATAGAAAAGCGAAGGAAGGAAAGGAAGATAGAAATCGAAGATAGAAAAGGAAGGAAGGAAATCGGAAGATAGAAATCGAAGGAAGGAAATCGAAGATAAAAAGCGAAGGAAGGAAATCGAAGATAAAAGGAAGGAAGGAAATCGAAGATAAAAGCGAAGGAAGGAAATCAGAAGATAGAAATCAGAAGGAAGGAAATCAGAAGATAGAAAAGCAGAAGGAAGGAAAGCAGAAGATAGAAACCAGATGATAGAAATCAGACGATAGAAAACCAGATGATAGAAATCAGACGATAGAAAACCAGATGATAGAAATCAGATGATGGAAAAATAGGACGCTGCAGAATGTAGGAGATAGAATCAGCCTTTGTAGTCTTCATAAGAGTTGTAGATCTAGATGTCTACTTTCATATGGTGAAAGAACGAAAACATTTGGAGCTATAGATTAAAAGTTATAGCAAATCGCGCCAAAAGAGTTTCAATCCGATTTCAGAAGTGAGCATGGTCCAATGTTTCGGGCATAATTCTCTCATACGACCTCCAAATGAGGTGAGGCTTGAACCATTGGATTTATAATACACATATCTTTCACTCCATAAAATTCGGTATCAATTGGAGTTAAATTGAGAAAGTTTGTCCTAAAACAAGTGAAAGGTCAGTTAAGAGGGCATGTTTTGGGTATGAACTCTCTTAGATTTTTGGAGTGTATCTTGAGTTATATGACTCCGATTAAGGTGATTCTTGCCTCTGTGTGAACGTGAGGCCTTAAGTTACATTGATATGAACAATTCTAAATGTGATTTTGATGATTAGGTAGTGTACGCTCATCACCCTTATGGAACCACAGCATCAAACGCTGCAAAGTAGGGAGCGCAAGCTTTAGGGCTCCGAAATTTTTGGGCTCTAGAAACGGGTCCAATAGGTGTGGAATGTAAGCAAGAGCATGAGCGTTAATGTTAAGGTATAAATAGTTGGAGTTGGGATCCGGTCTCGGGATCGGGTTCTGACAGTCACCACCAGCCATCACTCCATCTGTCCATCAACCCATTATTGAAACACCTCTCCTTCCCAAGAATCCCAACCAACGACCTTCGTGTTCGTGGATCGTGGCTATTTTTTATTGTTTTTGTTTTTTCCTTTTTTTTAGATGGAACAAGGAGGGTCCAATAATCCAATCAATGTCGAGTCTTCGAATGAAGAGGCTAGAGAGGCCTCTGGAAAAGAGAGGCCTCCACCAGCACCAAAGCGAAAGGCTATGGAAAAAAGATCCGAGGTATGGCATCATTTTACTGCATTTGTGGCTGAAGATGGAAGTAGAAAAGGTAGATGCAATTATTTTGGTAAAGAGTATGTTGCCGATTCAAAAAGTATAGGTACTCATGCACTTAATTATCACATGAATCATTGCACAATGAGCCCCTGCTTAGATCCTAATCAACCTGAAGTTAATGTAGTTAAGGGTGAGGGGGTAGTCCAAATATTATGACAGCTTGGAAGTTTGACCAAAATGTAGCTAGGGAGGCTTTGACGTATATGATTGTAGTAGACGAACTCCCTTTCAAATTTGTAGAGAACCAAGGCTTTAGACATTTTATGTCTAGAGTTCAACCAAAGTTTGTTTTTCCATCCCGATTTACTGTATCTAGGGACAGCTTCTAACTCTACATAAATGAGAGGAATAAGTTGAAGCAATTGTTAAGGAACTCCACCCATAAGGTTTGTCTGACAACAGATACATGGATTTCTTTACAAAGAATCAATTATATGTGTTTAACTGTACATTTTATTGATAATGATTGGAAATTGAACAAGAGGATCATTAACTTTTGCCCTATTAATAGTCATAAGGGTGAGGCCATTGGTATGGCAGTTGAGAGGTGTTTGATTGATTGGGACATTGATAACGTGCTAACAATAACAGTTGACAATGCTAGCTCGAATGATACTGCTATTGCATATTTGAAAAAAAGGTTTAACACTAGGAAAAATAGTGTTATTCGATGTGAATATTTTCATGTTGGGTGTGTTGCTCATATAATTAATTTGGTGGTTGGTGATGGTTTAAGTGAAATTTCTAACTCAATTATGCGAATTCGAGCTGCTGTTAGGTTTGTTAGACAATCCCCTGCTAGGTTGAAAAGGTTTAACTAGGCAATTGTGATGGAGATGATTGATTGTAAAAGGTCGTTGTGTTTAGATGTTTCAACTAGATAGGATTTGAGTTACTTGATGTTTGATGTTTCCCAAAACTTTGAAAAAGCTTTTGAGAGATTCGAAGTTCTTGATCCTAGTTTTAAGAGTGAGATGGAGGGTGATATGGGGGTTCCTACTTGTAATGATTGGGAGGTTGCTAGAAAATTAACATTGTTCTTGAAGCAATTTTATGAGTTGACTTTGAGAGTTTCGAGCATCCCATCACCTGTGGGAGGCTGGAATAGTAAATATGAGTGATTAATGAGAACTTAGAAATGTATTTTTCATGCTCATGCACAATATGGCATACAAATACATGTGAATAGTGAAAGTTTTGTACATGAAAATAATTGTACATGCATTCATAACTGATTCTAGGTATAATTGGATTGAGTTGTGATTTTTGGGAATTTTGGGAATTTTGAATTTAATTATATTGGAAATTTTATTGATTAGTGGAATTGTTGTATTTTTGAATTTTGGTGAATTTAGGGATAATTTCAGAGAGTATAGGGAAAAGGAATCAAAAGAATATTGGAGATAATTGGATTGTAAAGATGAGAGTTGAAGAAATTAGTTCAAAAGGAATATGGTTAGAGTTTAGACATTAGGAAAGTGACAAGTGTCACTAACTTAGTTGGGAGGCTTTGGTAAATTGTTACAAGTAAGTTACAAATATCTGAGAGTTAAAATGGGGCTTTTGGGCCCATTAAGGGTAGAAATGAAAGAAAGAAATGTAATCTTGCTTTTTAAGAAGGGGGAAACATGAATTGAGAGAAAGAAAGAGAAGTTAAGAAAGAAAAAGAAGAAAATTTTGGTGGTTGAGAGAAAAGAAAAGAGTTGAGCTAGGGTTTCAATACTTCTTAGTCTTGAGAGAGATTTTCAAGTGGGTCAAGAAGAGAAAAAGGAAGGGGGAGAGAAGAGCTTCAAATTAAGCCAAAGATCTCTTCATTTGGTGAAGAATCAAGGTAAGATCCTTTAAATCTTTTGGAATTTTTGGAAGAGTTTTAGACCATAGAGTTAGGAAATATATGGTTTTAAGCATTCTAAAACCAATTTTAGTGATTGGGCAATGTGGGATTTTTCTATTTCAAAACCCTATTGAGTTGAGGTTTGAGAGTTGAATGAAGTCAAATTGGTAGCTGAATGGTTATACTCAAGATTTTCCAAATTTGCACAGTGCAAAATTTCAAGTCTTCCTTAGGGATAAATTTTATATTCTGACTTCAGGAAAATTTTGGTTTAATCTAGGCTAAATTAGACAAAGTTGTCTTATGGAAAGTTGCAGCTTATCTTTCTAGCTTTCCAATAGTATATAATATGAAATTTTTGGACATCGAAGTCGAAAGTTATGGTCTTTATGAATGGAGATGTTCAGGAGTCTAATTTGCTTCGTCTTAAGTTGACTCTGCTTCATCTTAAGAGTCTCTTTGTCTTAAGTTGAATCTACTTCATCTTAAACGTCATTTTTTCTTAAGCTGACTCTACTTCGTCTTAAGAGTCGCTTCGTCTTAGGTTGACTTCTGCTTCGTCTTAAGTTGGCCATCTGCTTCGTCTTAGGTTGACATCTGCTTCCTATTAAGTTGATCATCTGCTTCATCTTAGGTTGACTTATGCTTCGTCTTAAGTTGACCATCTGAATCGTCTTAGGTTGACTTTTTCTTCGTCTTAAGTTGACCATCTGCTTCTTCTTAGGTTGACTTTCTGCTTCTTCTTATGTTGACTGAAACTTCTTCTGGTCACTATTCTTTTCATATCATCTAGTCTAATTTTGACCCCGTATATGGTAGAATTTGTCTTCAGGATCTTCATAAAAGCTGTATATCTTGAAGTCCTATTCAAAACATTTTAAAGAATACCTTGATTCGATACTTATAGAGAAAGTTATGCTAGTTGCCCTGAAATAGGTTCAATATGATTAAGGACAGAACCTTGTTTGATTCATTCAGCCATAACTTTGTCATCTGACCTCCAAATGGAGTGATTCCTAGACCAATAGATTCCTAACACATATTTATATCTCTCCATGAGCATAGTAACATTATGAATTGATTTGGAGAAGTTTGATTGAAAGAAAGTGAGGGAATCTGTTGAAAAATTATAAACTGGTGTGATTTCACTGAACATGTTCGGCTATTTCAGTTATACCTGAACCTATAGGATTCTAAATGAGATTATTTTTTATTTGGAGTAAACTATAGATATATTCTTACAAATTATCTGAAAAATTCGAATTGTGATTCAGTCTCTAAGATGTTTAATATTTGGAAGGAAGTTGTGTATAATATACTGTTTTGGATAAGAGCAGCCCGAAAATATTTGAGGCATATCTTCCAAATTACCAAACCAAATTGAGTGATTTTGGTTTCAATAGAAACATAAGACATAGAGGAACACTTATCTAGAAGAGGGCATGACCAGATTGTTGGAGTTATGTAAATATAGTGCCCTGGAAAGCAAGTGTATTTACAAGTAACTTTATCTTCTTCAGTTACAGTTTTGTAATGAAAATATTTATCATTAATAAAACAAAAGAGTGTGGTTTTATCTGTGTAAGCGTTATATATCTGGTAAAAAGGTACCAAGATTCTTTTGTAAGTAATATACATATACATAGAGATGTATGGGAAACATGTATATTATTAGGATCTGAATTAATTGATTCATAGTTGAATAATCAAGTTGGTCACTTGATTATGATTTAGACTGTAGTGTTATGATTTATCTCCATATAAGTAAAGGAGTTTACTTAAAGGGAATGATGAGTTTCATATAATGATAGTCGTAGACTATCGATAATGGCACTATTAAATGAATCTGGAATCAAGTATGTTTTCAAGAATAAAGTGGGTCGTCACTTTAATCATAAAAGATACAGCTTAAGCATTCGCTTATTATGAATCATAATCTTGATGAGTGGTGAACTCATATACGTTTCATTATAATTCTTGATATAATAAGAATGGATTTTTATAGAGTATTTATCCAGTGTCTACATGTTGGAATTATTAATTGAAACATGTATCAGGGAACATTCACTCAAATAAAGAGTTTATAGTGCTATCATCACTTCTAGATATTTTAAGGGGATTTGGTGATTAAACTGGCGCCAGTAATTTGATGGACTAGCTACCCATCAAGTCTTGACACCAAGATGAGATCTTGTGTGTTAATCACCATATAATGTAAAACGGGAGATCTAGAAGGAAAAACCAATATAAGGGCAAAACGGTAATTTTACCCTTTGTTGTGTGGATGGCTATAATAAGGTTCTAAATAGGGTTTGCAATTGGACATAAAATATGTATTATCATAATATTTAATAATTCAACAGTTCAACTAATTGTCTTTAGTGGAATGACATTTAGTTAATAAGCTAGAATTAATTCTAATGAGATTGAATTAATTCTGGGCTTATTGGAGCTTGAATTATCAAAGTCTAATAAGATTCTCCAATTGGCTTTAATGAAGGTTATCAAGCTAAGTAAAAAATATAAATGGAGGTTTTAGAAGCCCATAATTGAATGCTGGGCTTGGTCTAATTAATGGTTAATTAGAATCCCAAATGTACATTTAAAAATGGGCTAGATTTTGGTTCAATGTAATTAATTAGATTAATTATATTAAAACAATTTTTTTAAAAGGAGAAGTAGCAATTTCGGTTTTGTTAGGTGAAATGTGAAGCTACACAATTGACATTAAAATGCTAAAATAAAGATGGTCTTTATTATGGTTTATCATCATTAAATGGAGTTATGAACTTACCATTAAATGGTTTAATGGTTGTCTTTTAATGTTAGCATGTAACCTATTTGCATTCATTAGATTAAAGATGAAAGATGTACATTAGATGGACCATCTTCCTTCTTTCTTCTTGCCAAAACCGAATTTTGTTATTCAATTTTAGGTTATAGTCTTTTCATATAGCCATTTTAAAGATAAATGAAGAGAGTCTCGTTTATTGGCAATTTTATGATTGATTAATACAAGAAGTGATGCATTGGATGCCTTTCCCTTCTTCCATTCATGCATAACCGAAATTGGTGTGTAACAAAGATATCTTGCATGTTCTTGACACCTTCTCTCCATTCATGCAAGGTATAATCGAAAATACCAATTGAAAGAGTTTCATTTTTGGTTCTTCTTCTTCTAAGAAAATCTCCTCCAAACATTTCTTCTCCTTTCCCACCAAAGGATTTTGTTAACCTAATTGTCCTTGAAGAACAAGTGGTAAATCTAATTGGTTGAGGATACAACAACAAGGAGAAGGTAGATTGCTAAAGGAAAAGATTCAAAGGCAAAGGATTTGGATACTAGAAGAAGGAGAGGATAGCACAGTAAGGATTTAAAGCTGTAGCAAAGGAGTCGGTAATACTCCTGATGTAGCACCCCCTTACCAAAGGGTATACATCGGGACGTCCGTAGGTCATCCCGATACATATCCTACGAAAAGGATGCGCTACGAGCAATCATTAACACTTTATATGGCATCAATAACACCCCCTTACCATAGGGTATACACCGGGACGCCCGTAGGTCATCCCGATACATATCTTACGAAAAGGGTGCACTACGAGCAATCATTAACACTTCACATGGCATCAATAATCATAAAGCATCAATATGAAAATCACTTTTTTTTAAACCATAAATTTTCTTTTTCATTTCATAACATCAAAAACAACTAACTCCAATCATGCACAGGATAATTTACCTCGTGAGACCTCAACTGTCTCGAGGCATAGGCAATCACTCTACCGTGCTGCATCAAAACACATCCTAAGCCCTGATACGATGCATCACTATACACCTCATACCCTCCAGTCCCAGATGAAATAGCTAACACCGGTGCAGTGGTCTACCAATGTTTCAGCCCCTCAAAGCTCTTCTGGCACTCCTCAGTCCATCTGAATGGTACATTCTTGCTCAGAAGTTTTGTCAGAGGGGCTGAGATCAATGAAAACCCCTCAACAAATCTCCGGTAATAACCGGCCAATCCTAGGAAACTCCGAATCTCCGACACATTCCTGGGAGCTTCCCACTTCATCACTGCCTCAATCTTAGTAGGATCGACCTGAATACCCTCTCCAGTCACTATGCGGCCCAAAAACACTACCTCATCCAACCAAAATTCACACTTACTAAATTTGGCATAAAGCTGTTTATCGCTCATAAGTTGCAGAACCCCTCTCAGATGCTCAGCATGCTCCTGTTTACTCCTCAAATACACCAAAATATCATCAATGAATACAATAACAAACTGATCCAGGTAGGGCTGAAAGACCTTATTCATTAAGGCCATAAAAGCTATCGGGGCATTGGTCAACCCGAACGGTATCACCAGAAACTTGAAATGCCCATACCTGCTCCTGAAGGCACTCTTAGCACATCAGCCTCCGCTATCTTCAGCTGATAATACCCTGACCTCAGATCCAGCTTAATGAACACCTGAGCTCCCTGCAACTGATCAAACAAATCATCAATCTTAGGCAGTGGATACTTATTCTTTACTGTCACCCGATTCAACTGCATGTAGTCGATACACAATCTCAAAGTCCCATTCTTCTTCTTCACAAATAATACTGGAGCTCCTCAAGGTGAGACACTGGGCCTGATAAATCCCTTCTCCAACAACTCCTACAACTGAGCCTTCAGCTCCCTCAGTTCCACAGATGTCATCCTATATGGAGGTATAGATATAGGAGCAGTACCTGGAACGAGGTCAATGGTAAACTCTGTCTCCCGATCCGGCAGCAACCCCGGTAACTCATCAGGAAACATATTTGGAAATTCCCTAACCACGGGAATATCTTGAAGCCTCTGCTCAACTCTCGTGTCAATAACATGAGCCAAATAGGCCTCACAGCCTCCCTACATCAATCTCAAGGCACATAGGAAAGAGATCATTCGGGCTGGCACTGCCTGACTAACTCCTCTGAACACTGCTCTAGACTGACCAGGAGACTCTAATACAACCTCCTCGGTGTAGCAGTCCATGATAGCCCTATGGGCAGTAAGCCAGTCCATCCCCAGAATCACATCGATCTCTCTCAATGGTAACACTATAAGGTCTGCTCTCAACACTGCTTGATCAATCTGGATCGAGCACCCCTTGCAGACCTCTCCTAGAGCAGTAGTACTACCTAGAGGTGTACTCACCTCTAACCCATACTATAACAACTCCCTATCCCCATGCAATCTACATGCCATACGCTGTGCAACAAAAGAATGTGTGGATCCTGGATCCAGCAATGCAAATGCCTCAATATCATAAATAAGAAGCATACCAGCTACAACATCAGAAGAATCCCGGACCTCCTGCCTAGTCATGACATAGACCCTAGCCTGGGACTGTGATCGACTACCCCGATCCTCAGCCCTCACAAAGGATCCCTCGACTCTACCGCGGCCTCTACCTCGACCTCTCTACCCGGATCCACCCCTCGGCTCTGTTGCACCTTAGTATTACTACCAGATCTAGCACTGACAACAGACTGAGCTCCCACAGTAGCAGGGCAATCCCGAATCTGATGATCCATGGAGCCATATCTACGGCAAGCTCCAGTCAATCTCCAACACTCCTCACTGTGCCTCTTGTCACAATGCTCACAAACTGGGAGAATCTGCCCTGCACCTCTACCACTACCACTGCCAGTCTGAACAAATCTCCCTCTCTGTCCATATCCAGATTGTCTGGATCCTCCAGGTGACCTAAAAGTCCTGCTCTGGCGTTTGCTAAAACCTCTTCCAGAACTGCCCTGACTCTCACTCGATCTCTTCCCCCTAGACCCCTGACCCATCTCTGCCTGTCTCTGTCTCATAAGCTGCTCAACTATCACCGCAACAGCTCTAAGCTCAATGAAGGTACTCATATCAGATCAGGCCGATCTGGTGCGAATCTCTATATTGAGACCATGCTCAAATCTCTGGCACCTATCAGCCTCTGTCGAGATCAAAACAGTAGCATATCCCATCAGCTCGTTAAACCTCACCTCATATTCAGCCACTGTCATCCTACCCTGTCTCAGCTCCAAAAACTCCTGCATCTTCATCTCCAGATATACCTTGGGCATATAATTGTCTCTATAATGTAGCGCCCCCTCACCGTAGGGTACACACCGGGACGCCCGTGGGTCGTTCCGACGCATAGCCCACAGTAAGGAAGTACTACGATCACAAACGATCACTAAACACTCGCATGGAATCTAAAAATAAACCACAACATGCAATTCACTAAAATTTAAAACCACAATATTTCTTTCATTTCACAATATCAATCCAAAATATAGACCGGACTATCACCCCTACAACTATATACAACAATCCAAAAAGGAAACCGATAAAACGTCTATACTAGGTCATCCCAAAATATAAATGTTGCTCCGGTGACCGACACGTGATCCATCACTGCACTTGATCACGAACTCTCACTGCAGGAAAACTATCACGAGAACTAGAGTCCTACAGACGGTGTCCTGAAAAATGTATTGCAATGTTGGGTGAGTTTGCGAACTCAATGAGAAACCATCATCGATGGTTCACCCAACTCATTCATATACACATAATATATCTCATAGATATGTTTTAACACAATTTACAACACTATAAACACTTTACATAATTTACACAGTTACACTATCACATATCTCAGACATATCAATTCACACTTTGCACACATCACACGTATTCACAATTTACATTACCGACAAATGCATAATGTATGCAATTTCTCATTTTATGATGTCGTTGTGACTGAGCGTCAATGTTCACATTTTGGCAAGTAGGAGAGCCCTCAGGGTATACACTACAGCCCACTCACTTTAGGAATAGGAGAGCCCTCTGGGTATGCACTATTTCCTTTTGGCCTCGAGCCCATTCAACGGTATCGAGCTTAAAGCTCGATCACTAAGCTCGATACAACTAATTAATTACCACTTATGTTCATGCTTAGCATGCACTAACACTTGCATGATCTCTAACACATTTATATCACTTCGCCACTTGTCACAATCAAACACTTACAGCAATTATATACACCGATTCTCAATTCACGCCTATTCACATTTATATATCACACTTGATGCAATCACAATCACTTATCACATTTAGCTCATTCACTTCACATTTATATCACTCACTTTTACACTTAATTCACACACATTCACAGCACATTTAATCACATAAAAGTCGAGGAACCAACTAGGTTACTCACCAGTAACTTCCGAGCTATTGCTGGAAGTACCAAAGAATGTCCGTGGTCCGTCGATCCAACGGCACCTCTATAACAATTCAAATGAATTATCATCACTACTTGCTCAATTAAATCAATTCAACGATGCACATGTCTCAATTCAAACTATATGATGCATGACCATGATTTCCACTCTCTAGTCCAATTTCACTAACTCTCACTTCATCAAAGACAATTCACTATTCACTAGGTCCATCTCATTCTCTATTTCATAATTCTCCAATTCATACTCAAATTGGTCACAATCGACAATTCACGATCCCTCTAGATATCATTCAACTCTCAATAATCTGCACTTGAAGACTTCTTTCTCTAGTTCACAATGAAACAAGAATGCTCTCAATAGGAGGTCTACACTAAAAGATATGCTCAAAAGACTCAACTAATTCACTTGACATTTCACTCCTCGTCATGACGTCTGAGTTGCTCGTCATGGCGCCTTCCACGGTTCGTCATGACGACAAGACCACGCTTCGTCATGACGTCAAATTAAGCTCGTCGCGACGTCCCAAGCAATTCCACGCTCACGCTCGTCGCGACGTCAAATTAACATTTAATTTATTAATCATGACGTCACGATCGATTCGTCTTCTCCGATTCTCATTTCCGCCATTAATACTCTTAACTCAACATTAAAACACTCTAACTACCTGATTCCTCACATTTATGCTCATTAATGTAACAATCACAATAAATATCAACCTTAAGCACATTAAAACTTACCAAATCACCGAATCGGACGAAACCCTAAAACCACCAAAATCCTGCTCTTCCTCTCTTCTTCCTCAACCACGATGATTCTCCACTAACAAGCTAAACATCAGCCTCTCCAACGATCCAGCAAATCTCTAGCCACAAGGAAGAGAAACTAACGAAATCTCCAAGAGGAAGGAACAAAATCGTCGACGGCAACGAAGGAGGAAGAAGAAAATGAAGGGAAGATATTTTTATCCCTCATTCAAACCTAACACAAATATATATATAGGGTTTAATTTAAACCTATAAATTACAATCCTCAAATTCAATCAATCTCATTCTCTAAATTCCACTGGCTCATCACAAAAATTCTTAAACGCTTAACTCTAAATTTTCAAGCTGATTGCCACTCACTTTCGGAACCGGAATCTAAAATCAGTCTCTAAGTCAATTCCACGGTCCGAGCTCATATCTCTAAAAATTCCAGAAAATTTCTCATAAATTCACAAAAATACAAAACACTCGATTCTATGCTCAAATCTCAATTTTCAACTCCCAAAATTCAATTCACACACTAACTCAGCTATACAACTCAATTTCTCTCAAATTCTCAATCAAGTCACAATCCACTGATTTAACTCTTCAATTCTAATTATTCCTCAATTCTCAATAAATCACTCTTCACTAAACTCACAATCTAACTCGAGGACTACTCAATTACACTTATCGCAATTCTCAATAACTCATATCTCACACAAATTTCACAATTAAATGCTAGAATAATCATGAATGCATGTCACTATATATGCATGTGCAATTAACTCAATTAATCTCATTTATCACTGATGCAAAACTCACTATGCGAGTAATTCAATCATGAATACACTCACTGCTCACTCATCCAAATTACCGATATGCCCATCACACCGGTAATGGGATGTTACAATTCTCCTCTCCTAATTAAAATTTCGTCCCGAAATTTCATACCTGACTGGTCGAACAGATGAGGGTACTGCCTCCTCATGTGCTCCTCAGTCTCCCAAGTTGCTTCCTCTGATGAATGGTTCTTCCATAGGACTTTCACCAATGGAATCACCCTGCTCCTCAATTGCTTGACCCTCGCTCCGATAATCTGCACCGGCTCCTCAACATAACTCATATCACTCGCTATCTCAATCTCATGGGCCGGGATCACGTCGTCGGTGCGAGCGATATCTTCGGAGCATACTCACATGAAACACATCATGCAACTGGGACATCTCACTAGGCAATCTCAGTCTATAGGCCAACGGTCCAATCCTCTCAGTAATCTCATACGGACCGATATACCGGGGACTCAACTTACCCCTACGGCCAAATCTCAACACTCCTCTCCAAGGTGACACTCGGAGAAACACTCTGTCGCCTACACTGTACTCCATCTCACGCCGATGCTGATCCACATAACTCTTCTGTCTATCCTGAGCCGCCTTGATGCGACTCCGAATCACTCTCACTTTACCCACTGTATCCTGGATCAGCTCGGGGCCCTCAAGCATCCTCACACCCTCTTCATCCCAGTAAAGAGGTGATCTACACGGCCTGCCATACAAGGCCTCATACGGTGCCATCCCAATCTTGCTCTGATGCGATTATTATCATGAAACTCAATCGAGCCAAGCATCTGGTCCCAAGCACCTCTGAACTCTAATACCAAGCTCTCGGCATATCCTCAGATCTTGATCGTCCTCTCACTCGCCCATACATGCGAGGATGAAGCGGCAGACTAAAGTTGATCTCGTACCTAAAGTCGATCGCAGGCTCCTCCAGAACCTCGAAGTAAATCTGGGATCCCTATCTGACACTATCGACACCGGAACCCCATGCAGTTGCACAATCTCTGCCACATATTTCTGGGCCAACTGATCGAGCGTATTATTCTCTCGCACTGGCAAGAAGTGAGCCGATTTGGTCAATCGGTCCACTATGACCCAGATCACATCACACTGTCTCGGCGTCCAAGGCAACCCCATAATAAAATCCATAGCGATCCGCTCCTATTTCCACTCCGGAATGGGCAACGAATGCAATCTCCCAACTGGGGCACGGTGCTCGACCTTAACTTTCCGCACGTCAAACACCGAGAGACGAACTCTGCCACTTGCCTCTTCATACCTGGCCACCAGAAATGCAACTTAAGAGTATTATACATCTTGGTGACACCAGGATGCATCGCATAGGCAGCCACACGCCTCCTCTAGAATCTCTCGTCTCGACTCATCCACATCGAGCACACATAATCTCGACCCATCCAAAGAGTCTCATCTCTCAACTCAAAATCGAACTCGACCACTCTAACTCTATCCATCAATCTCACTAACACTGATGGATCGACCATTGAACTCTCCTGATCCGATCCTGTAACATCGGCCTCACTCTCAGAGTAGCTATCAAGGCTCCATCCTGAGCCAAATCCATCTGCACATTAAGCGCTCTCAACTGAATCAAACTGGGCAATCTCTCACTCTGAATCTGAGCTGCACTGACATGAGATCTCCTACTCAAAGCATCTGCCACCACATTGGCCTTCCCTGGATGATACTCAATCGTGCAGTCATAATCCTTCAACACTCAATCCACCTCCTCATCTGATTCAACTCTCGCCGACTCAGCAGATATCTCAAACTCTTATGATCCGTGAAGATCCGGGCGTCTCACCATCTGAGATAATGTCTCCGGATCTTCAAAGCAAACACTCTCGCAGCCGACTCTAAGTCATGCCTTTGGGTAATTCCTCTCGTGAGACCTCAATCGTCTCGAGGCATACGCTATCACTCTACCATGCTTGCATCATCACACAATCCAATCCTGCTGCGAAGCATCACTGAAAACCTCAAATCCTCTGGACCACGGACGTAAAGCCAACTTTGAGCCGTAGTCAATCGATGCCTAAGCTCCTCAAAGTTCCTCGACACTCATCATCCATCCGAAACCACATTCTTCCTCGAAGTTTAGTCAAAGGGCGAAATCACCGAAACCCTCGACAAACCTCCGGTAATACCACCGCTAGTCCGAGGAAACTCCTCGACTCGATCGTTCCTCGGAACCTCCCAACTCAAGATTGCCTCAATCTTGTGAGGATCCACGGGATACCCTCACCGGACACAATATAGCCTAGGAAAGCGACCTCATCTAGCCAAAATTCACACTTAGTGAATTTGGCAAGCAATACCTCTCTCTCGTGATCTGCAACACTATCCTCAAATGCTCGCATGATCCCGCCTACTCCTCGAATACACTAGGATATCATCAATGAACACAATCACAAATTGATCAAGGTAGGGCTGAAATACTTTATTCATCAAAGCCATGAAATTTGTCGGGGCATTCGTCAACCCAAACGGCATCACTAGGAACTCGAAATGCCCGTACCTACTTCAGCAGCACTCTTAGGCACATCGGCCTCCGCTATCCTCAATGATAATATCCTCGACCTCAAGTCCAACTTGGTAAACACTCGAGCTCCCTGAATCGATCAAATAGATCATCGATCCTAGGCAAGGTACTTATTCTTGTGATAACCCGATTGAGTGCCTATAATCGATACTACGATCTTAAAGTCCCATCTTTCTTCTTCACAAACAACTTGGAGCTCCCGTGAAACTTTGGGTCTAATAAACCCTTATCCAATAACTCCTGAATCGAGCCTTAAGCTCTCTTAGTTCCACCGGTGCCATCCTATCTGGAGGTATAGATCTGAGAACGACACACGGGCGAGGTCTATCACAAACTCGTCTCCGATCCGTGAGTAAACCCGGTAACTCATTGGGGAACACATCCAAAACTCCACGATCACGGAACATCCTGCAAACTCTGCACTCTAGAATCCACCACATGAGCCAAATAGGCCTCCTGACCCCTCGCATCAATCTCAGAGCACTCATGAAGGAAATCATCCTACTAGCTTTGCTGGCTAATACCTCAAAAACTCTCTGCGACCGGGAGAATCTAACACGACCTCCTTGGTAAAGCAATCCATCACGACTCTATGGGCGATAGCGGTCCATCCCACAGGATCACATCAATCTCTCAAAGAAAACACTATAAGGTGCGCTCTCAACTCTGCCTGATCAATCACTATCTGACACCCCTTGCAGACCTCTCCCAACACTGTCGTACTACCTAGAGGTGTACTCACCTCTAGCCCACACTGTAATCTCTCTCTATCACAATGCAGTCTACATGCCACATGCGGTGCAATAAATGAATGAGTGGATCCAGGATCCATCAATGCATATGCTTCAAAACCAGAAATTAGAAGCATACCCGCAACGACATCTGGAGACTCCTGCGCCTCCTGCCGAGTCATAGCATAGACTACGGCACAGGACCGCTTCCGCCTCTGTCCTCGATCTCACCACTGATCCCTCTGCTCGGCCTCGGCCTCTGCCTCGGCTTCTCCAACCAGAGCCACCTCCGCGGCTCTGCTGCACTGAAGTAACACTGCCTACTCTACCGGTCGCAGCAGACTGAGCCTCCACAGTGAAGGGGCACTCTCGGAGCTGGTGGTCCATAGAACCACACTTGAGGCATGCTCCAGTAGCCCTCCAGCACTCTCCACTGTGCCTCCTCTCGCAGAACTCACATAGCGGGATACTCTGTCCCGAACCTCTAGCACCGCTGCGACCACCACTAGACTGGGCAAATCTGCCCCTCTGCCCAAACCTGAACCGTCTACCACCTCCAGATGACCTGAAGGATCTGCTCTGTCGCTTACTGGACCCTCTGCTATCATCGCCTCGACAGGCATCACTTGGGCCTCTTGCCTCGGGTCCCGATCCGATCGATCCTCTGTCTCAACAATTGCTCAATCCTCACGGCTGACGCCCTCAGCTCAATAAAACTGCTCATGTCCGATCTGGCCAACAGGGTACGGATCTCCAAATTGAGTCCGCCCTCAAAACGCCGACACTTGTCAGCCTCAGAAGCCACTAATGAGGAAGCATACACCAACAACTGGTTGAACCGAACCTCATAGTCGGCCACAGACAACTGCCCCTGTCCCAGCTCTAAGAACTCCTGCAATTTCATGTCCAGATAAATCTTGGGCATGAAATTATCCTTAAACGCTCTCAGAAAATCCTCCCAACTCAGAGTGCAGGGTCTGGTGGTACTGCCCGGAACAGTCTTCCACCACTGATATGAGAACCACAAGCAAAGACAACTGCATAGTCGAACAGCTCCTCGTAATCACGACCCATCCGGTGAGGACTCTCTCATCCTCTCTAGCCATCCCTCGGCCTCCATGCAGGTCTTACCATAGAAGTCAACCGCTCACCGCCACGCAACAAATCATATCTCCTCTCCCGACTCACGGAACTCGGGAGGCATCTCATCGAGCGAGGCATGGGGACTCTCTACTAGCTCCCATGGATCCTAGGTCATTTGGTTGATCCTTGATCCCCAAGAACGGATGACCTACAACAACAAAAATCTGATCACTTTATGCTTTTCTCATGAAATCCAAGCCTAAAAGACACTATGCCCAAAGATGCCAAACCATGCTCGATACCACCTAATGAAGCCCCTCACCGTAGGGTACACAGGGGCGCCTGGTGGGTCGCTTCGACGCATAACCACGATGAAGGAAGTACTACGATCCTGACGATCACTAAACACTCGCATGGAATCTAAAAATAAACCTGACATGCAATTCACTAAAATTTAAAACCACAATATTTCTTTCATTTCACAATATCAATCAAAATATAGACGGACTATCGGTCCCTACAACTATATACAACAATCCAAAAAGGAAACCGATAAAAGCGTCTATACTAGGTCATCCCAAAATATAAATGTTGCTCCGGTGACCGACACTGTGATCCATCGGCCGCACTTGATCACGAACTCTCACTGCGGGAAAACTATCACAAGAACTAGAGTCCCATGGGCGGTGTCTGAAAATGTATTGCAATGTTGGGTGAGTTTGCGAACTCAATGAGAAACCATCATCGATGGTTCACCCAACTCATTCATATACACATAATATATCTCATAGATATGTTTTAACACAATTTACAACACTATAAACACTTTACATAATTTACAGTTACCTTTATCACATATCTCGGACATATCAATTCACACTTTGCACACATCACACGTATTCACAATTTACTCTGTTGACAAATGCATAATGTATGCAATTTCTCATTTTATGATGTCGTTGTGGTGGCGTCAATGTTCACATTTTGGCAAGTAGGAGAGCCCTCGGGGTATACCTACTGACCCACTCACTTTAGGAATAGGAGAGCCTACGGGTATGCACTATTTCCTTTTGGCCTCGAGCCCATTCAACTGTATCGAGCTTAAAGCTCGATCACTAAGCTCCGATCCTGTTGATTAATTACCACTTATGTTCATGCTTAGCATGCACTAACACTCGCAGATCTCTAACACATTTATATCACTTGGCTCACTTGTCACAATCAAACACTTACAGCGATTATATGCGATTCTCAATTCACATTATTCACATTTATATATCACACTTGATGCAATCACGATCACTTATCACATTTAGCTCATTCACTTCACATTTATATCACTCACTTTACACTTAATTCACACATTCACAGCACATTTAATCACATAAAAGTCGAGGAACCAACTAGGTTACTCACCTGTAACTTCCGAGCTATTGCACGGAAGTACCGGCGAATGTCCGTGATGCAATCGATCCAGCGGCACCTCTATAACAATTCAAATGAATTATCATCACTACTTGCTCAATTAAATCAATTCAACGATGCACATGTCTCAATTCAAACTATATGATGCATGACCATGATTTCCGACTCTCTAGTCGATTTCACTAACTCTCACTTCATCAAGACAATTCACTTATTCACTAGGTCCATCTCATTCTCTATTTCATAATTCTCCAATTCATACTCAAATTGGTCTGATCGACAATTCACGATCCCTCTAGATATCATTCAACTCTCAATAATACTGCGACTTGAAGACTTCTTTCTCTAGTTCACAATGAAACAAGAATGCTCTCAATAGGAGGTCTACACTTTAAAAGATATGCTCAAAAGACTCAACTAATTCACTTGACATTTCACTCCTCGTCGTGACGTTTGACCACTCGTCATGACGTCTGAGTTGCTTTCGTCGTGGCGCCTTCCTACGGTTAAATCATGACGCCTGAGACCACGCTTCGTCGCGACGTCAAATTAAGCTCGTCGCGACGTCCCAAGCAATTCACGCTCACGCTCGTCGCGACGTCAAATTAACATTTAATTTATTCGTCATGACGTCTATTAATTCGTCTTCTCCGATTCTCATTTCCGCCATTAATACTCTTAACTCAACATTAAAACACTCTAACTACCAGATTCCTCACATTTATGCTCATTAATGTAACAATCACAATAAATATCAACCTTAAGCACATTAAAACTTACCAAATCACCGAATCGGACGAAACCACAAAACCACCAAAATCCACGGCTCTTCCTCTCTTCTTCCTCAACCACGATGATTCTCCACTAACAAGCTAAACATCGGCCTCTCCAACGATCCAAAGCAAATCTCTAGCCACAAGGAAGAGAAACTAACGAAATCTCAAGAGGAAGGAACAAAATCGTAAATAAAGCAACGAAGGAGGAAGAAGAAAATGAAGGAAGATATTTTTATCCCTCATTCAAACCTAACACAAATATATATATAGGTTTAATTTAAACCTATAAATTACAATCCTCAAATTCAATCAATCTCATTCTCTAAATTCCTTTGGCTCATCACAAAAATTCTTAAGCGCAACTCTAAATTTTCAAGTGATTGCCACTCACTTTCGGGCAGGAATCTAAAATCGCCTCTAAGTCAATTCCACTATCCGAGCTCATATCTCTAAAATTCCAGAAAATTTCTCATAAATTCACAAAATACAAAACACTCGATTCTATGCTCAAATCTCAATTTTCAACTCCCAAAATTCAATTCACACACTAACTTTCATTTATCTGACTCAATTTCTCTCAAATTCTCAATCAAGTCACAATCCCTGATTTAACTCTTCAATTCTAATTATTCCTCAATTCTCGATAAATCACTCTTCACTCGACTCACAATCTAACTCGAGGACTACTCAATTACACTTATCGCAATTCTCAATAACTCATATCTCACAAATTTCACAATTAAATCTTTAGAATAATCATGAATGCATGTCACTATATATGCATGTGCAATTAACTCAATTAATCTCATTTATCAGCGATGCAAAACTCACTATCACGAGTAATTCAATCATGAATACACTCTTTGCTCACTCATCCAAATTACCGATATGCCCATCACACCGGTAACGGGATGTTACATAAAAGCCCTCGAGAAAATCCTCCCGTGTCGTTGGGCGAGGCACGAGTAATGCTTGTCGGGGCGGTCTTCCACCTGTGATAAGTGGGCCTGCAGAAGAGAGACTGCATAATCAAACCTCTCGGTTGGATCTTAATCCATCTTATCAAAGACCCTATCAGTCCGCTCCAGCCATCCCTCAGCCTTAGCGAGTGCATCTTGCCAAAGAAATCTGACCCCCTTAACGCGATCTGTCATACCTCCTCTCCCATCTCACGGGAACTCTGGGAGGCAATTTCTCAGATCGAGGCACCGAGGACTCTCTACTAGCTCCGACAGATCCCTAGTCAGCTGGCTGATCTATCTGATCACCAAGAACGGATGACCTATAATAAAACAAAAACTCTGATTAGTTTCTGCATTTCTCACAATAATTCAAGCCTAATTTTGTACTAGTCCCAACAGATGTCAAACTATGCTCTGATACCACCAAAATGTAGCACCCCCTTACCATAGGGTATACAACGAGACGTCCGTAGGTCATCCCGATACATATCTTACGAAAAAGGTGCGGTGTGTTACGAGCAATCATTAACACTTCACATGGCATCAATAATCATAAAGCATCAATATAAAAATCAATTCTTTTTTTTAAACCATAAATTTTCTTTTTCATTTCATAACATCAACAGTAGCTAACTCCAAATCATGCACAGGATAATTTACCTCGTGAGACCTCAACTGTCTCGAGGCATAGGCAATCACTCTACCGTTCTGCATCAAAACACATCCCAAGCCCTGATGCGATGTATCACTATACAACTCATACCCTCCAGTCCCATATGGAATAGCTAACACCGGTGCAGTGGTCAACCGATGTTTTAGCTCCTCAAAGCTCTTCTGGCACTCCTCAGTCCATCTGAATGGTGCATTCTTCCTCAGAAGTTTTGTCAGAGGGGCTGAGATCAATGAAAACCCCTCGACAAACCTCCGGTAATAACCGACCAATCCTAGGAAACTCCAAATCTCCGACACATTCCTGGGAGCTTCCCACTTCATCACTGCCTCAATCTTAGTAGGATCGACTTGAATACCCTCTCCAGTCACTACGTGGCCCAAAAACACTACCTCATCCAGCCAAAATTCACACTTACTGAATTTGCATAAAGCTGCTTATCCCTCATAAGTTGCAGAACCACTCTCAGATGTTCAGCATGCTCCTGTTTACTCCTCAAATATACCAAAATATCATCAATGAATACAATAACAAACCAATCCAGGTAGTGCTGAAAGACCTTATTCATCAAGGCCATAAAAGCTACCAGGGCATTAGTCAACCCGAACAGCATCACCAGAAACTCGAAATTCCCATACTTGCTCCTGAAGGCACTCTTAGGCACATCACCCTTCGCTATCTTTAGCTGATAATACCTGACGGCACCGCAAGGAGCTTCAAGCTCAACGTGGTGGGCCTCGAGCTACGGTGACTTCGAGCCTCGGGCTCAGCTGATTAGTATTGCCATAATGGGGACGATTTAAGCTCGATCACAACAATGTAATAAATTGGAAAAAGGATCACATCGCATTACATATGCATTTGATTGAATGTTTTGATTGGGTGAAAAGTAAATTGCTATGTGCCCGTATGAATAATCATGTGGTACTTCTAAATGGATTATTACGGTATAAATGTGATGCATTTGTGTATGCATGAATTAGGTGAACCGCCGATGATGGTTCTCGATTCATGCATACCGTAACAATCATACCGTAAGCCTCGAGGCTCTAAGTCACCGTGGGCTTCGAGGCACAATTACGCTGAGCTGAAGCTCTCCTGTGATCGCTTCCCACAATCGCCAAAATGCGATCATGCATTTATGCATGGGATGCATATGATAATATAAAGCAAAGCCCACATCCAAATCCATCCCAAATCAATGCAGTCAACAAATAGTTCACAAAATCACAATCACAATAGAACACTCATATGTCATAATCTCCCACATACATCGGACACCTTCGGTCCAGAATATAGGCATAGACAAACGCAATAGTCCCACCATTATTCTCCACAGTTTTATAAGTGCAAAATATAAACAAATTATAATTAAGGAACCATCTAGGTTACTCACCAAATAACCGAGCTAATGCCGAGAAGTCTCGCAGCGTTAAGTGGGATAGCGTTCCAACGTGCCTCTATAACAAGCAAAATAATCACACATTACTCAATGTATGTTCAGAAGTATCAAACAATGCACATGGAACAATTAAAACGTGTACAATGCATGTTCATGACATTCCCGGTACCATTCTATAATTCACATCACAAAATATTTCCCTATGTCTCAGGAACCCATAGACACCAGAATTACTCAATTTGGACCTCTATAGGTCCGGATATTGCCAAAAGTTAATCAATTCTCTCACTTGGATTCAATCCCTAAATTTCAATTAAAAACCCACAAGTTTACAATTCTACATGGAAAGGTAGATCATTGTCTTATGAATTCGACGCCTCAAGAACCAGGTCAATCGAAGGTCGGATGACGAAGATATAAACAAAAGAAGCTTTAGGATAAAACAAAAGATAAGAGGGTTTGCACTAATTTCCCTCTCTTCCACCATCTGAATTTCTAACATGCATAACTCTTTACATGCTTATCCAAAATTTACAAACAAGGTCTCATTGGAAAGGTAATAAGAAACCCTACAAGTTACATGAAGGGCTCACAAACTAATCTCACCTCTAAGGGTGCCAAAAACTACTTCAAAGTTACTGCCCATAAATGACCATATGAATAGTAACTGTGTTTTTCCAATCCTCAAAACTTTTTACTCATAACTCCAAATAAGGTACATTATACACCATTAGAAAGCTCTAAACATTTTCTACAATCTTCAAGAAGCCCCCCCCCCCAATCCAATTCAATCTATAAGAGGGTCAAAAATACAAACAAAGTTTCTGCCCAATGAAACATTAAAACTACCATATGAACGATGGCGCACTCTACAAAACAATTCCTATCTTTCCATTCCTTATGCCAAAAATTCCAAGATATATGTCAAAAGAAAGATAAAAACATTTTCTACAAGTTTCATGAATAACTTGGAAGCAAAATCAAACTCTAAACAACTCAAATTCTCAAGAAAATCTTCTGCCTATATAAGTCTCATTCTCACAATAACAGAATCTTACAAAATTCATAACTTTCCAACCCATTGTCGAAAAATTACATACCATATAGAAATAAAAATATCAGACAATATACTACAATTCTCAAGAAGGACTTCAAAGCAAATTCCCATTCAAACTAGTTCAAATCCTCTCACTAAGGTGGTTGTCCTGTTAGGGTTTAAGAAATCAGCATTTAACCCAAACCATAACAAAACTTTACAAATTTATATCTAACAATCCTATACAACGTTCCAGAAGGTCACTTAAGCCAATTTCACCACTAACAGTCCCAAATAAATACCATAACATAAATAGCACAAAACCTGTTCACTTAGAGCATTGCACACCAAAACACAATTTGGACTGAATTACCATTTGAACATTAATAGACCATAACTTTCAATCTACACATCAAATAAATTCATACTTAGTGGAATTAGAAAGCTAACACAAAAATCTTCAACTTTCATGAAGACCAAAGTAGCAAATTCAATCCAATTCAATCCTAAAAAAATCATCAAAGTTTCAGGTCACAAGGTTCGGATACTGTTCACACAGCACCTAACAATTCACTTTGCATGCCAAAATTAAATCCTTAAGGTCATAATTGGACAAAACTTCCTTCGTACGAACTCTAGCCATACTTATTAAGTTTAATCTAAAACAAACCTCAGCTCAATTGGAAAATGTGACTTTGTGTAGGTTTAACGGGCATAGACTAGCCAAAGGGTATTTTTCCATCCGAGAATGTTCGGGAACGATTGTTATTGTTTATACGGTTGGAGGCCGAATCTCATTTTATGGTCTTCTTGAGAGTTCTAGTCCTAGATGTCTTCTTTCTAATGGTCCAAAAACGAACAAAATCTGACTTCTAGATTGAAAGTTATGGTGATCGCGCCAAGAGAGGTTCAAATTGATTTAGGATGTGAACATAGTCCATTCTTTTGGGCATAACTCCCTTATCCGACCCCCAATTGAAGTGATTCTTAAATCAATGGATTCCTAAGACATATATATTTCTGTACATAAAAATTTGTATCATTTTAAGTTGAATTGAGAAAGTTTTCATTAAAGAAAGTGAGAGGTCGGTTAGGAGAGCGTGTTTGGGGCATGAGCATAATTAGAGTTTTTAAGCATATCTTGAGTTGTAGAACTCCGATTGAGGTGATTCTTGCTTCAAAGAAAATTAGAGACTTAAAGCTACAATTTTTATAAATAAGTCAAGTTGTGATTTTGATACTGGATTAGTGTGCACTCACCACTAATGTGGAATGACAACAAATGACCCTGCAAGGTAAGAAGTTCAAGGTTTGTGTCCCCGAATGTTGGACTCCGGAAGCAAGCGGGGTCCAACATCAAATGGTTAAACACTCAACATTCTTTATCAATAAACTGCCTATCGTAGCTCTGTTAGTAAAAGTATGGAACAAATTAAAACGCTTCTTAAAAAATTGAGCATGAGATGCTTGGTAGTTTTTTTAGTGGGAGGGTCCCAGTTTTTCTTTTAATAAATAAGATAGCTCACCGTCACCTAGTCTATTATAGATAAGAAAAATAACCGTCATATAAGTTTTAAATTTTTTTTAAGTTTTGTTAAATCTATCATCATGCATACATGCATCATGATTTTATACAAAGTTCCATTAATTGTTGACTAGTATGCTCATTTTTTAATAATTTATATTTTCAGACATAATCAACCACAAAATGAATCCTCTCACCTTGCTCTTGACTAATAACAAATTGGAAAATGGAGACAATTTTAATGAATGGAGATGTAACCTTGACATTGTTCTTCAATATGAACGTATTTCATGGGTGTTAACTGAAAGTGAGCCTACACCTCTGGGTGAACCTTCAACTCATGAGCAAGTCCAACAATATGAGCATTGACAGAATGCTGACAAGACTACTAAGTGTTATATTCTAGCTTCTGTCAGCGGCATGTTGCAAAAGTAAATTGCTTGTATGAAAACTTCTAGTGCAATGGTCCGTCACCTACATGAGATGTTTGGTGTGAGGACTAGGTCTGCAAGAGTTAAAGCTATCCAGATAAAGACCTGGTGAACCAGTGTAGGATTACATGATGAAGGTAATCTCTACGGTCACTGAGGCTGTGATGCTTGGGGTGGATATGGATGCAGACATGCAGATGATTATGATCATCAATAGCTTAAACTCTTCTTTTCAGCAGTTTAAGTTGGACTATGAGCTCAACAAAAAGGATTACACCTTGAGTGAGTTGATGAATACCCTCCAGAACACGGAGGAGATATTGAATATTAAGGCTCATGGACCAGAAACTAGTGTAGCTTCTTCTTCTAAGCCCAAGGTAAGGCGAGGAAAGAAGAAGGTCCAATGAAAAAAGGCCCAAAGCAGGTCAAGGCCAAACCTATGAAAAGAAGGCCAAAGAGAACATCAAAGGAAAGTGTTTCCCTTTGTGATGAGATGGGTCCTTTGGAAAAGAAAGCATCAATTTACCTAGAGTCCCTAAAAACAAACAAGGTATGGGTTTCCTAAGTTTGTTAGGAACTAGAAATGTGGCAGATTTATCTACTTCATGGATATTAGATTCAGGAGCCACTAACCATATTTGTAATTCGTTGTAGGGGTTCTTGCAAAGGAGAAGACTGCCTAAAGGCCAGTTTCAAGTCAAGATAGCAGATGGCTCCTATGTTTCAGCAGAATCAATGGAAGTAGTTGTCTTGGATTTTCTTAGTGGTCATAGGTTATATTTGGAGGATGTTTATTACATGCCTATGATTGTAAGGAACATGGTTTCTATTTTTTGTCTAATAAAATCTGGTTATTTCTTATATTTTGAAAAGGTTGTTTCAATATATGAGAATAAGGATTTTATTTGTGATGCGATAACTAAACAGGGATTGTTTTTTATAAAACCTATGAAAGGCTCACTAAACACCACAGAATTGATAAAACCAAGACATTCCAATATCTCGAGCATTAATTCAAAGTATATGTGGCACTTAAGAATGGGTTATATCAATCAGAAAAGACTTGACAGGTTAGTAAAGGATGGGATCCTTATAGGCTTGGATAGTGATCCATTACCCCATGTGAATCTTGTATTGAAGGAAAAATGATCAAATCATCATTTCCATCTAAAGGAAACAGATCTGAATCCACATTGGACCTGGTACATACTGATGTGTGTGGGCCCATGAATGTACAAGCTAGAAGAGGTTATGAATACTTCATAACTTTTATAGATGATTACTCAACACATGGCTATTTGTATTTGATGCATAAAAAGAGTGAATCCTTTGAAAAGTTCAAAGAATTCAAAGCTGAAGCTGAGAAGCAACTTGGCAAGCCATTAAAACAACTTCGATCAGATCGAGGTGGTGAGTACTTATCTGGAGAGTTCCAGCAATATTTAATTGACAATGGAATTGTTTCCAATTTGTCATCTCCTCGAACACCTCAACAGAATGGTGTAGCAGAGAGGACAAATAGAACTCTATTGGAAATGATAAGATCAATGATGTCCTATACTAGCCTTTCAGAATCGTTCTGGGGATATGCCATACAAATGGCAATATATCTTCTTAACTTTGCTCCATTCAAATCGGTGCCTAAAACACCTAGGGAGTTGTGGACTGGCCGAGTGCCTTCATTGAGGCACTTGAGGGCTTGGGGCTACCCAGCCCATGTTCTAAAGCCTAAATCCACAAAGATAGAACCAAGGTCAGAAGTATGTTTGTTTGTAGGATATCCTATTGGAACTCGAGGGTACTATTTTTACAGTCCTCAGGAAAGGAAGGTATTTGTGTCGACAAATGCGACCTTTTTGGAGGAAGAGTTTGTGAGAAATCAAAAAAGAAGAAGTGAAGTAGTACTAATGTAACATCCCACCCCCGACAGGAAGGGTAAAATAGTAAATTGGCATAGGATGAGAGTGATAGGGATTTATCAGTATTGTTCATGCATACTAGTACTAGTGAACAGTGAAATCTGTGCACATGAAATAACTGGACATGCATACATGACATTCCAGGTTTTCGTGCCCAATGTAATTTTATTGTGATTAACGTGGTTATTGGGTTTGAAAATTATTTTGAGTGTGCCATTGAGTGTTTTATATTTTAAGAGATTTTTAGGATTTTTTTTGGAATTTTTCAGAGAAAATTCCCGGAACGGAAAAAAAAATTGCCAAGTGGCGAACCAGTTGATTTTCGGATTATAAAATGTCTATCAATAACACTTCAATATTGGGTACATTATATTGGTTTTGAAATTAGGGCCATTGGAATTGAATGGGTCAAATGTCATTAGGATTTCTTAATAAATCCTATCATATAGTTTTGTCTTTTATCTATTTTGTCTTATTCCTCAATTTGCCAAGTGTCTTTAATGGAGTTCTGGCTTTTGTCTTATTATTAGCTATTGATTTGGCAACTTCAAATGGAAGACATGAAAAGGAGATTTTTCCTTGCTTTTCCCTCATCCATCGAAACTCTCCTCCATCTCCTTCTTTGGGTTTTCTTTGGTTTGGTTCACTCTTTCTTCTCCTCCTTAAGTGTTCTTCCTTCATCCTTGAAAGCTTAAGCCCTCTATCTTCTTTCCATGAGAACCATGCATGAGGATGAAATAGAGAAAGTTGAGGAGTTGGAGAATTGAAGGGGTTGGAAGCTTTGATTAGAGGCACTGTTAGAACGTCGTTCCACGGACGTTGCAGAAACTTCCCGATATTAGCTCGGAAGTAATAGGTGAGTAACCTAGTTGGTTTCTCAACCTATATGTGTTTAATTTCATGTACGATTGCCATGTGGAGTTGAGGAAGGATTATGTGTGTTTGTTTTGATTAATTTCGAACCACAGGTGTTCGAAATATTTGGAATGTGTTATAGAAGTGTTAAATGTGCATAATTGAAAGTGAATTGGTTAAGCGTGAAATTGGACCTAATGTATTAGATTGTGACACAAATTATTGTAAAACGAGGCATATGCATTCCTGCATAATTGCATGATCAGATAATGGCAGTTGTGACCGGTGGAACCAACATAATTCCGAGCTTCAACTCGATGATCAGGGCTATGCCTAGCGTATATGAGCTTTAAGCTCAACGTCTGGACCCTCGGTCCAATGTTTACTGAGCCCTTGGCTCAATGTATCGAGGCATATCACGCCTAGCAGTATCGAGCCTCGGGCTCAACGCAATATGCCCGTCCTTTGGGACAATTCAAAGTATGCGGTCCACAACAACGAAATGAAAATGGAAAAGTGTCACATGTGCATCATATATATGAATGATAAAATGTGATTTGTGTGAAAGGCGATCGCCTTATATGTGTAAAATTGGCAATGCATGGGATAATTTGGAATGTGTTAATATGTTTGTGATATGAATTGATTGTATATGCATCGTTGGGTGGACCATCGATGATGGTTTCTCATTGAGTTCGCAAACTCACCCAACATTGCAATTATTTTTCAGGTATTGAAGAGTACCCCGTTAGTGGAACGGGAGTATGATTACTGCAAGAGAGTCGGTATTTGAAGTCGGGATCAGTTCACGTCTGCATTTGTGTCATTTTGAATTATGCGTAAATTTATATTCCGTAAAAATAGTACTGAATTGTTTGAGGGCCCTAATTGATAAATATTGTTTTCAAATGTGATATTTGATAATATGTATGACTGAAAAGGGTTTTCGTATCACGGGCCTGAATCGTTTATTATTTTCGCGGAGAAAAGAAAAAAAAATCGTAATGAGTTTTTAAACTACATTGACTGCTTTAGCATACCACCCTCGTGGGTCGCGGGCTCGGATATCACCGTCGATGTCGGGTTCGGGTCTCGCGGGAGTGGGGTGCTACATGTTAGGACCCCAAATCCGGAACCCAACTACTTAATCCGAAACCCTCACACCTATATACAAGTATAAGGTGCATGAACGTCCTCCGTACAAAACTCGTAAGATTCATCGTAATTATCCTCCAATTATCATAATAATCTGCTTAGGGCCCATAACGAAATCCGATACTAAAAAGAAATTATATATCTTTAAGGCAAATAGAAACGAACCTTTCTTCAATCGGATCTCTATAAGTCACAAAAACGCCCAAAAACGGACTTATATCGAAACCCGTCACAAACTTGATTTTCTTTCGTAATGTCCGTAAAGTCCGACTAAAACCTGACACTCTCATTTTATCAAAAAGGGTATGAATTTGTTTTAGAAACTCAATACTTCGAAAATCGAGTGAATCCAAGGCCAAACGAAAAAGTTACAAGCAAAATAGTGAGGGGATATTCAGAGATTAGACGAGGGCACGTCTAAGAGGTTTAGAGACTAGACGTGGCCACGTCTAAGGATGAAGTCTGGATTCTTGAGAAAATTTTAGATTTTACAATCATTATAACTTTTTACCCTGAAATTGAAATTTTGCAAAATTAGTGTCATTAGAAATATAAAAGGGAGTTCTACAACTTCCTAGAAGGATGAAAACACTAACTTAGCCATTAAGAGGGTCCTAAATTGCTTCAAAGGTTGCTGCCATTTAAAATTAAGTTTTCCCTACACATTGCCATAAATTTGAAAAACCATATCTTTTAGCACACAAGTCTAAAAATGACACATTTTACCCCATTGGAAAGATAAGAAGATGTTCTACAAGTTTCATGAAGGGTGCAAAAAGTAATTCAATCACTAACTAGGGTAAAAACACACTTGAAATTTCAGCTAAAATGAAAAACCAATGGAACAGTAATTTTGCAGCATGAACAGTAACAGCAATCTTCAAATGATCATAACTTCTTACTCCCATATTCAAACATCGCAAATCATACATCAAATTATAAGAGGAAAAGATAAACTACATTTTCTATGAAGAAAGCAAAACTTGAAACTGTCTCTAAGAGGTAAAAAACGCCTCTAAAGATTCTGCAAAAATGCAGAATAAACAGTATCCGCGAATAGAAAACTGAAAACTTTCAAACCCTATAACTTCTTCATTCTAAGTCCGAATGTGACAAACTTTATGTCATTGGAAAAATATAATCATGCACTACAATCTTCAAGAAGGCATCTCACTAAAATTCAAACTCTAAAGTGTCCTAAACCCTAAGTGAAGTTGCTGCAAAATTTTATTCCCTCATGAACAGTAGCTGAAACCTTTCAGCTCTCATAACTTTTTCATCTTAAGCTCAAATGTGACAAAATTTATGTCATTAGAGAGATCTAAACATATTCTACATTCTTCAAGAAGAAATCTCACTCAAATTCAAACTCTAATAAGGTCAAAACATCAATTGAAGGTTCTGCCCATTTTTAAGAAAAATGGACAGCACCTCCCCTAAAAGTATAACTAGCCAAATTTTTCAATTCATTTCATCAACCTGCATCAAAACTCAATATCCAAAAGCAGCAACACACTCCTAGGCTTCTAAACATTTCTCAAACTATAGGGCAATCTCACTCCTAAATATCTACTCATTTCCAATCTATAAAGTCTCACATTCCATTCTTTCCTTTTTGCCATTCTCAACCATACAACAATACATTCTTGGAAAACATATACAAAAATACATTTTAAACTCAAACTCTTACTTTTTATATGGAAACCAGCAAATACAAAGTTTTAGAGGGCATTATAGCCCGAATACATCCAAAATTTCAAAGAATAAAATACAAAACATTAATTGTTCCAAAATGCAACCTATAGCTTTGTTTTCTTAAATACAACTTCAAAAGCAAAAAGTATCGGAGTATGCCTCAATTCCGATGTGGTGACTCGGTTTCTCGCTCGACACCTGTGGAGGGAAAGTGGGGGGTGAGCTCGACGGCTCAGTGGGTATATAACTTAATAAAAGGGAAATAAGCAAAAACCATTTTTTTCATTCATTCATACAAAGTCACATTAAGAAAACCGTTTTCAATTTTTCAAACTCGTCACAGAATACAACAATTCAAACAATTTACAAAGTTAACAAATATCAAACAATAGCACCAAATCACATAACGGATGGTTTGATGTTGGACCCCAGACCCCACCCGTAGGTGTTTGCAGGTTATACTGCGGCGTGTGTTTGCGGGTTATACCGCGGCATCCAACACAAATCGCACAACAAATGGTTTGAGTGAACCTAACATGACGTACTACACATGTCCGACAAGCGACCATGTATAGCCGTGAACAGAGGGGAGTCCGATTTCGGAGCTCCTATGCCACTAGCGGGCAGGCGGGCGAAGCCTATATAGATAAGTGCGCACTTGCTAACGGAGGGGATCACTACAAACCCACATAAGCATGTACTTTCACATCATTCACACATGAATGCCTAACATGGCATTTTTCCAAATTCACATAATTCAATTGTACTTTCACATCATTCAAATTTCCAAACATTTTCCATACATATGTATACACAAAAGACATCAAGTCATCATCAAAGCTAATTCATTTGAAAGTCACAAATCATCGGAATTCATTAAACAAATCATTCACACATAAATTCATAATCAAAGCATATCACGCACAAGTTCAGAACATCACAAAAATAATTCATACAAACATTCTAAGTCATTAGAAAACGTTAGTTTGCATTTATCATCAAAACTTTAATATGCCTATTGTCTCAAGTATTAAGAAATCACCCACCTTAATCCCTTTAGCTCTAGGATTGACCAAATTGCCTCTCCTCTACTTCCAATTGCCTTATTGGACCTTAAGCAAAGCATAACAATTCTAATTAACAAAGGATCAAATGCTGGAAAATTTTAAAGAATGCAAAACATGAATTAAAACCTACCTAACTTTGCCTATGCCATTCCTAAACTATAACCATCATAACCTCTCTCAATTTAATCAATATTTTCGAAAATCTCATGCTTTAAAGAGACTCACAAATGCTGATTTCTTAAACCTCTATAAACCCTCTTCTTTCCCTTTTCCTTCAATGCCTCACTTCACCTTCATAAGCACAATAATCTCAATTTAACAAAAGGTAACAATGCTGAAATTTTAAAGAAGGGTACAAAACTTGTCTTTTAACCATCATTTGCGAACAAGAAAAGATAAAACCTAACAATACAATCAAGAAGTTTCGAAATCCCTAACCCACGAAAATCAGGTTTTTACTTCCATAAAAATCATATTTTTCTTATTCCCCCTCAAAGAATTCTTCCAATCACCATTGTTAAGCATGAAATACAAAACCTTAACAATCAAGCCCTAATTAGCAGAAGAAACAATGCTGGAAAAATTCTAAGGCATGGAAAAATACAAAATCTTACTTATATTTTTATCTAAACCATTAACATCAACACTTATCTTAAATAGCCAACAAAATTTGAAAATCTTCTACCTAATAAGAAACTAACGAGAATCAGATTTTTGCTTCAACTTCATAACTCTTCTTCTTTCCTTTCTTTCTTCATAAATCACCATTTAAGCAAGAAAGACAACAAATCCTAACTATAAATCCACACAAAAAAATCGAAATTTTCTTACCTTTAAAGATGACCCACGACTTCTCTTCTTGTTTCTAATGGAGGATAGCTTCTCCCTTTACACTTTCTTCTTGTATAAAACACAAAGACCTAAGCTTTTCTTTCTCTTCTCCTTCTTCTCCACTAGCTGAAACCCATCTCTTCTATTTCTTCAACTTTCGAATTCTTCTCTTCTTTCCTTAGAGAGTTTCGTGACTCTCCTCCTATCATCCAATGATTTTCATTCTTTTCTTCTTTTTCCTAGTCATTTACGACATTGCTTCTTTAACTCTTCCCTTGTTTTATTTCTTCTTCATTTTAATGGTATATCAAAGGGCTAAAAGCCCACTTGCTTAACTTTTCCCTACTTAAACCTTTCCCAAATTTTTCATCTTCCCTCCTTTCCACCTCAATTTCGTGGGCCTCCTCCAACCCACCATAAAAGTCCTTCTTTCTTTCTTTTAATTGTAAAATACATGGACCCTAGCCCAACTGTTTCATTTCTTCTTCATTTAATTAAAATTGAATGGCCCTTAGCCCATGCACTTACTCTTCATGTATTTATAATTTAAAAAGGACCTAGCCCAATTTCTTCTTTTCTTCTCCATTTAATAGCATAAAAAGATTACAAGGCCCATCTTACTATCACCTAAATTCGTAAGACCCTCAATTCATATAATTCTTTTTACTACTAACCATACATCACAAAAAAAAAATTCTAAACAAATCGAATTTCACTAAATCCCTTCATTTAATAATCATAACCTACACAATAAAATCCTCAATTTATTCCAACCAAATTAAAATTCTCAAACTAAAATCGCAAAATAAATTAAACATGCCTCAACATAATTTAAACATGCTTCATGCGAATCGGGGCCCAACATTTCTCCCCCTCTTAAAAGAATTTCGTCCTCAAAATTCATGTCTTACTGATCTAGTTCGGAAGGATTTACTTCCTCTTGTGCTCTTCTGTTTTTCCATTTTACTTCATCACTCAAATTCTTTTTCTCCAATGAACTTAATTAACGGATTGATCCTTTCATGACTTGCTCAGATTGCATACCATCCTAACCCTGCTTGATTGATCTTGAGCATAACTTAACATGATTGTATTCATTAACATGTACTCATATCCATGTGCTCATAAGCTTGTACTCGTAATGAGTATAAACATGTAGCTCTTGGAGTATCACAACGGTAACGTGTCCTATACGTGAGGATTTACATCGGGGTTGTGCTAAATGACTATGTGTTAACACACTTAACTCTTATACCTCTTTTTGCTAATTTTCATGCTCTTGACATTGATCCTTAGAACATATTCATCTTTCTTAATTCACTGACTTTTTATCACTCAACCACAACCATAATCACCTATTAATGACATCCTCAATTCTGGCCTTCTATATCTTGTAGGCTTTATTTGTTAACATTTCCCTTTCTTAATCACTTTTCTTGATCTCACATATTTCTTATTTCATTTACCATATATTATTCTTCCTATTGAATTGAAATTCAAATCGATTTCAATCTCGCAATATAATTCACAATCTTTACTCTTTAATTTGGGATATGCTAAGTTCCACAAGGCTATGCTTCTTTTGTTCTAGTTCGTAATCCCAACATCGGATTTATGCTTAATGTAGCTGATATAACACATAGCTTCACTTGAAATTTCTTACGTGTACAATCATAATTCCTCGATAGTTATGCAAATTTCCTGATTCTCATATTTAATTTTCTCAATTCAATGATTGCCCCAAACGTTTACGATTTGTACATGCCTGCTCATTTCTCAGATGTTCCTGTACATATATTGGCTTCCAACCTTCAAAACAGTTATTCATGTAGCAATGCTAAAGCATATATCAAATTATCAACTCATACGGTTGCAATTGCCTCCATGCAGACAAACTCACTTTATCATGTTGTATTGGATTTTATCCTAATCCTTTATACATCGTCAATGTACACTATAAAAATCTCCACATCCATATGACATAGTTTGCATCAATATAATCCTTCGAAATTCGTCTCTTCTTACATTCCTCATACGCTTTAAACATTTTTCTTCATGTATTCTTCCATACATCATCAAATCTTGGATCATGTAGGTCTCCAATACCATAGTGCTATTGGACATGTGTTAACATAAACAAATTATAGCAATTTCCATGTGTCTCCTCATTAGCCCTCATGATTTCGTAAATAACTGATTTATCCATACCATACATTGTCTCTCTTTCTTTTTATTTCCCAAATGTTTTCTTTCCTCAAATACCTCACTTGGACTTATCTTATGCTGACTTATTTATACTAATTTCTCCTCAAATTGTAGCTTCTTTGCAAATTCATATGATTGCTCCTCGTATATAAAAAAAAATCAATGTCTTCTCAATTTCAGAACTTCATTCATGCGATCTTTACGTCATCATAATGCATACTTCTAATGACCTATTCAACCTCTTTACTTAAATCTCCGTTCAGGAGTGCACTCACTTTCTAATCATTAACCATTCCTTTCCGATTAGTTCTTCCAATGATCATCTTTAATATAAAAATCTCTGATCTACTTATTCTAACTTAATCAAATTCTTCTTGAAAAACGGCTTTCTTTTACTATCATCTATACTATGCATGCAATCCTGACCAATCACCTATTATCATCATCACAGTATTGGCTATTCTTAATATCTCGGAAGGACCTATTTCTATCATCCTCACAAGGTTAAAAATGCTCAAATCGTTCAAAACTCAATGGAGAAATGACCTTACTTATTGTCGTATATACTTGGGTGACATCATCAAATTTATCCCTTCTTGTCCACTTATTAATGCTATTTTACATACTTGCTAAAACTATAGCTAACAAATTATCCCATATATCGCAAGTTTAAGTCATCTATCATGCCCCACATGACTCACTTTCATATGGTGATACCACAAATATTGGATCATCCCATAAATACTCTCAATAACTAACCAATTTAACCTTCTTGGACTAGTACTAATATCATTACTCTTCATATTAACTTCCCTTTAACCTCGTATAATATATATATGAGCCATTAATTCAATTATATACATGAAAATTCATTAAGTAATTCATATATCACATATCAATCAGGTAGCAATTTCTTAATGCATTGAAGGCACACTGTATGCAAAAATCATGATGCAATGTAAAACATTAACTTTTCTTGTATAGAAAACAAAATGGCTTATTGAATTTATTAAAAGCATATACCTACATAGGTTCCGATTTTATCTTCGTAAAACCATAAAAAAATTTGCTATGTTCATAAAGTTCCACTTGTTAATCTCATCCTCCACTTGTCCCCCTACGTTTCCTCAATCAATTTGAAATCATCGATGCTTAATCCTATCAAACTCTGTGTTCAATTCATTCCAAACATTGAAAAGAATGTCGATACGTACTCTGATCGAGATTGAAATCATCCGACCGTTAAGGACGTCAACTTAACAATCCGAGACTCCAATTCTCAACCAAAGACTTCCGACACCTCCAATGTAATGGCATTGAATCTCTATTTACCATATTTACCCATGCATTGATTCTTCTTTCTACTAATTCTATCAACTGAAACTCTTAACAATTTCTTATGTGTGTAACTTATACACATGTGCCCATGAAAGCTCCTAATACTGGCGCTCTGACACCTATCCGAAGATTGCCCATGTAAAATCATCATTCTCGTCATCTAAATCAAACAATCACTTAGCACATTCTCCCAAATTCAATCTTAACAAACATATAGTCCAAGTAAAATCCTACTATTGGGTTCCTCTAAGTATCCACAAAGTTTCATTTTCTCATATCCTGAAAGAGTATCATCCTTTTCTTCACTCGTTTTATCACCTCAAAAGCTTATGCGTGTAACTCAAATACATGCGCCCAAGTAAGATCCTATTACTGGGCTCTGATACCATAAATGTTGGGACCCCAAATCCGAAACCCAACTACTTAATCCGAAACCCTCACACCTATATACAAGTATAAGGTCCATGAACGTCCTCCGTACAAAACTCGTAAGATTCATTGTAATTATCCTCCAATTATCATAATAATCTGCTTAGGGCCCATAACGAAATCCGATACTAAAAAGAAATTCTATATCTTTAGGGCAAACAGAAACGAACATTTCTTCAATCGGATCTCTATAGGTCACAAAAACGCCCAAAAATGGACTTATATCGAAACCCGTCACAAACTTGATTTTCTTTCGTAATGTCCGTAAAGTCCGACTAAAACCCGACACTCTCATTTTATCAAAAAGGGTATGAATTTGTTTTAGAAACTCAATGCTTCGAAAACCGAGTGAATCCAAGGCCAAACGAAAAAGTTACAAGCAAAATAGTGAGGGGATATTCAGAGATTAGACGAGGGCACGTCTAAGAGGTTTAGAGACTAGACGTGGCCACGTCTAAGGATGAAGTCTGGATTTGCAGGAAAATTTTAGATTTTACAATCATTATAACTTTTTACCCTGAAATCGAAATTTTGCAAAATTAGTGTCATTAGAAAGATAAAAAGAAGTTCTACAACTTCCTAGAAGGATGAAAACACTAACTTAGCCATTAAGAGGGTCCTAAATTGCTTCAAAGGTTGCTGCCATTTAAAATTAAGTTTTCCCTACACATTGCCATAAATTTGAAAAACCATATCTTTTAGCACACAAGTCTAAAAATGACACATTTTACCCCATTGGAAAGATAAGAAGATGTTCTACAAGTTTCATGAAGGGTGCAAAAAGTAATTCAATCACTAACTAGGGTAAAAACACACTTGAAATTTCAGCTAAAATGAAAAACCAATGGAACAGTAATTTTGCAGCATGAACAGTAACAGCAATCTTCAAATGATCATAACTTCTTACTCCCATATTCAAACATCGCAAATCATACATCAAATTATAAGAGGAAAAGATAAACTACATTTTCTATGAAGAAAGCAAAACTTGAAACTGTCTCTAAGAGGGTGAAAAACGCCTCTAAAGATTCTGCAAAAATGCAGAATAAACAGTATCCGCGAATAGAAAACTGAAAACTTTCAAACCCTATAACTTCTTCATTCTAAGTCCGAATGTGACAAACTTTATGTCATTGGAAAGATATAATCATGCACTACAATCTTCAAGAAGGCATCTTACTAAAATTCAAACTCTAAAGTGTCCTAAACCCTAAGTGAAGTTGCTGCAAAATTTCATTCCCTTATGAACAGTAGCTGAAACCTTTCAGCTCTCATAACTTTTTCATCTTAAGCTCAAATGTGACAAACTTTATGTCATTAGAGAGATCTAAACATATTCTACATTCTTCAAGAAGAAATCTCACTCAAATTCAAACTCTAATAAGGTCAAAACATCAATTGAAGGTTCTGCCCATTTTTAAGAAAAATGGACAGCACCTCCCCTAAAAGTGTAACTAGCCAAAATTTTCAATTCATTTCATCAACCTGCATCAAAACTCAATATCCAAAAGCAGCAACACACTCCTAGGCTTCTAAACATTTCTCAAACTATAGGGCAATCTCACTCCTAAATATCTACTCATTTCCAATCTATAAAGTCTCACATTCCATTCTTTCCTTTTTGCCATTCTCAACCATACAACAATACATTCTTGGAAAACATATACAAAAATACATTTTAAACTCAAACTCTTACTTTTTACATGGAAACTTACTTTTTACATGGAAACCAGCAAATACAAAGGTTTAGAGGGCATTATAGCCCGAATACATCCAAAATTTCAAAAAATAAAATACAAAACATTAATTGTTCCAAAATGCAACCTATAGCTTTGTTTTCTTAAATACAACTTCAAAAGCAAAAAGCATCGGAGTATGCCTCAATTCCGATGTGGTGACTCGGTTTCTCGCTCGACACCTGTGGAGGGAAAGTGGGGGGTGAGCTCTGTTGGATCGCATATGGTCCGAGTATTCACAATACGCTGCGGAAGAGACCATACAAAATTATCAAGTATAATCGAAAACACGAGGATTAATGAAAATACCTTATTTTCGTGGATGGATTGCTTCTTTTCGGATTCCAAGACACTGCAAATCGCTAATGTCCTCTACCGGTATCGACACGAGCATGCACGATCCGGCTGCGGTCAGTAGTGTGCTAGACGTCTGAAAACCTTCGTAACGCCGCGATCTTTCTCTTGGCGGCTAGGGTTTCTTGACGGTTGTGTCGTTCACCTAATAAGACCTAAGCTTCTATTTATAGAGAAACCCTAATCTCATTCAGGCCCTATTAAGTTTCGCCCATTATATCATATATATAATAAAAGCCCGACAACTTAATTAAATCTAGCCCAATAAATATATCTAAATATATTTATTTAACACCTAATAAATTAGGCCCAAGAGAATAAGCCGAGATCACATCACTCTTTGTGTGCGACCACAGCAGGCTCATTTGATGTTGGCAATGGGCTTGATTACACTTCAAGGCCCATAAGTCATAAGCGACCTCTAGCAAGACATTATGACTACCCAAATCAAATAAGGATCGATAATCCGATTTAACTCAGTAATCATGATTATAAGCTCGGTCCTTTTGTAACACGATATCAAGATTAATCACAAGGCATGGTACATGTCAACCTTTGATTAATCATAGTTTCTTGATCCAAGTTGGTGATTATAACAAATGACATTGATGACTCTTCATCAATTCATTTGAGCACGACCATGCATTTCTTCACCACACTTGTCAAGAGGCCCAAATGATATCTCTCTCACTTTAGAGAGGTACAAATCCGTCTCGTCATTCACATCCTCCGCATGATTCATTTAGTGTCCAACATAAGACTATTTGTTATTCGGTTAAAATAACTTAGTCTAATATCAAAACACTAAATTCCTCATGTAGGAACCATGATGACTTCAGTCAAAGGACTAAAGTCAAACCATATTGAGAATCACTAATGACATGAAACCATGTAGTATTCTCTTTGGTCGATCAATATATGTTCTCTAACATATATCTATGTTTCTTATTAGCCCAAAATTTTATTTTATTTTATTTTATTTTATTTTTATATTTTTTAAGCATGATTAAAGGAAATTAAAGCTTTCATTATTAAGTAAATTAGCATTGATTAAATTAGGTAGCATGAATTAAAAAGGAATTAATGAGTTAGGTGAAGAATTAATGGAAGTAAATATGTTAGTTGGTTAGTTAGATTAAAATTTAATGAAATGGGCTTTAAATGAGGTAGGAAGGAGAAGAGCATAAATTGGGCTTTAAATGAGTTAGTGGGCTTTGAGTAGTGTAGGAATTAAAAGAAGAAAGGAAGATAAGAGAAGAGGAAATGAAGATGGGCTTTGGGCTTGGGCTTAGTTTTTTAAGTGAGGAGTAAAAAGGATGAAGAAAGGAGTAAGTTGTAGGTTAAAGAAAGGGAAGAAAACGAAAATAGAAGGAGAGGGAGAGGTGAGTGTTGTATGGCATAAGGAGAAAGAAGAAGAAGATAGTTAGGTCTTCATTTTCCAAGAGTTTGAAGAAGAGTTGGAAGAAAGTCAAAGAGATAAAAAGGTGGAGAATACTTCAAGCTTCAATTTAAACCAAGTTAGCACTTGTGTTGGTGGAGATTTAAGGTAAGCCTTGAGTTAAGGTTTAAGTTCTTGGTTGGGTTTTTGGTTAGAAAGAGTAGAAATGGAATGGGTATTGTGATTCCACCATTGATTTCATAAAGGATGTATTGTGGTTTCTCAATTGAAGTTGAGTTGACTTTGGGTTATTTGATTTTCATGAAGTTGACCAAGGAGAGAAAGAAGAGAAGAAGGAGAAGGAGAAGAGTATCATTGAACCAAGAATTGTCAAGTGAAAGAGGTGGGTTACACCTTTACTTTTATGTTTTGAGCATTTAATGTAAATTCGATAAATGACATTAATGATAGTTGTTGATGGTTGATAATGTTTGTGTTAGTTGAGGTTAAATGATATTTATGATATTTATTGCTTGTGTTGTTGATATTGATGATTGCATTGAGCGTTATTATGGTTGTTGAAAACCATAAATGAATGATATGAATGCTATAGTTGTGGTTGTTGGATAATTATGCGTGTTATGATATGTGATTATAAATGTTGAAATGATGATTGGAAATGCTTGGAATTGTTGAGTTGAGAATGTATGAATGATGAGTTATATATGAATGAAAATAATGCATGTTGATGATTGGATGATGTTTGAGTTGGTTGAGAAACTAACTTGCATGAACATGATGAAAAGGGATATAAATGAAATAGCTTAAATGAGCATGAATGTGCAATATGAATTATGCATGAATTATACGATATGAAATATGATGAAAAGATGATTTTTCAAGAAACAATGAATTGGACAAGAACGGTCAATTTTATGATGATGCATGATTAATATGTTAAGTGGGTAAGGTATAGTCCTCAAGATATGTCACGTGCCGTTGACCAAGAAGCCTTCGCCCGGCTGCCCGATTGTGGCATAGGATGATCCAACATATTGGACTCCTCGAATTGCCCATGTGAGCTCATTAAATGGGATCACATGGTTGCCAAAATAAGGACTTACCGAGCCAATTATGTGTTTTACATGAATCTATATGAAAGTGGAAGGTTGTTAAATGATTGAAGAATTATGAATGTTTGATGATTGATGAATAAGTGAATTATGATAAATTATGATGATGATATGCATGGTTGATTGGTTTACTAATGTGTGTATTATGATTTTGTGAGGAATTGTTAAATGCATGGATAAGTGAATGAACATGCTTATGATATAAGCGTAAATGTGTTACCTCACAGACATTAGCTCACCCCACCAATTTCAGGAAATGGCGGGATCCCGAGGAGCGGGCTTAAGGCATACTCGAAGTTTCTTTTGTTGTTTTGAATTTGAAATCATTTTGTAACATCAATGCTTTAGTTGCATTTTGAGAAAATGTTGTATTTTGAAGTTTCATGTAATTGGGCTTAAAATGCCCACTAAAGCATTGTATAAATATGATAGGTTTTGATGATGATGAATGAAGGAATTATGAAAGCAAGAATGATAAGTTTTAATGTATTTGAGAAATTCATGTATGTATAAGACAAATTGCATCATTGTTATAGTATAGATGTCATTAGATGATTAAGAATGTGATTGTGTTAGTTGGATATGGTTTGAGAATGGCTAGAAAGCTAAGAGTGTGTTGCTGCCCTTAAATGTAGAATTGTTGTGCAGGTTATGGTCTAGATTGAAGAATTGGGTTAGGAATAAAATAGGGGAGGTCTTTGTCGAATTTTCCTAAAATTTGGCGTGATTATCTCAATCTTAGACCCTCTTGGGTTTGAATTAGATTAATAAGTCTTCATGAGGAATGAAGTAGAAGATTAGAGCCTTCAAGGGTATATAGTATGTCTCAATTGGATGTAGGGTTAAAAGTTATGAGGATTAGAACACAACCATTATTGTTCATTTAGCCATAGCCTTTATTACATTGATATTAATGGAGCGATGACCTTTGAGTGAATTTTTTACCTTACTAAATGATGGAGTTAGTTATAGCATCCTTCATAAGAGTTGTAGTTCATCTCATTTCCTTTCCATAGAGGTATAGTATGCATCAATAGGAGCTAGGAATGAGAAGTTATGAGCTTTGAAAGATACTAGTATCAAGTGTTTAGAAGTTGGAAGTTAAGAATTATGATGGTTATGTAGGAATTTAGGGTTAATAACAAGTGTAATAAGTATGAGTTCCATGTAGTCGGGTCTCGGATCTAACAGTTGGGGTCCGGTCTACGGGTCGGGTCCTGACATTTCTGATTTGATATCTCATATCTATGATTAGTAAAACGTGATCATCAATCAGAACACATACTAGCCTTAATTCATTATTGTTCCACCAATAATGATCGACTAGGGACAGTCTAGAACAGTATTATAACACTTATGGTTTTACAATCAAGTCACATACTTGATGACATAAGTTTAATACCATTCATGGAATGTAACTCACATTACATAAATGAAATACATGCATATATAAAATGAATACCTCATAATATATTATTAACAAATCATAATGTTAATACATGAATCACAAATGTTTATTGGCCTAGGGCACACTACTAACAAGCTCGACGGCTCAGTGGGTATATAACTTAATAAAAGGGAAATAAGCAAAAACCATTTTTTTTTTCATTCATTCATACAAAGTCACATTAAGAAAACCGTTTTCAATTTTTCAAACTCGCACAGAATACAACAATTCAAACAATTTACAAAGTTAACAAATATCAAACAATAGCACCAAATCACATAACGGATGGTTTGATGTTGGACCCCACACCCCACCCGTAGGTGTTTGCAGGTTATACTGCGGCGTGTGTTTGCGGGTTATACCGCAGCATCCAACACAAATCACACAACAAATGGTTTGAGTGACCCTAACATGACGTACTACACATGTCCGACAAGCGACCATGTATAGCCGTGAACAGAGGGGAGTCCGATTTCGGAGCTCCTATGCCACTAGCGGGCAGGCGGGCGAAGCCTATATAGACAAGTGCGCACTTGCTAACGGAGGGGATCACTACAAACCCACATAAGCATGTACTTTCACATCATTCACACATGAATGCCTAACATGGCATTTTTCCAAATTCACATAATTCAATTGTACTTTCACATCATTCAAATTTCCAAACATTTTCCATACACATGTATACACAAAAGACATCAGCTCATCATCAAAGCTAATTCATTTGAAAGTCACAAATCATCGGAATTCATTTAACAAATCATTAAACAAATCATTCACACATAAATTCATAATCAAAGCATATCACGCACAAGTTCAGAACATCACAAAAATAATTCATACAAACATTCTAAGTCGTTAGAAAACGTTAGTTTGCATTTATCATCAAAACTTTAATATGCCTATTGTCTCAAGTATTAAGAAATCACCCACCTTAATCCCTTTAGCTCTAGGATTGACCAAATTGCCTCTCCTCTACTTCCAATTGCCTTATTGGACCTTAAGCAAAGCATAACAATTCTAATTAACAAAGGATCAAATGCTGGAAAATTTTAAAGAATGCAAAACATGAATTAAAACCTACCTAACTTTGCCTATGCCATTCCTAAACTATAACCATCATAACCTCTCTCATTTTAATCAATATTTTGAAAATCTCATGCTTTAAAGAGACTCACAAATGCTGATTTCTTAAACCTCTATAAACCCTCTTCTTTCCTTTTCCTTCAATGCCTCACTTCACCTTCATAAGCACAATAATCTCAATTTAACAAAAGGTAACAATGCTGAAATTTTAAAGAAGGGTACAAAACTTGTCTTTTAACCATCATTTGCGAACAAGAAAAGATAAAACCTAACAATACAATCAAGAAGTTTGAAATCCCTAACCCACTTAAAATCAGGTTTTACTTCCATAAAAATCATATTTTTCTTATTCCCCCTCAAAGAATTCTTCCAATCACCATTGTTAAGCATGAAATACAAAACCTTAACAATCAAGCCCTAATTAGCCAACAAAATTTGAAAATCTTCTACCTAATAAGAAACTAACGAGAATCAGATTTTTGCTTCAACTTCATAACTCTTCTTCTTTCCTTTCTTTCTTCATAAATCACCATTTAAGCAAGAAAGACAACAAATCCTAACTATAAATCCACACAAAAAAATCGAAATTTTCTTACCTTTAAAGATGACCAACGACTTCTCTTCTTGTTTCTAATGGAGGATAGCTTCTCCCTTTACACTTTCTTCTTGTATAAAACACAAAGACCTAAGCTTTTCTTTCTCTTCTCCTTCTTCTCCACTAGCCGAAACCCATCTCTTCTATTTCTTCAACTTTCGAATTCTTCTCTTCTTTCCTTAGAGAGTTTCGTGACTCTCCTCCTATCATCCAATGATTTTCATTCTTTTCTTCTTTTTCCTAGTCATTTACGACATTGCTTCTTTAACTCTTCCCTTGTTTTATTTCTTCTTCATTTTAATGGTATATCAAAGGGCTAAAAGCCCACTTGCTTAACTTTTCCCTACTTAAACCTTTCCCAAATTTTTCATCTTCCCTCCTTTCCACCTCAATTTCGTGGGCCTCCTCCAACCCACCATAAAAGTCCTTCTTTCTTTCTTTTAATTGTAAAATACATGGACCCTAGCCCAACTGTTTCATTTCTTCTTCATTTAATTAAAATTGAATGGACCTTAGCCCATGCACTTACTCTTCATGTATTTATAATTTAAAAATGACCTAGCCCAATTTCTTCTTTTCTTCTCCATTTAATAGCATAAAAAGATTACAAGGCCCATCTTACTATCACCTAAATTCGTAAGACCCTCAATTCATATAATTCTTTTTACTACTAACCATACATCACAAAAATAAAAAAAAATTCTAAACAAATCGAATTTCACTAAATCCCTTCATTTAATAATCATAACCTACACAATAAAATCCTCAATTTATTCCAACCAAATTAAAATTCTCAAACTAAAATCGCAAAATAAATTAAACATGCCTCAACATAATTTAAACATGCTTCATGCGAATCGGGGCCCAACACTACATTTGTGGTATCAGAGCCCAGCAATACGAATGTATCTGGGCACAGTCTGAAACATAGGTCAAGTTGCATGCATTTGAGTCGTGTCGTTGCAGACCGTGGTAACTAATCCTTAATTTGTGTCGCACGAGGATACATCCTACGTGTGCATACGTGTTAAGTGACTAAGTGAGAGAAAAGTGAGACCGTATTAGAATGTGAGCCCATGAATGTGTATGGGCAATGAGGAAGGGGAAAAAGGAAACATCAATAATGAGAATTATGATGTACTGTGGCTAGAATGACTATGTTGGCCTAGACTGATTAAGGAAAGAATTGATATCAAACTGAGTCCCCTGATTAATGTGGCAATATTACGACGACAGAAAATGAATATGTCTAGAACTTGGAGAGGTCCACTGGAGATATGAGAAACATACTAGTTATAGTAGGCCTATATGCAATTACATGATGAGGTAATTAGAGTTCTGACTTGTATCTTCGATAAAATGGGAACTGGAAATGAGCAAAGAGTATATGGTTCGATCAGGCAGATATGGATTCACTACATTTGTGTTAGTGGATATCATAGATGATGATAGTGAGATTGTATTGGGATCGATATTATATTGTAACGGTCTACAAAGAACTGAAAGAGCAAAGTGTCTAGTAAGGTAAGAAAAAGTGGAAATGGTGAGACAAAAGTGTACAGATAAGCTGAAAAGAACTTCGTGAAAGCGGTTATGATCTGGCGCATAAGCTTGAGATTGAAATGGTTATCACGAATAATGTGCTAAGATTTTGGAAACTAGTATCGAGAAGATAGTAAGGGAAAAAGATGGTGACAATTTCTCCGATAGTGTCTTTGGAAAAAAATTTCTAGATTGGTTGAATGTGCGAATATGGACATAGAAATGGGAAATGGATGGGTAAATAGAGAGAGCGGTGTATGAGTATCTATATTTTTGTCGTGTTTGGGGACACATCCCGAATGTACTAGTAATGTGAATACCTATCGTGGATTGTTTCAGGAAAATACAAAGATACGTAGTAATAACACGATGACGATATATAAGCCAGTGGATATGACCTTAAAAGGTCAAGTGACACATTCATGATATAAGAAGAAAACTATGTGAAAAGAAGTACAATGACGAGTGGGAAAGAAAAAAGGATAAAGATAGTGAAACAATGAAAATGCTAATGAAACAAGGATAGTGATATATATAAAGAGAGTTGTCGCATTTACGTTGATTTCTGGTTGGAGTATATCTTTGGATAGTGAGGTGATCATGATGCATGAAAGCGATGTGACATATACATGGAAAGAATAGAGGAAATGGTCGATGACTTAGTTTCTATAAGTTTAAAGTTCATAATGGGTTAAAGCCAGACATAAGAGGACTGGGCATGCCCATGCCCGTATGGGAGGAAATGAAACATGATTATGGCATAAGTCCTCTATTTGAGGATTGACATAAACGGAAATGAGTTTGTGGAATTCTGAATCGTATAGGATAATAATTGGCTTCCGGATAAGATGAAATGATTTCAGGTAATGTGTATAGGAAAGTATAAGGGTTAAAAAAAAAGTGTATCGCATCTCACCGAACCTAAGTGCAAGGAATGATTTGATCTTTCCAATTATGGTATAAAATTGTTCTGAATGAGATCGTGTGTATAGTTGAAATTGAGCTTTTGAGATACTACGGATGCTTGAAAAGCAATTAGGGAAACGAGTTGGCTTATGAGAATTTGGTGAACAGGATAATGCTGATAGCAAGACTAATGGTCATGGCAGAACAAATTGAAAATATGTATGGACGAAATTAAAGTGAAATTGAGTCATATCTCAAGAGGAGATTTAGGTATAACAAGTGAAAAATATACTCTTGAGGTTATACGCATTGTGTATGCGGAGATGTAGCGTATCCACCTACGTGAGTGGAATTTTCATTTGAGATGATTCTATTGCAATGTGAAGTGAATAGATCTCCATATGTGATGCTGGCTGTTGGGAAATCTAGATTTGAAACGAAAAATAAAATAGTCTCGAATTGCGAAGTGAAATACTCAAATGAAGTGGAATTTATGGAGGTCCAAGTACGGATGACTAGGTATTGGCATATGTCAATGTTAATGACAGGAAATCAATTGAAAAGAGAAAATTCGTAGAGATAAGAAGTCCTAAAGGAAAGTTGACAATGACGTGATGTAGTGTTATCTTCATAAAGGGATTGCAAATACACTAATTGTGGACTCAATGAAAAAGTTAAATGATGTATAGAAAGGTCAACAAGACTCTAATAGGGAATTATGCGAGGTAAGCAAATGGTAGTGACTATGATTATTGACGAAATGTGCTTGAAAGTGTTAAACAGTGAAAAGTAAAAAGAACTATGTGAATAATTGAGAAAGTTGATACTGATGATAAGCATATCCTTGGAGAGTGGGCAGTGTGTGATGAAATGAGACAATATGTTAAAATGGTATTAGATAAACTGACTCAACTTTAATAAATGGTATTGGTGTTATGATCGCAATTGTTTAAAGCCTTGGAGACTTTAGATTTCTATAAGAATACATTGTGTTAATTAGAGGAAAAAGACGGGCATAAATGACTACTATACCGCTAATTATGAAATGAACAGACAATTCTGCCTACTAAATTCAAATAGTGAACAGATAATGTTGCAAGGAACAGACCAATTACAGATATAGGGATTTCCAAAGAATGTCAAGTAGATTATGGATAATTGTGAAGTGTTTCTGGAAAATTGAGATACTAGATAAAAGTAAGAAAGGTTAAGAGTGCAGGAGTTAAAGTGGTGAGTCCTATGATGAGTCTGAATATGCGAGTGAAATCGGAAAAACAATATTGAATGATTCAAAGAAAAAAAGTATGCGTACCCGAAAGAAAGTGATAGAACAAGAAAGTGAACAGTCGAAGCTAGACATTCTAGTAAATCACTAGGGGTATAGAACAAAATGATTATAGATTCAAGTGATTATAGGTTGAATGTTCCACAGAAAAAGTGCTTAAGTGTTTTGGACTTCACAGGATTATGACCTTGTTATATAGTTTTGACTGAATGACTTTAGGGCTATTGGTGATCATAAAAGGAATTGTACGCTTATATTACGAAAAGTGCCTAACAAGAGTCAAAGACCAAGATTGAGTCGAGATACTTGTGATGAGAGAAACAAAGGAAAGTGACTTAGGAAAAAGCTGCATGGGTTAGGTGAAGTGGATCGAGTTGGACAAATGAAATATAATGAAATGCATATAGAACAATGAAGTGTCAAAAGAACACTGAATCTGGACTAAGAGTCAATGAAATATGAGGGATAAATGCTTTAGGTGGATTACCACCGGTTATAGTGAAAAATAGAGATAGGTGCCACTGTGTCGATACCAAAGAATAGGGAAGGGTCGCAGAAGAGAGAAACTATGTTATTGTAAGTTTCATAGTGACAAAGTATACGCAGAATTGGCAAAAAGAGTATCAATGAAGTTATTGGAATAAGTTTGTATATTGAGAAAAAGGTATTGGATGGATAAATCGTGATAAGTGAACAGGTTTGGAAATAATAAGTTGAGTCATAGCAACCGACTGCCTTATTGCGATCTTTTGGTAAAGGAATGATTGAGTGATTTAGTATATAGAAATTGTAGGAACATATGATCACTGTCATCTGGAACCGTTGACTGAGAATTTCGATGACGAAATTTTTATAAGGAGGGGGGAGTTGTAACATCCCACCCCCGACAGGAAGGGTAAAATAGTAAATTGGCATAGGATGAGAGTGATAGGGATTTATCATTATTGTTCATGCATACTGGTACTAGTGAACAGTGAAATCTATGCACATGAAATAACTGGACATGCATACATGACATTCTCGGTTTTCGTGCCCAATGTAATTTTATTGTGATTAACATGGTTATTGGGTTTGAAAAATTATTCTGAGTGCGCCATTGAGTGTTTTATATTTTAAGGGATTTTTAGGATTTTTTTGGAATTTTCCAGAGAAAATTCCCGGACCGGAAAAAAAAAATCGCCAAGTGGCGAACCAGTTGATTTTCGGTATCGAAAATATCTATCCAATGGCACTACAATATTGGGTACATTATATTGGTTTTGAAATTAGGGCCATTGGAATTGAATAGGTCAAATGTCATTAGGATTTCTTAATAAATCCTATTATATAGTTTTGTCTTTTATCTATTTTGTCTTATTCCTCAATTTGCCAAGTGTCTTTAATGGAGTTATGGCTTTTGTCTTATTATTAGCTATTGATTTCGGCAACTTCAAATGGAAGACATGAAAAGGAGATTTTTCCTTGCTTTTCCCTCATCCATCAAAACTCTCCTCCATCTCCTTCTTTGGGTTTTCTTTGGCTTTGGTTCCTCTTTCTTCTCCTCCTTAAGTGTTCTTCCTTCATCCTTGAAAGCTTAAGCCCTCTATCTTCTTTCCATGAGAACCATGCATGAGGATGAAATAGAGAAAGTTGAGGAGTTGGAGAATTGAAGGGGTTGGAAGCTTTGATTAGAGGCACTGTTAGAACGTCGTTCCACGGACGTTGCAGAGACTTCCCGATATTAGCTCGGAAGTAATAGGTGAGTAACCTAGTTGGTTTCTCAACCTATATGTGTTTAATTTCATGTACGATTGCCATGTGGAGTTGAGGAAGGATTATGTGTGTTTGTTTTGATTGATTTCGAACCACAGGTGTTCGAAATATTTGGAATGTGTTATAAAAGTGTTAAATGTGCATAATTGAAAGGGAATTGGTTAAGCGCGAAATTGGACCTAGTGTAATAGTTTGTGACATAAATTATTGTAAAACGAAGCATATGCATTCCTGCGTAATTGCATGATCAGATAATGGCAGTTGTGACCGGTGGAACCAACGTAATTCCGAACTTCAGCTCGATGATCAGGGCTATGCCCAACGTATATGAGAGCTTTAAGCTCAATGCACTGGACCTCTGGTCCATGTTTCTGAGCCACTGGCTCGATGTATCGAGGCATATCGCCTAACAGTATCGAGCCTCGGGCTCAGCGCAATATGCCCGTCCTTTGGGACAATTGGTAGCACGGTCACAACAACGAAATAAAAATGGAAAAGTGTCACATGTGCATCATATATATGAATGATAAAATGTGATTTGTGTGAAAAGCGTCGCCTTATATGTGTAAAATTGGCAATGCATGGGATAATTTGGAATGTGTTAATATGTGTTATGATATGAATTGATTGTATATGCATGCGTTGGGTGGACCATCGATGATGGTTTCTCATTGAGTTATAAACTCACCCAACATTGCAATTATTTTCAGGTATTGAAGAGTACCCGTTAGTGGAGCGGAGTATGATTCTTGCAAGAGAGTCGATTTGAAGTCGGAATCGGTTCACGTCTACATTTGTGTCATTTTGAATTATGTGTAAATTTATATTCATAAAAATAGTCTTGAATTGTTTGAGGCCCTAATTAATAAATATTGTTTTGAAATGTGATCTTTGATAAAGTGTATGACTGAAAAGGGTTTTTAGTATCACGGGCCCGAATCGTTTATTATTTCCGCGGTGAAAAGAAAAAAATCGTAATGAGTTTTTAAACTGTATTGACTGCTCTAGCATACCACCCTCGCGGGTCGCAGGCTCGGATATCACCGTCGATGTCAGGTTCGGGTCTCGCGGGAGTGGGGTGCTACAACTAAAGGGTTTAGTTATGTCATCCAAACCAAGAGTTGTGTTGGATATGACAGAACAAGATGTCGAAATAGATTCAAGAGTTGAATCGAAAGTGCAACCTGGACATCAAGTTGTGCCTAGATATAGTGGGAGGGTTGTGAGACAGCCAGATAGGTATATGGGTTTAGGAGAAGGCTTAATTGTCATCTCAGACTAAGAAGAAATAGATCCCATTACGTATACACAGGCTATTAATGATGTTGATGCAGAAAAATGGCTCAAGGCGATGGAATCGAAAATAGATTCCATGTATACTAATGAAGTCTGGGTCCTTGTATATCTACCACCAGGTCTAAAAGCCATAGGGTGTACATGGATCTACAAAAGGAAAAGGGGATCGGATGGAAAGGTAGAGACCTTTAAAGCTAGAATGGTAGCTAAAGGCTATACTTAAAAAGAGGGTATAGGCTATGAGGAGACTTTTTCTCCAGTTGCCATGATTAAGTCCATTAGGATTCTTTTGGCCATAGCAACCTATTTCGATTATGAAATATGAAAAATGGATGTCAAGATTGCATTTCTTAATGGGGATCTTGAGGAGACAATTTATATGGCTCAACTAAAAGGATTCATTGAGCCAGGTAATGAGCATAAAGTTTGCAAGTTGCAAAGGTCCATTTATGGACTTAAGCAAGCATCTAGGTCTTGGAACGTTAGGTTTGATAAGGCTATCAAAACCTATGGGTTCATACAAAACCTAGATGAGCCTTGTGTTTATAAAATAATACAAGAAGGTAAGGTTACTTTCCTAATCCTGTATGTTGATGACATTCTACTCATTGGGAATGATGTGGGAATGTTATCTGCAGTTAAGGGATGGCTGAACGAACAGTTTTTGATGAAGGATTTGGGAGAGGCAAACCATGTTCTAGGGATCAAACTTATAAAGGATTGTAATAACAAACAGATAGCTTTGTCTCAATTAACCTACATTGAGAATATGCTCAAAATGTTCGCCATGCAAGATTCCAAGAGGGGTTTCACTCCTACTAGACATGGAATCAAACTTTCAAAGGAACAAGCACCTAAAAGTCAAGAGGAGATTGAACGCATGCGTAACATTCCGTATGCTTCGGCAGTTAGAAGTTTGATGTATGCAATGCTTTGAACTAGACGGGATATCTACTACGTAGTGGGACTGGTAACTAGATTTCATTCCAATCCAGGAATGGAACATTGGACTGCGATTAAGTGTATACTTAAGTATCTTAGTAGGAAGAAAAACTTAATGCTTGTTTACTCAGGAAGTAATCTTATTCCGATAAACACTTCTAAACCTCTCAACTCATCCACTCCACTCTCAACATGCTATAATCTCACTTAAACTTACATCATTCATCTACTCACATGAATTCCAAAGCAATTTCATACAACTTTGGAAACTATGCTTAAACATGATAGTAAATGGCTTTAGGAGATCATGATAAATCATAATTCGTGCATTTCATTTATATCAAAACAATGTTCTTACAATGCTTTAGTAGGCATTTCAAGCCTATTACAATTCAAATCAAAATACATCTGTTTTCTCAAAATTCAACCTAAAGCATTCATTACAAAAACATGAAACACATGGGCAAAACACTATGATCTTGGAGTATGCCTTGAGCTCATTCTTCGAGATCCAGATCTTCACCTGGAGATGGGACGAAAAGTGGGGGGGTGAGCTTTCGCTCGTGGGTAACACGTTTATATTTATACTACTAAGCTGAATCTATTCATTACTCATACTGTTTGCAATATTCTTATTAACAAATCTTGCAACTTGCATTTCATAAATTCATCAAGCTAACAACAAAATTTCATGATTCATGCATTCATCATTCTTACTAACGTATGCTAACACATAATCACATAGCTGATGGTTTGAAAAGTCCACGGGTTTCTGATGAGCTACACAAGTGTAGTCATATGTTGAGGAGTCCAAAAAGGAACATCCTATGCCACAGTCGGGCAGCAAGGCGAAGGCTTTATTGGTCTACGTGCACGTGACTCTGCTGGTGGACTTAACTAACCCACATAACACTGAATTTCATGCATAAAAACTGGACTTGTCTTGTCCATCGGCGATTTTCTGAAAATGGATTTTCATGCATCCATAAAGCTGACTTTCTTGAAAATGCTACATTTCATGCTTAGCTCACTTTTCATGATTCTCATTCATGCTCATTCAATTCATGGCAATTTCAAGCAATAACAAGGCAATGACATATACTATTAAAATGCTCATTTAATGGCAATCATACACTATTTACATACATAATTAAGGCACAATCAATGCTTATCTCAAATATTCACAATTCATTAAATTCATTAGTTAAAGTAGCATTCCACACTTACTAGCATAAAGATAAAAATGAAACCCACCTTATATCCTTGCTTAAGCTTGCCTAAGGAAGCTCCTCTTCTTGTTCTCCTCTTCTTTCTTGTCCTCCTTCATTCATGGCAAGAAACGAACCTCACATCATTTAGGGTTTCTAAAATTGAAAACCTAATGAACCTTAATCATGAAATCAACCCTAGAATCACTAAACCCACTTCATTTCTAAGCTTTCCAAACCATAAAACCAACAAAAGCTTAACCTTGAAAACATGACTTACCTTGAATCTTTAGCTAACCAAGTGATTTCTTGGTTCAAAAGGAAGCTCTAGCCTTCGTCCACACTTTTAACTCTTGGACTTTCTTCAAAATCTTACCCAAACTCTTGGAAAAATCACAAACTTTCTTCTCTCTTCTTCTCTTCTCCACCACCGAAACTTCTCCTCTCTCCCTCTCTAATTTTCGTTTCTTCTCTTCTCTTCTACTAACCTACTTCTTTTCTTCTTCTTTTAACTCCTTACTCACTTAAGCCTATAAGACCTAAGCCCACTCCTTTCCCTTCCTTCCTTTCCTTTCTTATTTCCTTATACTACTTTCATTTAACTTAAGCCCAAAGCCCAAGTTCACTTCATCCAAAACCCTTTCTTCCTACATCATTTTCTCTTTAACTTACTCAAGCCCATTTGTTCTTTTAGGCCCAACTAACACATTTAATTCTATTAATTCTTAACCTAACTACCAACCAACATATTAAATTTCATTTATTCACCACCTATCTCATTTATGTTACTACATGCTAATTAATGCCATATGCTTTATTTAATGCTATCATATTTAATTCATGCTAACTCAATTTCTTAATTAGTCTAATCATGCTTAAATAAATAAATAAATAAATAAATAAATAAAAATCTAGGGCTAATATTTCTCCCCTTAAGAAATTTAGTCCTCGAAATTCTTACGACTTCATTGAAGAGGTGTGGATACTTCTCCTTCATTGCATCCAATGGTTCCCCGTCGCCTCTTCATTGCATGGTTCCTCCATTGGACTTTAACCAAGCTGAGCAGTCTTGTTTACGAGGACCTTCTCCTTGCTATCCGAATTTCCTTGGCATCTCCTCATAGTTCAAATCATCACTCAATTTGAACCTCGAGGTGCGAATAATGTGAGAAGGATCGATCATGCGTCCTCAACATGGAAACATGAAATCGTCATGGATCGAGATAATTCTGGAGGTAATGCCAACCGGTAAGCTAACGGCCCGATCCTCTCTAGTACTTCATACGGACCTACATAACGAGGACTCAACTTGCCTTTCTTACCAAACCTCATAACCCCTTTCCATGGAGAGGTCTTAAGGAACACTTTGTCACCTACTGCATACTCCATTTCTTTTCTGTGAGCATCTGCATAACTTTTCATTCTGTCCTGTGCTGCCTTAAGTCGCTGCTTAATCAAATCAATCTTATCCACTGTCATCTGAACCAATTCTGGTCCCACTAGCTTTCTCTCACCTTCTTCATCCCAACATATCGGAGTTCTACACCTCCTGCCATATAGGGCTTCATAAGGAGCCATCTGAATGCTCGAATGGTACGAATTGTTATAGGCAAATTCGACCAACGGCAAATGTTCATCCCATGCTCCTTTGAAGTCCATAACATATGCTCGAGCATGCCTCTAGGGTGCGAATGGTCTCTCGGCCCGACCATCCGTCAGGGGTGAAATGTTGTGCTAAAACTCAACTTAGTCCCAGGGCTTCTGCAAACTACTCCGAATCTCGATGTAAATCGAGGATCCTGTCGAATACTATGGAATCTGGAACTCCATGCAACCTCACTACTTCATCAATATACTTCTGGCTAAGACTTGCAATGATCAGTGCGCTAATTGCGGAAAATGGGCTGACTTGGTCAATCGGTCTCTGATGACCCATATAGCATCATGCTTCCTATGATCTGGGTAAACCCATCGAAAATCCATCGTAATCCTTTGCTACTTCCATTCGAGGAATGGACAATGGCTGCAACATGCACGAAGGTGCACAGTGTTCGACCTTGACTTGTGACACACTAGACATCTGCTCACGTATTCATTACATCCCTCTTCATACCTTTCTACCGAAATGTTCCTTGAGATCTCTGTACATCCACAGTCTTTGCTGGGTGCATGGAATAAGGCGCATTGTGTGCCTCATCCATGATCTCATCCTTAATCGCCTTATCATTGAATACATAACCATTTCCGACTACCATTAGCCCATCATCCCTTACTTGCACTTCTGACTGCTTACCATGTTGAATCTCATCTCTCAGCTTAATTAATTCTGTATCCTGCTCCTGCAACTCCTTGACCTTCTCCCTAAGGATAGGTCTCACCACAATTGAGCAAGAATACAATCTGGTGATCTGCTTCAAGTGATCTTCAACTTGGCCATTTGCTCCAAAGAGGCAAGTAAAGCTGCTGAACATAGGCTAAGGATGACTTCTACTCAAAGCATCTGCCACTACATTTGCCTTGCCTGGATGGTACTCTATCATCAGATCATAGTCCTTGAGCAACTCCAACCATCTTCTCTGCCTTAAATTTAACTCTTTCTGACTCATAATGTACTTAAGGCTTTTGTGGTCCGTGAAAACCCTTATGCGAACCCCATATGAGATAGTGTCTCCATATCTTTAGGGCAAAAATCACTGCTGCCAATTCCGGATCATGAGTCGGATAATTCAACTCATATGGCTTCGGTGCTAGTGAAGCATAAGCTATCACCCTGTCATTTTGCATTAACACACAACCCAAGCCCTTTCTCGAGGCATCACTGTAAACTGCATACCCCTGATCTCCATTGGGCAAAATTAAAATGGGAGCACTAGTTAACATTGCTTAAGCTCCTCAAAACTCTGCTTGGCAATTCTCATTCCAAATAAGCTGCGATTCTTAGTAACAACTTAGTCATCGGTAGCGACTATCATGGAGAATCCCTCCATGAACCTCCTGTAATAACCTGCCAGGCCTAGAAAACTCCGTACCTCTTTTACTGTCTTAGGCTCTCGCCAATTTACCACTGCTTCTACGTTCCTCGGATCAACATGAATTCCTCTGTTGGAAATCACATGTCCTAGGAAAACTACTTCATGCAGCCAGAATTCACACTTGCTGAATTTGGCATACAGTTCCTGCTCTCTCAATCTCTACAATACTATCCTGAGATGCTACTCATGCTCCCCTTCTTCCTTGGAATAGACCAGAATGTCATCAATGAACACTATGACAAACTGATCTAAGAACTCCTGAAAAACCCTATTCATAAGGTCCATGAATGCAGCTGGAGCATTGGTCAGTCCGAATGGCATGACCCTAAACTCATAGTGCCGTGAAGGTCACGAAGGCTGTCTTGTTAACATCGGACTCCACGATTGGAGTTGATGATAACTTTGATCTGAGTCGATCTTGAAAAGACCCTTGCTCCTGCGGTGATCAAGCGGATCATCTATCTAGGTAAAGGATATCATTCTTAATGTCACCTTGTTAAGCTTCACTGTAATCTATACATGTGCCATGTCCCATCCTTCTTCTTAACAAATAAAGCTGGCGCTCCCAAGGTGATGAACTTGGCACGATAAAGCGCTTCTCTATGACTCCTCTAGCTGCTCCTTAAGCTCCCTTAACTCAGCTGGAGCCATCCTGTATGGTGGCATCGAGATTGGCGCGGTTCCGAGAATCAAGTCAATTTCGAACACAATTTCCCTCACCGGCGGCAACCCCGGTAACTCGTCTGGGAACACATCTGAAAACTCCCTGACAACCGGATAATCTTTTAGTCTACCCACATTTTCCTCTGGATCTACCACATGTGCCAAGAAGGCCTCACACCCCTGGTTCATCATACTGTCAGCTAACAAGGCTGAAATAATCCTCGGCGCTGGCAGTTTTCTGTCCCCCTTGAAGATCACTTTCTGACCATCTCCCAGATCAAATTCTACTTCTTTGAGGCTACAGTCTAGCTTGGCCTTATACTTCTCCATGACATCCATCCCCAATATAACATCCAATCCCTGAAGGTCTAGAGGTAGTAAGTCTACTACCAATCTAGTACCACTAATGCTGAGCTCACACTTCTTGTAGACTAAACTGATCACCACCTTACTCCCTAAAGGAGTACTAACAACCAGAAAATTGTCCATAATCTCAGGACATACAGCATGCATATTCATACTTGAGGAAACAAAAGAATGTGTGGAACCCGTATCAATCAAAACATAAACTGCAGAATTGAACAACTGAGCCATACAGTCCTGACTTGAGGGCATTGCAGCTTCCTCTCGATCATGGCAAATACTCTAGGCGGTGCACGACCACATGCTCTTGGCCTCCTGCAGGATTAGCCCTCTGTTGCTCCAGGCGCCTACTTGGTGGTGGCACTGGTTCCCCTTGTCTCGATCGCCTCTGAGCTTGAACTTGGGAACCCTCCTGTCTCAGCCTCTGGGGACAATCTCTCATCATATGCCCCTTCTCTCCACACTGCAAGCAACCAGCAAACCCTTTAAGACACCTCCCTGGATGAAACTTCCCGCACTGATTACACTGGGGATGCTTGCCCTTCCATGACTTTCCTGAGCCTCCCACACTAGAGACCTGTTCAGAAATTGCCCTGGACTGCTGACTCTTGGCAGGACCACTACTTGCTATGCCACTCTGAGTATGATGGGTTACGGTGCTCCTCTCGGTCTTTGGAGCACTCACTCCCTTCTGGATGATTGTTCTCTGTTCTTCCTTTTCTGCTCACTTGACCTTAATATTCTCCGACTTCTCGGCTGGGGCTGCATCCACTAACTGTTGGTAATCACAGAAGTTGTGAATCAGGACTTTCTCCCTGATTCCCAAGTGAAGACCTCCCTCAAACTTGCGGCACTTGTCTTCCTCTGTTGCCACAATGTTAGCTGCATAACGAGAAAGCTGTGTGAACTTCAGCTCATACTCGCTCACACCCATGTCCCTCTGCATCAGATTTAGAAACTCTCTAGCCTTCTCCTGCATATAAACCCTGGAGAGATACTTTTTCCTGAACACTTCCACAAAATCCCTCCATGTCAACACAAAAGGAACAACTTTGTTGTGGGGCCTTGATTCCCACCAATGCAATGCATCTCCACATGTGGCATTGCATAATCCAGCTTCTCTTCATCTGAGCACTTCATCTGCTTCAGGACCCTCTCGGTTCTCCTCAACCACGCTTCTGCCTCTTCGGGATTTGTAGTCCCACTAAAATCAATAGCCACATACTTCAGGAGCTTGTCATACTGCCCACTCCGATCTGCTGGAGTTGGCTTTGAGCGCCTTCCTAGCCCATACCATCTGAAAGCTTAGGCGAAGGCTGAAAGAATTGTGGGTCTCTTGGGTTTGGCATAGGAGGAGGCTGGAGAGGCACCTCATGCTGCACACTTGGTACCTCAGAATCTATAACAGGGATGGTCCCTGCATCTTGGAGAATGTGGGATTCATCCGTACTTCCCTCGAGAACACGGGTGAGATTGAGCTCCTCGAGTTCTTCTTGATGACGTATTACTCCTTTAATGAAAACCATTTAAAATCTTTAGTTCATCTTTGGTAAGACAAGTTCAAATCATGTAAAGCCGTTCAAAAGCTAATACATGTCTTGGATTTAAAACAATGCAGGGGTTCATGTAACATGATGCATCTTGACTCTACCATGAGGTTACCCACTAGGGTTCCTGAAACCATAAACCTAGAAATTGCTCGATACCACGGATGTCGGGCCCGACACAGAGACCGGACCCCAGCTGTTGGATCCGTTACCCAACTGCATATAACTTCTATAGATGTTGGATCAGAGACCCATTGTGTCGGGAGGTGGTCCTGGTGGAGCTCATCCGAGACACTTGCCTTGCTAAGACCTAACTTGACACACTCTATTTGACTCACTTTGGTGGTGAGCATACTTGACTAAGGCACGGACCACATCGCTCTCGATAATCCCCAAAATAACACTCTTATCTAAGGATCTGCGGGACAAGTCGACTTGCGATAAACAAGTCGACTTATCGAGACAAACAACTCGACTTATAACTATCAAGTCGACTTATCGAGACAAACAACTCAATTATAACCTACAAGTCGACTTATCGAGACAAACAAGTCGACTTATCTAAGCGACAAGTCGACTTATTATTCAAAGCTTCCAAGTCGACTTATGGGTCCGATAACTCGACTTATATCTATTACGAACTCAAAACCTAAGCCTCTACACTCTCTCTTGGCTTATTCCAAACACCATAAACACTTCTAAACCTCTCAACTCATCCACTCCACTCTCAACATGCTATAATCTCACTTAAACTTACATCATTCATCTACTCACATGAATTCCAAAGCAATTTCATACAACTTTGGAAACTATGCTTAAACATGATAGTAAATGGCTTTGGGAGATCATGATAAATCATAATTCGTGCATTTCATTTATATCAAAACAATGTTCTTACAATGCTTTAGTAGGCATTTCAAGCCTATTACAATTCAAATCAAAATACATCTGTTTTCTCAAAATGCAACCTAAAGCATTCATTACAAAAACATGAAATACATGGGCAAAACACTATGATCTTGGAGTATGCCTTGAGCTCATTCTTCGAGATCTAGATCTTCACCTGGAGATGGGACGGGAAGTGGGGGGGTGAGCTTTCGCTCGTGGGTAACACGTTTATATTTATACTACTAAGCTGAATCTATTCATTACTCATACTGTTTGCAATATTCTTATTAACAAATCTTGCAACTTGCATTTCACAAATTCATCAAGCTAACAACAAAATTTCATGATTCATGCATTCATCATTCTTACTAACGTATGCTAACACATAATCACATAGCTGATGGTTTGAAAAGTCCACGGGTTTCTGATGAGCTACACAAGTGTAGTCATATGCTAAGGAGTCCAAAAAGGAACATCCTATGCCACAGTCGGGCAGCCGGGCGAAGGCTTTATTAGTCTACGTGCACGTGACTCTGCTAGTGGACTTAACTAACCCACATAACACTGAATTTCAAGCATAAAAATTGGACTTGTCTTGTCCACTGATTGATTTTCTGAAAATGGATTTTCATGCATCCATAAAGCTGACTTTCTTAAAAATGCTACATTTCATGCTTAGCTCACATTTCATGATTCTCATTCATGCTCATTCAATTCATGGCAATTTCAAGCAATAACAAGGCAATGACATATACTATTAAAATGCTCATTTAATGGCAATCATACACTATTTACATACATAATTAAGGCACAATCAATGCTTATCTCAAATAGTCACAATTCATTAGTTAAAGTAGCATTCCACACTTACTAGCATAAAGATAAAAATGAAACCCACCTTATATCCTTGCTTAAGCTTGCCTAAGGAAGCTCCTCTTCTTGTTCTCCTCTTCTTTCTTGTCCTCCTTCATTCATGGCAAGAAAAGAACCTCACATCATTTAGGGTTTCTAAAATTGAAAACCTAATGAACCTTAATCATGAAATCAACCCTAGAATCACTAAACCCACTTCATTTCTAAGCTTTCCAAACCATAAAACCAACAAAAGCAACCTTGAAAACATGACTTACCTTGAATCTTTAGCTAACTAAGTGATTTCTTGGTTCAAAGGAAGCTCTAGCCTTCCTCCACACTTTTAACTCTTGGACTTTCTTGAAATCTTACCCGAACTCTTGGAAAAATCACAAACTTTCTTCTTTCTTCTTCTCTTCTCCACCACCGAAACTTCTCCTCTCTCCCTCTCTAATTTTCGTTTCTTCTCTTCTCTTCTACTAACCTACTTCTTTTCTTCTTCTTTTAACTCCTTACTCACTTAAGCCCATAAGACCTAAGCCCACTCCTTTCCCTTCCTTCCTTTCCTTTCTTATTTCCTTATACTACTTTCATTTAACTTAAGCCCAAAGCCCAAGTTCACTTCATCCAAAACCCTTTCTTCCTACATCATTTTCTCTTTAACTTACTCAAGCCCATTTGTTCTTTTAGGCCCAACTAACACATTTAATTCCATTAATTCTTAACCTAACTACCAACCAACATATTAAATTTCATTTATTCACCACCTATCTCATTTATGTTACTACATGCTAATTAATGCCATATGCTATTTAATGCTATCATATTTAATTCATGCTAACTCAATTTCTTAATTATTCTAATCATGCTTAATTAAATAAATAAATAAATAAATAAATAAATAAAAATCTCGGGGCTAATAGGCTTTGAATGACTTTTTACCTTGTATAATGATGAAACTAACTTTTGCATCCTTCATGAGAGTTGTAGAGCATCTTGTTATCTTTCCATTGAGGTATAATATGCAAGTATTGGAGTTAGGAGTAAAACGTTATGAGAATTGGAAGATAACAGTTATAGTTCATTATCCTGGTTATATGGTTTGTATTTATGATAGCTTCGATGATTAATGATTGGAATTCATGGTTAGGATAAACCAATTAAGTTGTAATTTATGAAGTTGGTAAGTGAACTTGGAATTTGAAGTGTTTATGCTTTAGAATAACTTAAATTTGGAAAGTATGCAAGTGGTTATGAAGTTAGGTTGAAGGTGAGATGTTTGGAAGAGGTATTGGAGTTTTGAAAAATGGCATGTCCATTAAACGGACATGGATTTCTGTTAAACGGACAACCTCGGGTTCAAAAACACCCCTTAGTCTGCCCATGTCGGTTTGACAGACTTGCATGTCCGTTTAACTGACATTCTCGAAGCATTTGGGCCACTTTCACCCGAACGTGTCCGTTAAACGGACATGGATGTCCGTTTAACGGACAAATACGGGAATGATTGTGAATTTGGACAAAGTTAGAGACTGAATCTCATTTTGCGGTCTTCATAAGAGTTGTAGATCTAGATGTCTTCTTTCTAATGGTCAAATAATGAACTCAATCAGACATCTATATGAAAAGTTATGATAATCGCGCCAAAAGAGTTTCAATTTGATTTTGGAAGTGAACATAGTCTATTACTTTGGGAAAAACTCCCTCATCCCACCTCCAATTGAGGTGAGACTTAAACCATTAGATTTCTAAGACATATATCTTTCTCTCCAAAAAAATTGGTACCATTTGGAGTTAAATTGAAGAAGTTTTCATTAAAATAAGTGAGAGGTCGGTTTGGAGATCATTTTTGAAGTATGAGCTCTTTTAGGCTTTTTGAGCATAACTTGAGTTATACAACTCTGTTTGAGGTGATTCTTATTCCAAAACGAACTTGAGACATAAAGCTACAACTTATATGAATAAGTCAACTTATGATTTTAGTTTTTAAATAGCGTGCGCTCGCCACGAATGTAGAGTTACAGCTAAGGACCCTGTAAGGAAATAAGCGCAAGGCTTTAGGACTTCGGAAATTGGGCTTTGGAAAACGGGTCCAATAGATGTGGAATTAAAGAAAGAGTAAAAGTGTTAAGTTATAAGCAGTTGGGGTCCGGTCTCGGATCGGGTCCCAACATTTATGGTATCAGAGCGCCAGAATTGAGATCTTACATGGGCGCATGTGTACGAGTTGCTCAGATAAGAAATTGTTAAGAGTTTGGGCTGACCGAATCAGTGAGGAAAATGAAAATTTTTCATTGGATAAATGGAAATGCGAAAGAGATATGGGTGATATGACATAAAATAATTCAATGTAAGTGAAGTGCGGGGGAGATGCATTGTAAGGCATTATGGTGATATAGCCCCGAATATGATATAGATGTAAATGTATGGACATGGCTTGTCTGAGGAAGACGAGGATATAAGTGGAAACGTTGAGCTTAAAGTGAACAAGTGGAATGTATAGAAAACAAAGATTCTTATGGTCTTAGGAATATGAAATCGGAACCTAAGTGGGTACAAGCTTATAATTTGAGAAATGAGCCTTTAAGTTTTCTTTTCCGAATCAAGAAATAAAAGATGGTTTTTGAATCAAGAGAATGAAATACTTTTAATTACTTCAAAAATATTGCTTTTCTTGCTTGTGATTGATGTGAAAAATGTGCTACATGTTTGATATGTAAGTTGTGTGATGATTTTTCTTACATTTATAAATTGTGTGATGATTTTTTGAATCAATGGAGAATTGATATATGTAAGATGTAATGTGTAGGATAATGGGAAGGGTATACGAATGAAGGTGATATTTGTACAAGTCCAAGAAGGTTAAATTGTTATTATTGTGAGTATCTGTATGATGACCCTTTATCATACACAAGTGATTATATTAATCACATAGATAATATATATGTGTGTGTGTGTGTGTGTGTGTGTGGAGATGATAGAGGAAGAAACTTATGACTTATTGGATAATTGTTAGTCATAGCTCCCATAGTCTAAAGTTTAAGGGGTAAACTAGAGTAACATATGAAGATGCTCATAATGATCACGTGAGAATAGATTGAAATTTGTTAAAGATGTCACAATGAGAAATAAATTGATCTGAGAAGAATATTGTCTAGGGTTAATAGAGACCAATGAATTGGTAAGTGGTCAAAATAGGATGAATTTGATGACGCTGCCCAAGCACGTGCGACAATAAGTATATTCGTTACTCCTTTGGGTTTTGGGTGATTTGAACTTTATGACTTTGTGAGGAAGATAGAAATTGGCCTTTCCACGGTACTACGATTAGTTGTTAATAAGTGATTGATCAAGATTTCATGAAGAGTATAGAAAATGGTAGCAAGAAACCCTCTTTTGAAGACAAATTTTGTTAAGTTATAATAAGCAGACCAGATAGTTTATATTAAGGATGACCAATGAACGAACTGAATATGAAGGAATATGTATTTTGTTTGGTGTAAAGGGGTCACATGAGAGGATTCTTGAATCTATGGAGACACAAATTTGCCAGTATGAGGAATATGTACATTCAAGTTACATTATGTGAAAGTATGTTGGGGAGATATTGATTCCAAATATGCTGAGTATATAGGTTCGTGTTATATCCTATGTAAGTATGTTCGGGAGATACAAACCTAACTTGATGAATGTCTTAAAATCAAGAAGTTAAGTCTGCAAATAAATTACAATGTATAGAGAAATTTGTATGAATGAACAAACATGAGAATAAGTCCAAGAGAGATTTGAGAAGAATAGTTTAAATACATGGAGAAAAATGTGAAAAGCGTATGAGTGACGTGAGTAAAGATAATTTTGAAGGAACTAGGTTAAGGTAAATTATATCATATAGATTTGAAGATTTTATAGTATACACTGATGTTGTATAAGACGTTTGGCTGAAACCCAATCTAGCGTAACAAAGTGATTTCATGTACATGGAGAAAATGGAAGTCCTATGAGTTGACTATTTGATACATGATTTAGAACTATTACATTAATGAGTATTTTGAAAGTTTGAAGACAGTATATGTATAGGAATATCTCCAATATACATATGCGAGTGCAGATCGTAAAAGTTTGAGCCAATTAATGAATTGGGAGAAGTAGTTTTAAAACGCAGAAATTGATATAAATACCGAAAGGTTATGATCGTTCTAGCGAGAAAGTCCAGGTGAAGCTAAGTGGTATATCAGATGTCTTAAGTAGAAATATGATATTGAGGTTATCAGAACTAATGCAAAGAAAACATAGAATAGAGGGTTTGGATTACCTCCAATTAAGGAATAAGAGATTGTGAGATTGAAAACAGATATGAGTGTCAAGTTTGAATGAGAAGAAGCAATAGGGTGAGCAAATAAGAAGTATGTGAAATCAATAAAGATGCTTGAGTTGAAATAATTGAATATGAGACTAGCAATAGATAGAGTTATTCGAAGGATTATGATTGTATAAGTGAGTGCTATACGGGTAAAACTAGTTTTATGATCAGATGCATTGCATAGCGAAGTTAATAGCAGTGTATCATAAATTTGGATATTGAAGTTATTAAATCTAGTGCAGTAAAGAGTGTATAATGTGAAATTGAATTTTAGGCAAAATGTTTAGTCACTGAAAGTTTAGATCAGTTCATATGAACCAAGCCCAAATTAAAGATTCAGAAATTGTGAATCTTACCAAGAAATTAGAAATGAGTATTAATTTTGAGTTCGAGTAGGAAAAATGATACTGGGTGATTGGAATAAGAAGTATGCGTACCGACAAAGATAATTAAACAAAGAGACTGTGAGAAAAGAAATGGTGATTCAAGTTATGCATCCTAGAAGAAATATGTCAAGTAACTGAAAGTCTGAATTATCGACGATTTTTTAACTGTCGAAAATATGCTTAAAGTTTATAGTTTAGAGTTAGTAGGAACATGAGATCAATGTATAGTTCTATTTGACTTTAAGCATCTCAATCACTGTCATAGTGTTTTCAATAGAATATTGTATGAGGAGTTAGAAGATATAAAGAGACATCACTTTTGTATTATGATGAGTAAGACCTAAAAATGATTGACTATCAGATCGATTGAAGAGGTATTAGAAATTAAGTGATCAAGAGGGATGAATGAATTAGGTGGATTCACAGCAAAGATATGGAATACGGGAGATTGACATAAGAGTTACATGAAATGAGACTAAAGTGATGTGAATTATTAAGTAAAAATTGATTTGTCTCTAAAAGTATCACCTTGCTAAGGTGTGCTCAAGTTAGGAAAAAGAATTCGCTAAGCCGCTATGAATTGGTTCTTATGAGAGTATTATGAGTTAATGTTACTGGCAAAAGGATTCAAAATATGATATACGTGAGTATATTAAGGAAATATCATTGTGATAAGATTATGATGTTATCGACACAAGAAGTGGAAAAAAAAATTGTGACTGATTTGAAGCATAAGGAGGAACTAGTTAAGAAAGTAAATGATCAAATAACGAATTGAAAGATCGAGTGTGTCTACTGAATACTATATTTTGAAAGAAAGTTTTTGAGTGATGAAGTTAAATGAGAAACGGAGGAGCATCCTACACTCCTAATCAATTCGATAAGAAATATTGGTGTTTGGATATGATATGGATGGTATTTAAGATAAGAGGTGAAAAACACTATGAATATGTGTGGTGAGAAATTTGAATATGAGAATGACTAGGATTATTTGGAAGACATAAGTAAATAAATAGTATTGCTTGACGTTTGCTTAAGAATGAATTTCGAGGACGAAATTCTTTTAAGAGGGGGAGAAATGTTGACCCCTGAAATTTTTTGTATTATTATTTAAGCATGTCTAAATTATTTTGAGGTATTGTCTAAATTATTTTGAGGTGTTAGTGCTTAAAGAAATGGAAATTAATTGATGGATTATGTTTAAATTGAGTGGAGTATATTATTGATGTTAAAGGAACAAGACATATATAAGGGCATTTTGGGAAGATCACAAATGTTATTAAGGCATAAGGCTTATAAGGAAGGCTATTTTAGTCTTTGTAGAGTCAAATTAAAACAAAAAAGACAAGAAGAAAGAAAAGCCAAGTGGTGTAGTCGTTTTATAAGGAGAAGAGGCAAAATAAATTGCAAGTATGAAGGAGTTATCAAAACTACGTAGTATTGACTTAGGTTTTAAAGTTTAAAAAGCAACCTTGTTAAGTTATTTGGGAAAGAAGCCTACGAAAATATCAAAGGAGAAAAGAGGAGAGTTTCGGCCAAGAGAGAAGAAGAAGAAGAAGAAGAAGAAGAAGAAGAAGAAGAAGAAGAAGAAGAAGAAGAAGAAGAAGAAGAAGAAGAAGAGAAGGAGCTTAGGTTTCTATGCCTTAGAAAGGTAGATTGAAGAGTTTCTTTAAGAAGAAAAGGGAAGAGGAAGAATTTTAGTCATCTTTTGAAAAAAAAAACCCAATTTCGTGGGTCTCTCTCTAAGGTAAGAGAAAAGTGAAATCTTTTGGTATTATGGATAGATTTAGGTGTGAATGGCTTAGGATATTTATGGGTAAGATTAGTTAGGTTCTTTCCATGCTTTAATGTCCTTAGAAATGGAAAATTTTGACATCTCATGTTGATATGGGATTCTTTTTTGTTGGATGTGTTTGATGAAGGTGAATTAAGGCAATTGGAGGAAGAAGAAAGCCCAATTGACCAAATTCAAGGCTAAAGGATTAAGGTGGGTAATAATTTAATAGTTGAGTTAATAAGCTACTTAATTTCTTTGAAATAAATGTCATAAAATGCTTTCCTATGGTTTTCAAATTTTAAATGAATTGCTTTTGTGATAATTTAAACTTATATGAAATGCTTTGAATGTAAAGATTTTGTGAAAATATGTGTGAAATGATTTGTCAAGAGAAAAAGATCCAAATGGATGATTTCAACGATTATATGAAAGTGATTTTGACATTTGAGGCTAATGGTTATAAATTGTGTGAATTATGTGATATACATGTTTGTTTGGGTTTGTGGTGGTCCCTTATGTTTGATAGGTGACCTGTCAAATTATAGCCTTCTCCCGGCTGCCCGCTAGTGGCCTTGGAGTTCCTTACGGACTCCCTCATGTGTTCACGGCTACATATGACCGCTCTGCGGAAATGTGTAGTACATCCTGTTTGGATCCACCCAAACCATCTTATATGTGATTATGTGATATGCTTCTCTATGTTGTTTTGTGAATGCTTATGTGATAGTTTGATGTGTGAATGTTTTGGATGTGATGAATTTGTGAAAAGTTTTAAATAAAATTGTAAAGGTTTTCATCAATGTGATGTTGGTTTCGAAAACAAGGAGTTTTGATAAAGTGAAAGTGTTTTGATCAATGTGAATTGGCTTTGATAAGTTTGAAAGATTTTTATCAATCTAAAAGTTGCTTTAAGAATGAGAAATAAAGAACGTTTTTGCTTATTTCTTAATTATTAAGCTGTTATCCACTGAGTCGTCGAGCTCACACCCCATTTCCCCTCCACAGGTGACAAGCGGGAACCCGAGTTACAATGTTGGGATTGAGGCATCACCCCAATGCTTTCACTTAGAAGTTATTTTTTTGAAATAAAGCATTAGGTTGCTTTTGGAGAATTGTTTCACTTTGGACTTTAACTTTTGTTATTTTGGGTTGTAATCGGACTAGATGCCCTTTAAAACTTTGGATTGACTCATTTCCATGTAAATATAAGAGTTTTGAAGTTTAAAGTGTATCTTGTATATGTTTTCTAAGAATGTATGGATGTATAATTGAAATTGATAAAAGCAAGTATGAGATGGTATTTTCTTAGGTTTTGAAATGTATAGATACCTAAGAGTGCGTTACTGCCATTGGAATTTGAGAAAATTGGATTAGTTTGAGTTGTGGAAGAATGGAAATTGAGTTTCTCTTTGCAGGTAATGGAGTTTAGATGAGGAAATTGAAGTTTGGCTAGTTAAATATACAAAGGAGATGCTGTCAAATTTTACAAAATTTGACAGAAACTTCGCTTAAAGTTTAGACCCTCTTATTGTTTGAATTGAATGGAGGTGTCTTCTTGAAGATTATAGTATTTGTTGAGAGCTTTCCATCGATATAGAATTTGTCACCATTGGACTTAAAATGAAGAAGTTATGAGGTTGGGAGTACATTCTGTTACTGTTCATAATGTGATTTTTACTTTTTCATTAATCCTAGTATGAGCAGTGGCTTTGAATGACTTTTTACCTTGTATAATGATGAAACTAACTTTTGCATCCTTCATGAGAGTTGTAGAGCATCTTGTTATCTTTCCATTGAGGTATAATATGCAAGTATTGGAGTTAGGAGTAAAAAGTTTTGAGAATTGGAAGATAACAGTTATAGTTCATTATCCTGGTTATATGGTTTTTATTTATGATAGCTTCGATGATTAATGATTGGAATTCATGGTTAGGATAAACCAATGAAGTTGTAATTTATGAAGTTGGTAAGTGAACTTGGAATTTGAAGTGTTTATGCTTTAGAATAAGTTAAATTTGGAAAGTATGCAAGTGGTTATGAAGTTAGGTTGAAGGTGAGATGTTTGGAAGAGGTATTGGAGTTTTGAAAAATGGCATGTCCGTTTAACGGACATTCTCGAAGCATTTGGGTCACTTTCACCCGAACGTGTCCGTTAAACGGACATGGATGTCCGTTTAACGGACAGATACGGGAAAGATTGTGAATTTGGACAAAGTTAGAGGCCAAATCTCGTTTTGGGGTCTTCATAAGAGTTGTAGATCTAGATGTTGTCTTTCAAATGGTCAAATAACCAACTCAATCCGACATCTATATGAAAAGTTATGATAATCGCGCCAAAAGAGTTTCAATTTGATTTTGGAAGTGAACATAGTCTATTACTTTGGGCAAAACTCCCTCATCCCACCTCCAATTGAGGTTAGACTTGAACCATTAGATTTATAAGACATATATCTTTCTCTCCAAAAAAATTGGTACCATTTGGAGTTAAATTGAAGAAGTTTTCATTAAAATAAGTGAGAGGTCAGTTTGGAGATCATTTTTGGAGTATGAGCTCTTTAAGGCTTTTTGAGCATAACTTGAGTTATACAACTCCGTTTGAGGTGATTCTTGTTCCAAAACGAACTTGAGACATAAAGCTACAACTTATATGAATAAGTCAACTTATGATTTTGGTGTTTAAATAGCGTGCGCTCGCCACGAATGTAGAATTACAGCTAAGGACCCTGTAAGGAAATAAGCGCAAGGCTTTAGGACTCCGGAAATTGAGCTCTGGAAAACGGGTCCAATAGATGTGGAATTAAAGAAAGAGTAAGAGTGTTAAGTTATAAGTAGTTGGGGTCCGGTCTCGGATCGGGTCCCAACAAGACTTGTAGGACTTGAGTTGGTGCAAGTCACTATTGATAAGATTAAATTAGTTAAGCAGAGACTTAAAGCAGCTCAAGACAGAATAAAGAGTTATACAGATTCACATAGAAAGGAGATGGAACTCGAAGTTGGAGACAAAGTGTTTCTTAAAGCTTCTCCATGGAAAGGGGTTTTGAGGTTTGGTAAGAAGGGCAAACTCAATCCGAGATACATAAGCCCTTATGAAATTACTGAGGAGATCGGGCCTTTAGGATATAAATTAGCTTTGCCACCGAAGTTATCTAAGATTCACAATGTCTTTTATATATCAATGTTGAGGATGTACCGGTCGGACCCTTCACACATAGTTCAAACTTCAAAGGTTTAGTTAAGGGACGATTTGACTTATGAGGAGCAACCAATGGAGATCCTAGATTCAAAGGTAAAGGTTTTGAGGAACAAGACTGTGAGGTTGGTTAAGGTTCTGTGGAGAAACCATTCTACGGAAGAGGTCACGTGGGAACCCTTGGAAGCCATGAGGGAGAAGTATCCACATCTTTTCAATGTCTCAGGTAAGAATTTTGAGGACGAAATTCTTTAAGGGGGGATTGTTGGATCTTGGAAAATTTTTCTTTAAAGTAAGCATGATTTAAAATAATTTTTGAGTTTTGATATATTTAAATTTTGGAGCTATAATTATATCAAGGTTAGTGGGATTTGTGGAATGGGTAAGTGGAATTAAAGTGTTAATATAATAAGGATGTTCAAGGACATTTTTGGGAGATCATTTTAGCATAGAAGAACATAAGCTTATAAGAAAGGGTAAAATGGACTTTTTGAGCTCATTAATGGTAGAAATGGGATAAGTATGTATTGTTTTGCTTATGAAGAGGAACAAATCGTGAATTGAAGAGGGAGAAGAGAGAGAAAATGAAATTAAAAGAGAGAGGAGAAAGGTTTCGGAGAAAGAAGGAAAGGAGAGAAATCAAACTTGTTAAGGTAGGTTAACCGTCTTTCCTTCTTACTTTATTGAAGGAAAAGAGTTAATGTAGAGAATGGAAAAAGTTGGTGTGGGAAGAAGATGGAGTAGGAGAACCCAATTGATTTTAGGGTTCCTAAACCAGGTCTTGGGTTTTCTAACCTAGATGGGTTATGGGTATGTTAGATTTGAGTTTAGTTTGTGTTTAGTTGAAATTTTTGTAATTTTTAAAGTTTTTGAATTTTATTGAAATGATGTTTTGAATGGAACCTTGGTTATTGTAGAGAACCAAGGAAATCCTAACCAAGAGCAAAGGGAAAGGCAAGCTTGACTTAGTTTTCGCTAGCTATTTAGGTGGGTAATGTATTTATAGTTATTGTGTGATTGGGCAAATTCTTGCCTATGTGTGGATATGTGATATAAATAAATTGTGTTTTGATCAATGTTATGCCTTGATATTTGTCATGGCTTTTTGTATAAATGAAAAGTATGAAAACATTTGATAAAATGATTTGAGCCTATTTGAGCATATTTATATGCTTCTATTTGGGCGAGAGTGGAACCATTCTGTTCATCACGTGCATGTTGATAAGAGCCTTCTCCCGACTGCTTGCTTGTGGCATATGAACTCCAAAAATGGACTCATTCTGTTCGTGGGGTAAACTTCGGTTTCCTCATTCTGTTTCATGGAACCCTTGAGCCGTTTGTGATGCATTGCATTTTAAATTGTCAAGCATGAAGCATATTGAGTGTTATATGTTAGGAGCTAAATTTGATAAATGTTTATATTGCTTGAATAAAGTATAAATGCTAGACATATATATACATATGCTTGACTTTGGTCGATTGCCAATGGCTATGAATATATTAACCACTGAGTTGTGTAGCTCACCCCACTACTCCCTCCTCAGGTGAAAAATAAGAAGGGTAACAATCCTTGCAAGGCATCAAAAGCTTTAAGATATTAGAAACTTTTGTAATTAGGTTAGTTCAACCACTTTTGGACAACTTCATAGCATGTGTTGGGTCTGTGTTTTGTGTACCGGGACGAACTAGGCCCAGCATACCCCAAGGTAGCACGCGACCACAACCTGCAAAGGTATTATCCTCTTTGGTACTCAAACTCGAGACCTCAAGATTTTGTTGCATTTAAATGCACGCCTCTTACCATTGAACTAACTTTGAAGGTTGTGGTCGCGTGCCAACTTGGGGTACGCTGGGCCTAGTTCGCCCCGGTACACAAAGCACGGACCCAACAACATGTTAAAAACATTGAGCATCTTATACGTTGTATTTTTTGTCAGGCTTTTGTTTATAACGTTACTAATGTAATTAAAGCTATGTATAAGCTTTTGGTTGTTTTGGTAAAAGAGTTATAACTGAAAAGTTCCACAGGTGTATATACGTGTTTTTTTCCAGTTATTCATTTCAAATCCAAGTCTTTTCTAGGTATAGAAATCGTGTACCATCTTCAGGGAAAATCAGGGCTCAGTTGAGGTAAAATTTGTTAAAGTTGTCTACCGTAAGTTGTAACTTATCCTTCTAGCTTTCTAACGACATATAGTACAAAATTTTTGGATTTTTAAGCTGAAAATTAGGGTCCTTGTAAAGGAAAAAGTATTGTCTATGTTTCGTTTCTTCTTAGTTTTGCTTCTTCTGTGATGACGTCATCTTCTTATGTGTTTCTTCTATAATGACGTCATCTCCTTCTGTGTTTTGCTTCGTCTGCGTTTCACTTCTTCTTAGTTTTGCTTCTTCTGTGATGACGTCATCTTCTTCTGTATTTCTTCTATGATGGCGTCATCTTCTTCTTTGTTTCTCTTGTTCTTAGTTTTGCTTCTTCTGTGATGACTCATCTCCTTCTGTGTTTCTTCTATGATTACGTAATCTTTTTTTGTGTTTTGCTTCATTTATGTTTCACTTCTTCTGTGTTTTGCTTCTGTTGTCTTTTGCTTCTTCTGTGTTTTGTTTCTTCTGTATTTTACTTCTTCTATGTTTTGTTTCTTCTTTGTTTTGCTTCTTCTGTCTTTTGTTTCTTCTATCTTTTGTTTCTTCTATGTTTTGCTGGCACGTCTTCTTCTGTGTTTTGCTGACGTGTCTTCTTCTGTGTTTTGCTTACGCGTCTTCTTCTGTCTTTTTGCTTCTTTTTAGTTTTGTTTCTTCTGCCTTTTTGCTTCTTCTTAGTTTTGCTTCTTTTGCCCTTTACTTCTTCTTAGTTTCGCTTCTTCTACCTTTTTGCTTCTTTTTAGTTTCACTTCTTCTGCCTTTTGCTTCTTCTTAGTTTCGCTCCTTCTGCCTTTTACTTCTTCTTAGTTTCGTTTCTTCTACCTTTTGCGTCTTCTTAGTTTCGCTTCTTCTGCCTTTTGCTTCTTCTTAGTTTCGCTTCTTCTACCTTTTTGCTTCTTCTTAGTTTCGTTTCTTCTGTCTTTTGTTTCTTCTTAGTTTCACTTTTTCTACCTTTTGCTTCTTCTTCGTTTTGCTTCTTTTGCCTTTTGTTTCGTCTGTGTTTTGCTCCTTCAGTCATTCGTTTCTTCTATGATGACGTCATCTTCTTCTGTGTTTTGCCCCTTATGCCTGTTCACTTCATCTGTGATGACGTAATCTTTGTCTATGTTTTGCTTATTCTATTTTGCCTGGACTATCTTTTGTTCCCATTTTGACCCTTCAGAAGATAGAATCGGTCTCCAAGGTCTTCATTAAAGATGTAGACCCTAAAGTCCTCTTTCAAACCGTTTAAAGAACACCTTAATTCTAGTTTCTCTAGTGGAAGTTTTGCTAAACGTCCCAAAATAGGCATAGTATAGTTGAGGGCAAGTATCTTCTTTTGTATTTGATTTCAAATGCTGGGCTCCGGAAACAGAGTCCAGCACTAGCAGTGTAGATTGTGATTTGGCAAGAGAAGTCATGGCTCAAAGGTCAGTCAACTAGGATTTTTGAATAGATTAGATAGACTTTAAATATTTTCCTCTTTCATGTAGTACTTTTGTACTAGATTTTGATGATGTACAAGTAGTAAAGGTTGAAAGACAATGTAAACCTTTGGTTTTTACGCAATGAAATGAGGAAAAAGTTGGTTTTAAATTATTGTGATTTTCTTATGATGCTATATAAGTGAATTATGATATCATGCCATGTGTAATGAAAGCAGTGATCAAACATAGCGTGCCCTTATCCTAGGTTATATGCCGGAATGACCTCCAAGCATCCCGATGCATACCCTAAAATAAAGGGCGCTACAATACCGTTCTAACTTCCCTAAAAGATGACATTTTATTTATTACTATGTTACTGTTCAATTAAAAATACACCTATCTTAAGTTATAAGTATTTATTTTATGATAAAAATTTTAGGCTAAAAATTAGATTACATGTTGTCTTCTACATATTTGTTAATATTGGTGATTTATGGTAAAAAAAATTTTTGTATTTTGATTTTCCTATTTGGTGTCTAAACTGTCTTACGCATTGAAAAAAGAAAAGAGTAATAGAATAGAAGCCATAAAATCATATTCTCATCAACTACTGCCCTTTATGGAGTTTTTATTGTAGAAATCAGACACCCTTTCCTTATTTACATATGGCCTTTCTTTCTTAAATCTTCCAAAATTTAGACTGTAGCATCCCGTTACCGATGCGATGAGCATCGTGTTATGAGTGTAGAGTTGTTAGTGCTTAATTTGTGATCGAGTTTTTTGTGGCCTCTGATTTTAGAGAGATAGATCATTTTGCACATGCATATACATAGTGACATTCATTCATGATTTTTCCGGCATTTGATAGTGATTCTGTTTGGAAAAGTGAAATTGAGATGATTTTGTGAATTGTGATTATTAAAAATGTTGAAATAATTGGGTTAGTGAAATCTTGCGATTTTGAATTTTGGTGGAATTATTGTATTTGTATATGTAGCGCCCCCTTACCATAGGGTATCCACCGGAACGCCCGTAGGTCATTCCGGTACATATCCTACGACAAGAGACCACTACTGATAACCACCACTACACTCCTCATGGCATCACAATCATAAGACAGTAATAAGAAATTGACCACTTTTTAAAACCAAATTAAATTCCATTTCATTCACTCAAAACTTCGATAATTTACAAGCTATCGATTACTTTTTTAATTTACATGATCAAACACTGCGCACTAAGTATCATCTTGTCTTGTAAGAAAGCAGATCTAACTATAAGTCTCCAAAAGAAATCCCAGCTGACCGACCTTTGAGCCATCGCTTCTCTCGCCAATCCTCAGTACACGGCTCTACAGTCCTAAGGGAGCTATCTGTCTACACTTAGGCCTGAAAAATAAATTGCAATTTTGGATGAGTTTGCGAACTCAATGAGAAACCATCATCGATGGTTCTCCCAATTCATGCATCATATAAGCATGAAGCAGTATACCGTGATAATTAAACAAAACACAACATTGATACGGTTACCGTACAATTACATTCACAAAACAGTAAATATTCATCCAGTTAACAATATTGCCAAACATTCGATCCGGTATGCAATGCACATGTGACTCTTTTCGATTCATTTCGAGTATTGTGACCGAAGCGCATAATGATGATCGGTATAGGCGCGTGCAGGGAGAATTATCTCCCGTCGAGCTCGAGGCTCGGTTCGATTATATCGAGCTCTAGGCTCGGTTGATCTGATGGCGTCTCGGTTCACAATTTTCCTTTTAACGATGTGATGCATTTGTGCATGAATGCACATGTCCCATAGCAATTAACATGATGATACGGTCCAAATACGGTATAATCATACAATCCAATTAACAGTTGCCTAATGTTTATTTCACCGTCAATGGAGCCACATATAACCATATAATCCCCGTAGGGCAGTCAATTCACAGTTTTAATCCACGTAATCCCCGTAGGGCAATCAAACCACAGTTAACACATAGATTGGAATAACCAACTAGGTTACTCACCTAATAACTTCCACGCTAGTGCCGGGAAGTCTCTGCCAAGTCCGTGGAACGACGGTCCACTTGAGCCTCTATAGCACATTAAAAGAATAGCCATTACCATCGGTATACTTGAAATGACTAAATAATGCACATGAAATCAGTAAAATGTGTATAATGCATGTTCATGGCAATCCCGGCCCTAATCCAATATTTCCCCATAATAAAATTCTATTAAAAATTCGAAATCCATAGGCGCTGACGGTGCGCCAATCGGACCTCTATAGGTCTCCAATTAAATAAAACAGTGGTTCACATGTTCCGTCAATAGGGGCTACGTTAAATTTCCGTCTAAAAATTCCCGTTTTCTCATAAAATGAAATTAAATATTCAATAAATCTGATGCCTTAAGAATCAGGTCAATCGGACGTCGGACGGAAAAGAAATTGACAAAAGAAACAATCGGGTCACTTAATGCCAAATAATAACAAAAATAATAATATATATGTATATGTGCCTTCCTTGCCCTTTTTTCCAGTTTTCAACCCAAAGTTCCAACCTCTATAATTCTTAGCACACAATTCAGAAAAATACAAACTATAGCTTGTTGAAAAGTTTATGAAAAGCTCTACAATTCTCAAGAAGACCATAAAAATCAATTCCAACTCTAAGGGTGTCAAATATCCCATCAAACCTTCTGCCTACTCAATTTCCATTAACACAGGGCAGTACATTGGCAATTTCATAACTCACTGATTCTTCAGTAATAAATTACCACAAAAATATGGTCAATAAGTTCACAAGGTCCTCAAAAACTTTCATGAACAATCCAACATCAAATTATATTGCTAAACAAGTCAATTAATTCATCTAATGTTACTGTCCCTGAAATCCTTCAATTTGGGCAGTAACCTTACAAGAAGCATAACTTCCAGTATACAAGTCAATAAAATCAGAACTTTATATCCCTGTAAAGATAACATCTCAAAATTCAATTTTCATGAAGCACTCAACATCCAATTCGATCTCTAACAATTTCAAAACTGTTATGGAAGTTTCTGTTATGATCAGCCATTTATAACCTAATGTAGGATCAATTTTTGCAAAATCATAACTCCCAATTCTGACTTCTAAAAAATACACACCATATATCAATTCCAAGGTAATCTCTTCCTCTACAACTTTTCAGAAGCTCACTCACACCAATTCAGTCCACATAAAATGTTAAAATTGCCTCCAATCAGTAAACTCACAAAATCACACTTAAGCTAGTTTTCATCCAAAATGCTCAAAACCAGTCATTAGTAATCAATTCATATCTCCCAATATAAAATTCTAAAAATAGCAAGATTAGTAGCAATGGAAAGATAATTCAATATTCTACAACTTCCATGCAGACCATTTTCCCTAATTCCGTCTCAATTAATTCATAAAAATCAACAAAACTCAGATGTCATGGTTGCGGTTACTGTTCACAGGCAATGGAACAGTAACTTTCCATACAAAGATTCACCCTTCTATCACTGAAATTCAACATCACCTATTTCACACTAAATTGAAGCCAACATCCCAAAGTTTCAGTGGCCACTAACCTTACCTCATTTGCATTTCTACACAATAAGTTATGAATAAATCAGTAACATCAATTATCATTCTAATTTTCCAGATTCAATGTTAACCTTAGTTCAATCACTTCCAATGCCTTTTTCACATCACTAGACATCAAAATAAATACAAATTAAATATTACTACAGTCATACATATACTAGGGCTAACACTGAAAAGTTGGCAGCATTAAATTCCTCAATTCAAATACTCAAATAATTATCCATATTCAATTCAATATCAAACCATATCATTAATTTCCACTCAACAACACCTAGCCTTAAACCCATTTCTTCCAACCATATTAATCATCACTTTAATGCCTACATGAACCTAATACATGCTTTAAACCTTTTATTAACTACTCCACACTATCATGGCATTTAATCCATATGAAAGACATCATTTAAAACTCAATTCCTTAAATGAAAACTTACCTAACACAAGACCTTCTCCAAAGCTTCTATAACCAACTTCTAACTCCTACACCAAGGTACCAACCACCTTTCCTTCCCAAACATATACCAAACTCATCTTCTAGCTTTGATGAGAGTAAGAGATAATAGCTTGAAGTTACAAGGAAGATGAGAGAAGGAGAAAAATTTCAATGGTCTTAAAGAAGAGTTAAGTTTCGGATGAACATAAATCAAAAGCCTTAAAATCTCATCCTTACTTCCTTTAAAACATACGTCACGAGACTTGAGAGGAATGCATTAATGAGACCTTTTAAATGGCAAGATGGGATTGGTCAATGTTTATAAGAAAAGTCAAAATTTTACTTATTTAATCCAGTCAAAATTTTACTCCATTTAACTCTAATGACCTACTTTCATCCCAAAATAAAATACCCAATATTACGGTGCCATTGGGTAGCGATTTTTGCTACCAAAAATTGACCAATTCGCAATTGGCGATTTTTTCGATCCGGAATTGTCTCGAAAAATCCAGAAAAATTCTAAAATCCTAAAATGTAAAACAATTTATGGTGCAATCAAATAATTTTTCAAACTCGATTATCCATTAATTTCATCTGAAGTTCAATTTCAACCTAAGTGGAAAATATCATGAATGCATGTATACTATGTGCATATGCAACCAATCAGTAAGTATAGAGACTATATCTGTATCGCATGCGAGATATAATTTAATATCCCGAACCGCCCTAATTACCAAAATACCCTTTCTATAGGAGAGGGATGTTACAATTCTCCCTCTAACAAAAATTTAGTCCTCGAAATTCTTACGATGTCGAAAAGGTGAGGATCTTGTCTCCTCATATGCTCCTCGATCTCCCGGTAGCCTCCTCGGTCGAATGGTTCCACGGAAGAACCTTCACCGATGGAATACTCTTATTCCTCAATTGTTTCACACGAGACCCGATAACTGGATCGGCTCCTCCACATAACTTCGATTCTTGGAGACCTCGATCTCTGAGCCGGTATCACATGTGTCGGATCCGACCGATATCTGCGGAGCATACTCACGTGGAAGGCGTCATATGGCGAGACATCTCACTCGGTAAAGCTAGCTTTGTAGGCCAAATGTCCGATCCTCTCGGTGATCTCATATGGACCAATGTACCTAGGGCTTAACACCCTTTCTCCCAAATCTCAAGTACCACGCCACGATGACACCGTAAGAATACTCTATCGCCCACATTATACTCAATGTCCCTCTATCTTGATCCACATAGCTCTTACATCTATCTGAGCCGTCTTGATGCGACTACGAATCGATGTCACCTTGTCAAGCTGTATCTGAATCAGCTCGGGACCTCGATCATCCTCCGCCCTCTTCATCCCAATCTGAGGCGATCTACATGGTCACCCATACGATTGCCTCATATGGAGCCATCCGATGCTACTATGATAATGATTGTTGTATGCAAACTCAATCAGGGCTAGATACTGATCCCATGCTCCTCGAACTCCAATACCAAGCCCAAGCATATCCTCAACATTCTTAATCGTCCTCTCACTATGCCCATCTGTCTGAGGATGAAATGCTGTACTGAAATTCAGCCGTACCCATAGCCGACTGTAAACTCTGCCAGAACCTCGAAGTAAATCTGGGATCCCTGTCAGACACTATCGACACCGGGACCCCATGCAGTCTCACTATCTCTGCTACATACTTCGGGCCAAGCCCGATCCATGGTATTATTCTCCTCCTTTGGTAAGAAATGGGCGATTTAGTCAACCGGTCCACTATGACCCGAGATAGCATCATCTTGCCTCGGCGTCTAAGCAACCCATAATGAAATCCATGGTGATCCGTTCCCATTTCCACTCCGGAATGGGCAGCGAATGAAGCTTCCTCTTTGGAGCTTGGTGCTCAGCCTTAACTTGCTGGCATGTCAAGCATCTAGACACATACTCAGCTACCTGCTTCTTCATACCAGCCACGAAATGTTGCTTGAGAGTGTTATACATCTTGGTAGTATCGGGATGCATAGCATATGTGGCCATGTGAGCCTCCTCGGTATCTCGCCTCAGATCATCCACATCAGGTACACAAAGCCTCTGCCCTATCCATAGAGTCTCATCTCTCACATCAAACTCAGATCTCGAATCAGCTTTTACTTTCTCAATCAGTCTCACCATAACAGGATCCTTATCCTGAACTCTCCTGATCCTGTCCAGTAGCATCGGTCTCAGTCTCAATGTAGCCAATAATACTCCATCCTGCTCCAGATTCATCTGCACATTCAAAGCCCTCAATTGAATCAAGTTAGGCAACCTCATTGCCTGAATCTGAGCTATACTAGTATGTGACTTCCTACTCAGAGCATCTGCCACCACATTGGCTTTCCCAGGATGATACTCGATAGTACAATTGTAATCCTTCAACAACTCCAGCCACCTCCTCTGTCTCAAATTCAACTCTCTCTGGCTCAGTAGGTATCTTAAACTCTTATGATCAGTAAAGATTTGAAAGGTCTCACCATACAGGTAATGCCTCCAAATCTTCAGTGCAAATACAACTGCTGCTAGCTCTAAATCATGAACAGGATAATTTACCTCATGAGACCTCAACTGTCTCGAGGCATAGGCAATGACCCTACCATGCTGCATCAGAACACACCCCAATCCCTGATGTGATGCATCGCTGTACACCTCAAATCCTCAGGTCCAGATGGAATAGCCAACACCGGTGCAGTAGTCAACCGATGTTTCAACTCCTCAGCTCTTGACACTCCTCGGTCCATCCGAATGGCACATTCTTCCTCGAAGTTTTGTCGGAGAATTTGAGATCAATGAGAACCCTCGACAAACCTCCGATAATAACCAGCCAATCGAGGAAACTCGAATCTCGGCACATTCTAGGAGCTTCCCACTTGACCTTGCCTCCACCTTACTCGGATCCACAGAATACCCTCTCCGATCCTATATGCCCCAAAAGATCACTGATCCAGCCAAAATTTACATTTGCTGAATTTGGCGTACAACTGTCTCTCCCTCATCGTCTGTAACACAATCCTCAAATGTATGCTCCTGTCTATTCCTCGAATACACCAAAATGTCATCAATGAAAACAATAACAAACTGATCCAGGTAGGGCTGAAATACCTTATTCATCAAGGCCATAAAAGCTGCGGGGCATTTATCAACCCAAACAGCATCACTAGAAACTCGAAATGCCCATACCGCTCTGAAGGCACTCTTGGGCACATCGGCCTCTGCAATCTTCAATGATAGTAACCAGATCGCAGATCTAACTTGGTGAATACCTAAGCTCCCTGCAACTGATCAAATAAGTCATCAATCCTAGGCAGTGGGTACTTGTTCTTTACTGTCACCCGATTCAGTTGCCTATAATCGATGCACAGCCTCAAAGTCCCATCCTTTTTCTTCACAAATAACACTGGAGCTCCCCATGGTGAGACACTGGGTCTAATAAACCCTTCTCCAACAACTCCTGCAACTGAGCCTTCAACTCCCTCAGTTCCACAGGTGTCATCCTATATGGAGGTATAGATATAGGAGCGGTACCTGGAACGAGATCAATAGTAAACTCCGTCTCCCGATCCGGTGGCAAACCCGGTAACTCATTAGGAAACACATCTGGAAATTCCCTAACCACGGGAATATCCCAAGCCTCTGCTTTCAACTCTGGTGTCAACCCATGGGCAGATATGCCTCCTGACCTCCTGCATCAATCTCGAGGCCTAAGGAAAGAGATCATCCGGCTGGCACTTTGCTGACTAACTCCTCTAAAACCTTTGCTCTAGGTGACCAGGAGACTCAACCTGACCTCCTTGGTATAGCGGTCCATGATAGCCCTATGGGCGTTAGCGATCCATCCCGAATCACATCGATCTCTCGGTAGCAATACTATAAGGTGCGCCTCAATCTCGCTTGATCAATCTGGATCGAGCATCCCTGAACCTCTCTAATGCGATAGTAGTACTAGAGGTGTACTCACCTCTAGCCCATCTTATAGCATCTCCCTATCCCATGCAATCTACATGCCATATGAGGTCTGATGAAAGAATGTGTGGATCCGGGATCCAGTGAGCAAATGCTTCAATATCGAAAGGAGAAGCATACCACTACAACATCGGGGAATCTGGGCCTCTGCCGCGTCATGGCGTATACTCTACTTTGGGGCGTGGTGGCTGCCCGACCCTCAGTCCTCACAAAGGACCCCTCAGCTCTACCACGGCCTCTACCTCGGCCCCTCTGTCCGGATCCACCCACTCTACTCTGCTGTACAGTCGTACTACTCCCAACTCGTCCACTACCAGCAGATTGAACTCTCAATGTATCAGGGCAATCCCTGACCTGATGCTCCGTCGAGCCGCACCTCAAGCAGGCTCCAGTAATCCACCAACACTCCCCACTGTGTCTCCTCTCACAATGTGGGCACACTGGAGAAATCTGCCCAGAGCCTCTGTCACTACCACTACCAGTCGGTCCAAATCTCCCCCTCTACCCAAAACCAGACTGTCTCGAACCTCCCGGAGACCTGAAAGTCCTACCCTGGCGCTTACTAAAGCTCCTGCCAGAGCTGCCCTGACTCTCACTGGGCCGCTTACCCCGGGACCCAATCTCAGCCTGCCTCTGTCTCATCAGCTGCTCCACTCTAACGGCAGCAGCTCTCAACTCAATAAATGTCCCCATGTCCGACCGAGCCAACCTGGTACGAATCTCAGTATTGAGGCCATTCTCGAACCTCCGGCACTTATCGGCCTCAGTCGGGACCATCACAGTAGCATAATCTATCAGCTCATTAAATTTCACCTCATATTCGGCCACCGACATCCGACCCTGCTTCAGTTCCAGAAACTCCTGCATCTTCATATCAAGGTAGACCTTGGGCATATAATTATCCCTGAAGGCCCTCAAAACTCAAATGACGATAAGCAAGGCACGGTGGTACTTGCTGCACGATCTTCCACCACTTATATGTCGGGCCTGCGCAATGTTGATACCGCATAATCGAACCTCTCATCGAGTTCATGATCCATCTGATGAAGACTCTCTCCGTCCTCTCCAACCATCCCTCGGCCTCGGTGAGTGCATCGCCATAAAATCTACCCCCCCTGCTTGACAAGTCATACCTCCTCTCCGTCTCATGGGAACTCGAGGAGGCGAGATCCTCGTCTGAGGCATAGAAGACTCCCTACTTGCTCCCATCGATCCTTGGTGTTGGTACGCTCAACCGATCACCTAATGCGAAGACCTAAAATAAAACAAAAATTCTGATCAGTTTCAACAGTTCCATCCGATTCATACCTACATTGTTACTATTCCCAAAAGATGTCAAACCATGCTCTGATACCACCTAATGTAGCGCCCCCTTACCATAGGGTATCCACCGGAACTCCCGTAGATCATTCCAGTACATATCCTACGACAAGAGACCACTACTGACAACCACCACTACACTCCTCATGGCATCACAATCATAAGACAGTAATAAGAAATTGACCACTTTTTAAAACCAAATTAGATTCCATTTCATTCACTCAAAACTTCGATAATTTACAGCTCATCGATTACTTTTTTAATTTACACATGATCCAAACACTGCAAGACTAAGTATCATCTTGTCTTGTAAGAAAGCAGATCTAACTATAAGTCTCAAAAAAAGCCCGGTGACCGACCTTTGAGCCATCGCTTTCTCGCCAATCCTCGGTACTGCGGCTCTACGATCTGAGGAGCTATCTGTCACACTTAGGCACGAAAAATAAATTGCAATTTTGGATGAGTTTGCGAACTCAATGAGAAACCATCATCGATGGTTCTCCCAATTATGCATCATATAAGCATGAAACAGTATACACGATAATTAAACAAAACACAACATTGATACGGTTCCGTACAATTACGATCCTGAAACGGTAAATATTCATCCGATTAACAATATTGCCAAACATTCAATCCGAGATGCAATGCACATGTGACTCTTTTCGATTCATTTGAGATTGTGACCGGCGCATGCGGTGATCGGTATAGATGCGTGCGGGAGAATTATCTCTGTCGAGCTCGAGGCTCGGTTCGATATATCGAGCTCTAGGCTCGGTTGATCTGATGGCGTCTCGGTTAACAATTTTCCTTTTAACGATGTGATGCATTTGTGCATGAATGCACATGTCCCATAGCAATTAACATGATGATACGGTCCAAATACGGTATAATCATACAATCCAATTAACGATTGCCTAATGTTTATTTCACCGTCAATGGAGCCACATATAACCATATAATCCCGTAGGCGATCAATTCACGATTTTAATCCACGTAATCCCGTAGAACAATCAAACCACAGTTAACACATAGATTGGAATAACCAACTAGGTTACTCACCTAATAACTTCCACGCTAGTGCCGGAAGTCTCTGCCAAGTCCGTGGAGCGACGGTCCACTTGAGCCTCTATAGCACATTAAAGAATAGCCATTACCATCGGTATACTTGAAATGACTAAATAATGCACATGAAATCGGTAAAATGTGTATAATGCATGTTCATGGCAATCCGGCCCTAATCAATATTTCCCATAATAAAATTCTATTAAAATTAAAAATCCATAGGCGTGACGGTGCGCCAATCGGACCTCTATAGGTCTCCAATTAAATAAAACAGTGGTTCACATGTTCCGTCAATAGGGGCTACGTTAAATTTCCGTCTAAAAATTCCCGTTTTCTCATAAAATGAAATTAAATATTCAATAAATCTGATGCCTTAAGAATCAGGTCAATCGGACGTCGGACGGAAAAGAAATTGACAAAAGAAACAATCGGGTCACTTAATGCCAAATAATAACAAAAATAATAATATATATGTATATGTGCCTTCCTTGCCCTTTTTTCCAGTTTTCAACCCAAAGTTCCAACCTCTATAATTCTTAGCACACAATTCAGAAAAATACAAACTATAGCTTGTTGAAAAGTTTATGAAAAGCTCTACAATTCTCAAGAAGACCATAAAAATCAATTCCAACTCTAAGGGTGTCAAATATCCCATCAAACCTTCTGCCTACTCAATTTCCATTAACACAGGGCAGTACATTGGCAATTTCATAACTCACTGATTCTTCAGTAATAAATTACCACAAAAATATGGTCAATAAGTTCACAAGGTCCTCAAAAACTTTCATGAACAATCCAACATCAAATTATATTGCTAAACAAGTCAATTAATTCATCTAATGTTACTGTCCCTGAAATCCTTCAATTTGGGCAGTAACCTTACAAGAAGCATAACTTCCAGTATACAAGTCAATAAAATCAGAACTTTATATCCCTGTAAAGATAACATCTCAAAATTCAATTTTCATGAAGCACTCAACATCCAATTCGATCTCTAACAATTTCAAAACTGTTATGGAAGTTTCTGTTATGATCAGCCATTTATAACCTAATGTAGGATCAATTTTTGCAAAATCATAACTCCCAATTCTGACTTCTAAAAAATACACACCATATATCAATTCCAAGGTAATCTCTTCCTCTACAACTTTTCAGAAGCTCACTCACACCAATTCAGTCCACATAAAATGTTAAAATTGCCTCCAATCAGTAAACTCACAAAATCACACTTAAGCTAGTTTTCATCCAAAATGCTCAAAACCAGTCATTAGTAATCAATTCATATCTCCCAATATAAAATTCTAAAAATAGCAAGATTAGTAGCAATGGAAAGATAATTCAATATGCTACAACTTCCATGCAGACCATTTTCCCTAATTCCGTCTCAATTAATTCATAAAAATCAACAAAACTCAGATGTCATGGTTGCGGTTACTGTTCACAGGCAATGGAACAGTAACTTTCCATACAAAGATTCACCCTTCTATCACTGAAATTCAACATCACCTATTTCACACTAAATTGAAGCCAACATCCCAAAGTTTCAGTGGCCACTAACCTTACCTCATTTGCATTTCTACACAATAAGTTATGAATAAATCAGTAACATCAATTATCATTCTAATTTTCCAGATTCAATGTTAACCTTAGTTCAATCACTTCAATGCCTTTTCACATCACTAGACATCAAAATAAATACAAATTAAATATTACTACAGTCATACATATACTAGGGCTAACACTGAAAAGTTGGCAGCATTAAATTCCTCAATTCAAATACTCAAATAATTATCCATATTCAATTCAATATCAAACCATATCATTAATTTCCACTCAACAACACCTAGCCTTAAACCCATTTCTTCCAACCATATTAATCATCACTTTAATGCCTACATGAACCTAATACATGCTTTAAACCTTTTATTAACTACTCCACACTATCATGGCATTTAATCCATATGAAAGACATCATTTAAAACTCAATTCCTTAAATGAAAACTTACCTAACACAAGACCTTCTCCAAAGCTTCTATAACCAACTTCTAACTCCTACACCAAGGTACCAACCACCTTTCCTTCCCAAACATATACCAAACTCATCTTCTAGCTTTGATGAGAGTAAGAGATAATAGCTTGAAGTTACAAGGAAGATGAGAGAAGGAGAAAAATTTCAATGGTCTTAAAGAAGAGTTAAGTTTCGGATGAACATAAATCAAAAGCCTTAAAATTTCATCCTTACTTCCTTTAAAACATACACGCATCTGAGACTTGAGAGGAATGCATTAATGAGACCTTTTAAATGGCAAGATGGGATTGGTCAATGTTTATAAGAAAAGTCAAAATTTACTTATTTAATCCAGTCAAAATTTTACTTCATTTAACTCTAATGACCTACTTTCGGTCCCAAAATAAAATACCCAATATTACGGTGCCATTAGGTAGCGATTTTTGCTACCAAAATCGAAATTAATTAAGCCAATTGGCGATTTTTCGGTCAGGAATTGTCTCGGAAAATCCAGAAAAATTCTAAAATCCCTAAAATGTAAAACAATTTATGGTGCAATCGAATAATTTTCAAACTCGATTATCCCATTAATTTCATCTGAAGTTCAATTTCAACCTAAGTAGGAAAATGTCATGAATGCATGTATACTATGTGCATATGCAACCAATCAGTAAGTATAGAGACTATTTACTGTATGCGCATGCCGAGATATAATTTAATATCCCGAACCCGTCCTAATTACCAAAATACCCTTTCCTATAGGAGAGGAGATGTTACAGTATATGTTGGTAAAGTTATGGTGTATTGAAAGATATATTTATAGTTGGGAGCAAGAAATAAATTAAATGAAGTTTTGGAGATAGTTTGGTTATATTGGAAAGGGGAGAACTAAATGGAGTTAGTTCAAAAGTAACTAAGTTAGAGTTTATTCATTAAGAAAGTGACATGTGTACTTGGACTTTATACTCTAGCTAGGAGTAGGTGGTCACTATTCCTTGAGGGCTGATGGGTTAAGTCTTGTCCAAGCCTTCTTTATTCCTTTCTTTCAAAAACTTCTCTCTCTCCGAGACAAAGAGCTTTCCCACCCAAAATATCTTCTAAGGGACTTTGGTGTTCTTCCTTTCTTTCACCAACCTTTCTCTGCCATTGGTGTTTTCAAATCTAAGGAGAAACCAAAAGCTGATCTTTTCGTGTGGAGTTTAGGGCTTGAAGATTTGTTTGAGTTCTCAACAGGTAAGTGTTAGAGAAATCCTTGTTGTTAGGGATTTGTGAAATAAAGTTGAGAGATTTCATCATCTTCATGGAAAATGTATTTCATATGTTTGTTCATAAATCTTTGGGTAGTTGGGGAGAAATAAATTATGTTATAGTGTTAAATGAGTTGTTGAGAAAACTTTTGGTGTTCAGTGATATGATCTATATAAGTGGACATGTTTCGACGGAAAAATCAGTGAAGAAAAATCAGTGAAGCGAAAATCGGTGAAGAAAAATCATTTGAAGCAAAAGCGACGATATGGACTTGATATCGATAGAATTGGACAAAATTTCCTTCTTGAAAGTTGTAGATCTCTTTTTCTATGAGATAGATGCCAAGTTTGTCCAATTTGAATATCGGAGTCAAAAGATATGATCTATATAAGTGGATATGTTACAGACGGAAAAATCAGTGAAGAAAAATCAGTGAAGCGAAAATCAGTGAAGGAAAACCAGCTGAAGCAAAAGCAGACGATATGGACTTGATATCGATAGATTTGGATAAAATTTCCTTCTTGAAAGTTGTAGATCTCTCTTTCTCTATGAGATAGATGCCAAGTTTGTCCAATTTGAATATCGAGTCAAAGATATGATCTATATAAGTGGATATGTTACAGACGGAAAAATCAATTTGAAGCGAAAATCAGTGAAGGAAAATCAGTGAAGCAAAAGCGGGCGATATGGACTTGATATCGATAGATTTGGACAAAATTTCCTTCTTAAAAGTTGTATATCTCTCTTTTATCTATGAGATAGATGCCAAGTTTGTCCAATTTGAATATCGGATTCAAAAGATATGATCTATATAAGTGGATATATTCTGGACAGAAAAATCAGTTGAAGCGAAAATCAGCTGAAGCGAAAATCAGCTGAAGGAAAATCAGCTGAAGCGAAAATCAGCTGAAGCGAAAATCAGCTAAAGGAAAATCAGCTGAAGCGAAAACCAGCTGAAGCAAAAATCAGACGGAAGGAAAACAGTCTGTGCATAGATCAGTGTTTTGAGGATAACTTGAACTATAGAGCTCCAAATGACCTGATTCTTGAAGCATTGGATTCCTAACACATTTCTTTATCTCTCCACAAACAATTTATGGTTTTTAGTATTAATTTGGAAATGATTGATTGAATCAAAGTAAGGGTATTGGTGGAGGGAACATTAACTAGATGTGTTACTGAACATGTTTCAGTATCTTGATGATATCTTGGTCTGTGGTATTCCTATTAAGGTGATACTTGATTCATTATGAACTAGAGAAAGAGGTCTATAATTGTGATAAAGATTGAGAGTTTGAATTTTAATTTACGGGATTGCAATTATCGAAAGAGAGTCCATTATAGTTTCTAATGTGACCAAAGAGTTACGTTGTAACTAGCGGAGTATGATTAGAGTTTGAGTGAGTGAAGTTGAATTTAAGGGAATGCTATTGATCTAGTGAATAGTGAATTGTGATTGTGAAGCGAGAGATAGCGATTTGGGTCTTAGTGCTGGAAATCATGATCATGCATCATATAGTTTAAATTAAGACATGTGCATCGTTGAATTGAATTAATTGAGCAAGTGGTGATGATAATTCATTTGAATTGTTATAGAGGCGCCGTTGGATCGACGGACCACGGACATTCTTTGGTACTTCCAGCAATAGCTCGGAAGTTACTGGTGAGTAACCTAGTTAGTTCCTCGGTTTTTATGTGATTAAATGTCTTTGTGAATGTGTGTGAATTAAGTGTCAAAGTGAGTGATATAAATGTGAAGTGAATGAGAATCGGCGTATAAAATTGTGAGTAAGTGTTTTGATTGTGATTAGCGAGTGAAGTGAGATAAATGTGTTAGAGGCTGTGTAAGTGTTAGTGTATGCTAAGCATGAACATAAGTGGTAATTAATCGGTTGTGGTGGAGCTTAGTGATCGAGCTTTAAGCTCGATATCGTTGAATGGGCCTAAGGCCAAAAGGAAATAGTGCATACCCGGAGGGCTCTCCTATTCCTAAAGTGAGTGGGCGATAGTGCATACCACGAGGGCTCTCCTACTTGCCAAAATGTGAATATTGTCGCTCAGTCACAACAACATCATAAAATGAGAAATTGCATACATTATGCATTTGTCGATTGTAGCTAAATTGTGAATACGTGTGATGTGTGCATAGTGTGAATTGATATGTGATAGTGTAGCTGTAGATTGTGTAAAGTGTTTATAGTGTTGTCAATTGTGTTAAAATATATCTATGAGATATATATTAGATGTATATGCATCGTTGGGTGAACCATCGATGATGGTTTCTCATTGAGTTTGCAAACTCACCCAAAGATTGGAATATATTTTTCGCGTCGATGGGACTTTAGCTCCCGTGTCAGACGTTTCTGCAGTGTGCGTCCGTGATCAAGAGCAGTGATGGATCGCAGGTCGGTCAACTGGGTTGACTTCTTTTGGGACTATTTTTTTTGGGATGACCTAGTATAGACGTTTTTATCAGTTTTTCCTTTTTGGATTATTGTATTTAGTTATAGGGGACTGATAGACTTGTCTATATTTTGGATTGATATTGTGAAATGAAAGAAATATTGTAGTTTTAAATATTAGTGAATTGCATGTTGTGGTTTATTTTATTGATGCCATGCGAGTGTTTAGTGATCGTTAGCGATCGTAGCACTTCCTTACTATGGGATATGCGTCGGAACGACCCACGGGCGTCCCGTGCGTACCCTACAGCAAGGGGCGCTACATTAGGTGGTATCAGAGCATGGTTTGGCATCTTCTGGGCATAGTATATTTTAGGCCTGAATTTCAGTGAGAAAAGCGGTAATTGATTGGAATTGTGATTTTATTGTAGGTCATTCGTTCTTGGGGATCAAGTGGACCAACCAGCTGACCTAGGATCCGTGGGAGCTAGTAGAGAGTCCCTATGCCTCGTTACGATGAGATGCCTCCCGAGTTCCGTTATTTGGAGAGGAGATATGATTTCTGCGTGGCGTGGAGTGTTGACTTCTATGATAGCACCGACCTGCGGAGGCCGAGGATGGTTAGAGAGGACAGAGAGAGTCCTCGACCAAATGGGCTGTGATTACGAGGGCGGTTCGACTACGATGTCTTTGCTTGAGTTACGCATATCGGTGGTGAAAGATCTGTTCGGCAGGCGGTACCACGGACCTGCACTCTGAGTTGGGAGGATTTCCTGAGAGCATTCAAGGATAACTTCATGCCCAAGATTTATCTGGACATGAAATTGCAGGAGTTCTTAGAGTCGAGGCGAGGCGGTTATGCATGGCCGACTATGAGGTTCGGTTCAACCGGTTGTTAGTGTATGCTTCTTCCTTTGGTGGCTTCGAGGCCGACAAGTGTCGGCGTTTGAGGGCGGACTCAATTTGGAGATCCGTACTGCTGTTGCCGGATCGGACATGGCGGTTTCATTGAGTTGAGGCGTCATTTGTGAGATTGAGCAATTGTTGAGACAGAGGCGTTTGAGGCTGGATCGGGACCCGAGGGGCAAGAGGCCCAAAGGATGGCGGTCGAGCGGTGATAGCAGAGGGTCCGAGAAGTGACATGAGCAGATCCTTGAGTCGCCCTGAGGTGGTAGACGATTCAAGTTTGGGCAGAGGCGATTTGCCCGGTCTAGTGGTGGTCGCGGCGGTGCTAGAGGTTGAGAGCAGTATTCCGCTATGTGAGTTGCGAGAGGAGGCATGGAGAGTCTTTGGAGGGCTACCTTGAGCATGCCTCAAGTGTGGTTCGATGGACCACCGGCTCAAAGTGCCCCTTCTTTGTGGAGGCCCATCTGCTGCGGCCTGTAGAAGCGGCGGTGTTACTTGATCTGTGAGCAGCGGAGGTGGTTACGGTTGGAGAGGCCGAGGTAGAGGCCGAGGCCGAGCAGAGAGGATCGATGGTGAGATCGAGGGATGAGCAATGGACAGCGGTCCTGGCGAGTCTATGCTATGACTCGGCAGAGGCGCAGGAGTCTCCAGATGTCGTCAAGGGTATGCTTCTAATTTCTGGTTATGAAGCATATGCATTGATGGATCCTGGATCCACTCATTCATTTATTGCACCGCATGTGGCATGTAGACTGCATTGTGATAGAGAGATATTGCAGTGTGGGCTATAGGTGAGTACACCTCTAGGTAGTACGACAGTGTTAGGAGAGGTCTGCAAGGGGTGTCAGATAGTGATTGATCAGGCAGAGTTGAGAGCAGACCTTATAGTGTTGTCCCTGAGAGAGATTGATGTGATCCTAGGGATGGGTGCTATCGCCCATAGAGCTGTGATGGATTGTTTTACCAAGGAGGTTGTGTTAGAATCTCCTGGTCAGCAGAGAGCTATTTTTCGAGGTATTAGCCAGGCAGTGCCAGCTAGGATGATTTCCTTCATGAGTGCTCTGAGATTGATGCGAGGGGGTTGTGAGGCCTATTTGGCTCATGTGGTGGATTCTAGAGTGCAGCAGAGTTTGCAGGATATTCCCGTAATCAGGGAGTTTTAGGATGTGTTCCCCGATGAGTTACCGGGTTTACCGCCAGATCGGGAGACAGAGTTTGTGATAGACCTCGTTCCAGGTGCTGCTCCTATATCTATACCTCCGTATAGGATGGCACCGGTGGAACTGAGAGAGCTTAAGGCTCAGTTGCAGGAGTTATTGGATAAGGGGTTTATTAGACCCAGTGTTTCGTCGTGGGGAGCTCCAGTGTTGTTCGTGAAGAAGAAAGATGGGACTTTGAGGCGTGTATCGATTATAGGCGACAATTAATTCTTGTCAAGAATAAGTACCCATTGCCTAGGATCGATGATCTATTTGATCAGTTACCGGGAGCTCGAGTGTTTACCAAGCTGGACTTGAGGTCAGGGTATTATTAGTTGAGGATCGCAGAGGCCGATGTGCCTAAGAGTGCGTTCAGGAGTAGGTATGGGCATTTCGAGTTCCTAGTGATGCCGTTTGGATTGACCAATGCCCCGGCAGCCTTTATGGCCTTGATGAATAAGGTATTTCAGCCTTACCTTGATCAGTTTGTGATTGTGTTCATTGATGATATCCTAGTGTATTCGAGGAGTAGGCAGGATCATGTGGAGCATCTGAGGATCGTGTTGCAGATCATGAGAGAGAGGCAGTTGTATGCCAAAATTACGAAATGTGAATTTTGGCTGGATGAGGTAGTGTTCCTAGGGCATATTGTGTCTGGTGAGAGTATCCAGGTAGATCCTCACAAGATTGAGGCAATGCAGAGTTGGGAGGTTAGAGGCGATCGAGTTGCGTAGTTTCCTCGGACTAGCAGGGTATTACTGGAGGTTTGTCGAGGGGTTTTCGGTGATTTCGGCCCCTTTGACGAAACTTCTGAGGAAGAATGTGGTTTTCATATGGAAAGATGAGTGTCAGAGGAGCTTTGAGGAGCTTAGGCATCGATTGACCACGGCACCAGTGTTGGCTTTGCCGTCAGGGTCCGGAGGATTTGAGGTATTCAGTGATGCTTCGCAGCAGGGTTTGGGTTGTGTGTTGATGCAGCATGGGAGAGTGATAGCGTATGCCTCGAGACAGTTGAGGTCTCATGAGAGGAATTATCCAGTGCATGACTTAGAGTTAGCTGCAGTAGTGTTTGCTTTGAAGATCTGGAGACATTATCTGTATGGTGAGACGTTCCAAATCTTCACGGATCATAAGAGTTTGAGATATATGTTGAGTCAGAGAGAGCTGAACCTGAGACAGAGGAGGTGGATTGAGCTTTTGAAGGATTATGACTGCACGATTGAGTATCATCCAGGAAGGCCAATGTGGTGGCGGATCGTTGAGTAGGAAATCTCATGTTAGTGCAAATTTCAGTTGAGTGAGAGATTGCCCGTTTGATTGATTGAGGGCACTTAATGTGCAGATGGATTTGGCTCAGGATGGAGCCTTAATAGCTACTCTAAGATTGAGGCCGATGTTACAGGATCGGATCAGGAGAGTTCAATGTCAAGATCCAGTGTTAGTGAGATTGATGGATAGAGTTAGAGTGGTCGAGTTGATTTTGAGTTGAGAGATGAGACTCTTTGGATGGGTCGAGATTATGTGTGCACGATGTGGATGGTGAGGCGAGAGATTACGGAGGAGGCGTGTGGCTGCTTATACGATGCATCTGGTGTCACCAAGATGTATAATACTCTTAAGTTGCATTTCGGTGGCGGTATGAAGAGGCAAGTGATGTGAGTTCGCTCTCGGTGTTTGGCGTGCCAGCGAGTTAAGGTGAGCACCAGCCCCGATTGGGAGATTGCATTCGTTGCCCATTCCGGAGTGGAAATGGGAGCGGATCACGATGGATTTTATTATGGGGTTGCCTAGGACACCGAGGCAGTGTGATGCGATCTGGGTCATAGTGGACCGGTTGACCAAATCGGCTCACTTCTTGCCAGTGCGAGAGAATAATACTCTTGATCAGTTGGCCCAGAAGTATGTGGCAGAGATTGTACGACTGCATGGGGTTCCAGTATCGATTGTGTCAGATAGGGATCCCAGATTTACTTCAAGGTTCTGGAGGAGCCTGCAGTCAGCATTGGGTTCGAGGCTGAACTTTAGTACAGCGTTTCATCCTCAGACAGATGGGCAGAGTGAGAGGACGATCAAGACTGTTGAGGATATGCTGAGAGCATGTGTATTAGAGTTCAGAGGTGCTTGGGACCAATACTTGGCTCTGATTGAGTTTGCGTACAATAATCAGTACCAGAGCAGTATTGGGATGGCACCGTATGAGGCCTTGTATGGCAGGCCGTGTAGATCACCTCTTTACTGGGATGAAGAGGGTGTGAGGATGCTTGAGGGCCCCAAGCTGATCCAGGATACAGTGGATAAAGTGAGAGTGATTCGGAGTCGCATTAAGGCGGCTCAGGATAGACAGAAGAGTTATGTGGATCAGCATCGGCGTGAGATGAAGTTCAGTGTAGGTGACAGAGTGTTCCTCCGAGTGTCACCTTGGAGAGGAGTGTTTAGATTTGGCCGTAGGGGTAAGTTGAGTCCCCGGTATATCGGTCCGTATGAGATTATTGAGAGGATTGGACCATTGGCCTATAGACTGAGATTGCCTAGTGAGATGTCCCAGTTGCATGATGTGTTTCATGTGAGTATGCTCCGGAGATATCGCTCAGACCCGACGCATGTGATCCCGGCTCAAGAGATCGAGATAGCGAGTGATTTGAGTTATGTTGAGGATGTAGCGCCCCCTTACCGTAGAGTATACACCGATACGCCCGTAGATCATACCGATACATACCCTACGATGAGGTTGCACTACCAGACAATCGCTTCTAATAAAACCTCATGGCATCAATATAATCAAAGCAGTAAGATCACAATCACTAAATTTTAAAACCAAAGAGTACTTCTCATTTCATTCATAAATGCTAAATACAATATCCGATCATAATTTACAACTGCAAAAGCCCAAAATAAGCAATAATAGCTCTATCTAGGTCATCCCCAAAATATCCCAAAGGATCCCCAATGGCCGGCACATTGGGCCATGCTCCTCTTCTCACGCACACACAAAGCAGAAAAGTCTCAAAATCCGGAGCTAGAGTCACACTACCGCTGTCCTGAAAAATAGTCGCAATTTGGATGAGTTTGCGAAACTCAATGAGTAACCATCATCGATGGTTTACCCAATTCATGCATTACGCAAAATTGCGTACAAATCAACACATATCATAACTCAGAAATTTACAACATCAAAATCACACATTGGCAGTTACTCCATAGCACATTCATAGCATGAACACAGACAATATGCACAATGATTTCCGGTTCATTATTAAGCGTTGGATCAAGGCGTCGAAATTATCCCATTTCTGGGCACATCACACAGAATCGCGTTTTCGGGGGTAGGAGAGCCCTCTGGGTATGCACTACTGCCCACGCGCACTAGGGATAGGAGAGCCCTCTGGGTATTCACTAATCCCTTTTTCACTTAACACAATTGATGAGCTTATAGCTCCACTCGGATCAGAATGTGCTCCAGTCACAACTGTCGGTTACTGATTTCTAATCATGCCTAGCATGCTTTCACAATTCATACTGATATATCTCATGCGAATCATTTAATCAGAATCACATAATCAAAGACACATGCATAGTTCATCTGAAACACATAACACATAAGAGATTGAGAAACCAACTAGGTTACTCACCTCGTAACTTCCGAAGCTCGCTGGAAGTCTCGCCACGTCAGATGATCGGCGATCCGCTTGAGCCGCTATATCAATCAAAATATACATAACATTATTACTGGTACCAATTCCGATGCTTAATTATGCATATGAATCAAATCATGTACATACTATGCAAATTATGACATTTCCGACCTAATTCCGAATTTCCCGATCACAATCCTTAATTCCCGAACTAAATTTCAAATTTCCAAATTCATGATCTCCAAATTGAATTTAATCCATAGCCAATTGAATCATCAATTGCCTAATCCCAAATTGTGAAAACCTAAATTTCATTTCGGGCAAAATAACTTTCTCTCATGGCAAGATCATCATCGTCATGACGACGACGACGCGTTCGTCATGACGATACTAATCCTCCCACAAGTGCCGCCGCACACGTCACACAGCGTCTGAAGCAATTCGCTTGTCATCATGGCGTGTTCGTCATCTTGCATGCATTTGACATACACGCCCGAAAACCCAGATTTTTGCAGATTTTGACAAAGAAACATCACCAAATCCTAGTTTTCTCCTCACAAATCACTCCTAAATCATTCTATACACATCATAGAACAACTCTTTAGCTTCCATTTTATCAAACAATCAAATTCCCTAAAATTCAACCCTAAAACCACCGAAAACCAGCTTTCGGAAATCCTAAACCCAAATCCTTAGATTTTCATGTTTAATCCTCTAATAAACTCTATAAATCAACTAATCAAACCATATAAAACAAGATAGAAGTAACTTACTTGATGAAGAACCTCAAATCTCCAAAAGAAAATGATCACGAAGAGGAAGAAGAGAACGAAGAAGAAGAAGGAGAAAGCTTCGTGGGAGGCAAAATCTTCAAAGGGTTGGGTATAAATATAAGGATACTAGGGCTTGTTTGGCAAATGGAATTGCCACCAGTCCGATCCGAACCACCTCGAGCCAATTTCAAATTCTAATTTCTCCCTAATTTCAAAGGCTAAGCCCTAATTCCCCAAATCAAATTTCTAACTTGTCCATGCCATTGGATAATCAATTTGAATAGGATATTCAATTAACCAGTCATTTATAAAATTTTTCGGTCCGAGTCTAATGCTCCAAAAATTCCAGATAATTCCTATAAATCCACAAAAATAGAAAACTCATTAGCATATACTCCAATTTCACAATTCAACTTCCCACATCTCATTTCTAACTCAAATCAAATTCTCGAGCCTAATTTGACCTAATTATCATACTTACCCTAATCATTTCCAGATCTCAATTTGCAACCCAATTACTCATTTCTCATGCCAATTCAATTTCTCACAACCCAATTAACCTAATCAATTTTCCAAATCTAAGTTATGCAAATCAAATCGGAAATATGTCATACATGCATGTACATACAAATGCCAATTATACAATATACTATAATTCATGCACATGTACAAATCTGAATGCAATGAATCGTACACATCCCATCCGTGACGGGATGTTACAATTCTCCCTCTAATAAAAATTTCGTCCCGAAATTTTCTTACCTGACTGATCGAACAGATGAGGGTACTGCCTCCTCATATGCTCCTCAGTCTCCCAAGTCGCCTCCTCGGATGAATGGTTCTTCCAAAGGACTTTCACCAATGGAATAACCCGAGACCTCAACCGCTTGACCATGATCCAATAATCCGCGGCTCCTCAATATAACTCAAGTCACCGCAATCTCTATCTCCGAGCCGGAATCATATGAGTCGGGTCAGAACGATATCTCCGAAGCATGCTCACATGAAAGACGTCATGCAACTGAGACATCTCTCTAGGCAAGGCCAACCTGTAGGCCAACGGTCCAATCCTCTCGGTAATCTCATACGGACCGATATACCGAGGACTCAACTTGCCTTTACGGCCAAATCGAGAACTCCTCTCCACGGAGACACTCGAGGAATACTCTCTGTCACAAAGATACTCCATCTCTCTCGATCGTTGATCCACATAGCTCTTACGCTGTCTCCCGAGCGCGCTTGATGCGACTCAATCAATCTGCACCTTATCAATCGTGTCTGGATCAACTCGGGACCTCTAACATCCTCACACCCTCTTCATCCCAAAGAAAGAGGGATCTGCACGACGTCCATATAATGCCTCGTAAGGTGCCATACCAATGCTACTCGATGCGATTATTGTATGCAAACTCTACCAGAGGCAAAATCGATCCCATGCACCTCGAAACTCCAACACACAGCTCTCAAAGATATCCTCAACGATCTGAATAGTCCTCTCACTCGCCCATCCGTCTCGAGGATGAAACAGCAGATTGAAGTTCAATCTGGTCCCCATAGTCGATTGCAGACTCCTCCAAAATCTCAAGTAAACTCAGGATCCCTATTTGACACTATCAAACCGGGACCCCATGCAATGAACTACCTACTCGCTACATACTTGGGCCAACTGATCGAGGGTATTGCTCTCCTCATCGGCAAGAAGTGAGCCGATTTAATAATCGGTCCACTATGACCCAGATAGCATCACTCTGTCTCGGCCCGGCAACCCCATGATAAAATCCATCGTAATCGCTCCCATTTCCACTCTAGAATGGGCAACGAATGCGATCTCTCTAACTGGGGCTCGTGCTCACTTAACTCGCCGGGCACGTCAAACGCCGAGAAACATACTCCGCCACATGCCTCTTCATGCCCGCCACCGTAAATGCAACTTAAGAGTACGATACATCTTGGTGACCCGGATGCATGGCATAAGCGCCAAATGAGCCTCCTCTAAGATCTCACGCCTCGGATCCTCCACATCAGAACACACAACCTCCGCCCATCCACAAAGTGTCATCCTCACTCAAACTCGGATCGCCATCCCGATCCGACTGTTAATCAATCTAACCAATATTGGATCGATCCGCACTCTCCTAATCCGCTCATGCACATCTTGGTCTCACCTCGAGTCGCAATCGAGCTCCATCCCGACTCAAATCTATCTCACATTAAGTGCTCTCAATGAACTAAGCATGACAACCTCGAAACTCGAATCGGCCGCACTACCATGCGATCTCCTACTCAATGCATCACCACCACATTGGCCTTCGTGGTGGTACTCGATAAAGGCATCGTAATCCTTAAGCAACCCAACCATCTCCTTCGCTTCGATTCAGCTCTCACCGACTCAACAAATACCTCAAGCTCTTATGATCGGTGAAGATCTGGAAAGTCTCCCATACAAATAATGTCTCCAGATCTTGAGCAAACACCCAAACCGCTTAACTCCAAGTCATGCACGGATAATTACCCTCATGGGCTCTCAACTGCCCTCGATGCATACGCTTATGACTCTCCCATGTCGCATCAAGACACGGCTAAACCAGTGCGAAGCATCATCAGAACTTGAAACCTCCTGATCCAGATGGCAAGGCTAACACCGACGCCATAGTCAACCGATGTATCAACTCATCGAAACTCCTCTGACACTCATCTGTCCATCTGAAGGCCACACTCTTCCTCAGAAGTCTTGTCAAAGGGGCGGAGATCACAGAAAACCCCTCGACAAACCTCCGGTAATATCCTACTAATCCGAGGAAACTCCTCAACTCAGGCACGTTCCTCGGAATCTCCCAACTCCTCACCGCCTCAATCTTGTGAGGATCCACCCGGATACCCTCACCAGATACTATGTGGCCTAAAACACCACTCATCCACCAAAATTCACACTTAGTGAATTTGGCATACAGCTGCCTATCTCTCATAATCTGCAGCACAACTCTCAGATGCTCCGCATGCTCCTGTCTAGACCTCGAATATACCAAGATATCATCAATGAATACGATCACAAATTGATCCAGGTATGGCTGAAAGACCCTATTCATCAAGGCCATGAAGGCTGCCGGGGCATTAGTCAACCCGAACGGCATCACTAAGAACTCGTAATGCCCATACCTGCTCCTGAAAGCACTCTTAGGCACATCGGCCTCTGCGATCCTCAACTGATAGTAACCGGATCTCAAATCCAACTTGGTAAACACCTGTGCTCCCTGCAACTGATCAAATAAATCATCAATTCTAGGCAGTGGGTACTTATTCTTAATAAAGAACCCGATTGAGCTGCCTATAATCGATGCAAAGCCTCATAGTCCCGTCCTTCTTCTTCACAAACAACACCGGGGCTCCCCACGGTGAAACACTCGGCCTGATGAACCCTTTATCCAATAACTCCTGAAGCTGAGCCTTAAGCTCCCTCAATTCCACCGGTGCCATCCTATACGGAGGTATCAATATAGGAGCGGTACCTGGAATGAGGTCTATCTCGAACTCTGTCTCCCGATCCGGCGGCAAACCCGGTAACTCCTCGGGAAACACATCTGGGAACTCCCTGATCACAGGGACATCCTGCAAACTCTGCTGCACTCTCGAATCCACCACGTGAGCCAAATAGGCCTCACAGCCACCTCTCATCAACCTCAAAGCACTCACAAACGAGATCATCCTGGCTGGCACTGCCTGACTAACACCTCAAAAAAAAATTTCTCGGTGACCAGAGACTCTAATACAACCTCCTTAGTATAGCAATCTATAATCGCCCTATGGGCAGTGAGCCAGTCCATCCCCAAAATCACCTCAATCTCTCGAAGAGGCAACACAATCAAATCTGCACTCAATATCACCGAATCTACCCGAATCGGGCATCCCCTACAGATCTCACCTAGAGCAGTGGTACTACCTAAAGGTGTACTCACCTGCAACCCGTACTGAAGCATCTCTCTATGCACATGCAATCTACATGCCACATGCGGTGCAATAAATGTGTAACACCCCACACCCGTAAGACCCGAACCCGATATCGTTGGTGATATCCGAGTCCGTGTCCCACGAGAGCGACTACATCGATCGATTTTAATTGATAAGTAAATAAAATCCGTGTTCAATAAAAACCCGTTCAGCTTATTATAGTCATCCAAAGAATAATTACAATAAGTCAATGCACGATAAACATTAATACCACAATGGCTCAAGAAAATATAAAGCCTTGTTATACGGTGATTGCGGAATACAATTAACTAAACTACTAATGCGATACTAACCGATCCCAACCTCTAACCTTTACTCGCTCTGAGAGATATACTCCGTGTCAACCGGGGTATTCTTCAGGACCTGAAAAATAAATGCAAATTTTGGGTGAGTTTTGCGAACTCAGTGAGAAACCATCATCGATGGTTCACTCAATTCATGCATGTTCAAACACTTTACCAATTATCACATACGATCACGATTTACAAAAGTAATACCAAATAATACGTATAATCACATTTCACAAATGTAAGGCTTAATCGCCTATCATACAATCCACGATTAATCATACCATATATGCAATGCACATGAGACCCTTTCCATTTTCATTATGTTATGTGACTGTATATCAAATCGCCCCAAAGAATGCGGGCACATTGCGTTGAGCCGATGGTTTCAAACATCGGGCTTGAAGCCTCGATACATTGAGCCCGAGGCTCAATACGATGGTCGCTCCAAATACAACTGCCTTTATCTCGATCATGTCCTTATGCATGAATGCATATGTTCCAATTTTCATTTGATTACTTCTATCACTTACATTCAATGCCATTTCCCATTTCTCGGACCTTGATGCCGTATTTCAATCATATATTTTTTCCAATTTATTGCGTCATACCATATCGCATTTATAAATACATCCCATGATCGAGACGGATAATTAACACTTCGATATCAATCCCTATTTCCTCGGACCTTTGGTCCGAGATCTCCAATGTAAACATTCACAAACAAATACACACAAGTAGCACTTCGTTATCTCATTCCCAATATTTGATACACCTATGGTCCAAATCAATCAAAGTCAAAACACATATACCCATCCATTATCTCCACATGGCATAATCGCGAAATATTAAACACATAAAAATTGAGAAACCATCTAGGTTACTCACCTATTGCTTCCGAGCTAATGCCGAAAACCTCTCAGGACGTCGGTCAATCGACGCCCAATTGGACCTCTATTTGAATCGAGAAAAGTACGAGTCACTAAATATGAAATTTGTGCTCATGATGATGAGATATGCATGTTCATGAATTCCGATCCTAATTCAATATTTTCCCATAATAAAATTCTATCAAAATTAGAAATCCATAGGCGCTACGATGCAGCAATTCGGACCTCTATAGGTCCCAAATTAAATAAAACAGTGTTTACATGTTCATCGATAGGGCTACGCCAAATTCCGCCTAAAAATTCCCGTTTCTCAAAATATGAAATTAAATATTCAACGAATCCGATGCCTCTGGAATCAGGTCAATCGGACGTCGGACGGAAAGAAATTGACAAAAGAACAATTGTACCATTTAATACCAAATAAAATTAAAAAATAAACATTTCCACGTTGCTCACCTCATGGGGCGAGACGCCCCGCGAGGCTGAATCACCTTCTTCGTCATGAGGCGAGGCGTCGCCTCGCGATCTGCCTCCTTCATCTCGCCTCGCGGCTGAAACTCGCCCTCGCGAGACGGCGCTGTCTGTTCGCTTTCATGAGGCGACGTGTCGCACTCATGAGGCGATTTTATGCCTTGCCCTCCTTCTTTCCGATGTAAATCCCAATTTCCAACTACTCTAACTTTTAGCACATAAATCAGAAAAATGCCCACTATACCTCATTGGAAAGCTTATGAAAAGCTCTACAATTCTCTAGAAGACCATAAAAATCAATTCCAACCCTAAGGGTGTCAAATAAGCCATCAAACCTTCTGCCTTCACAATTTCCCTCAACACAGGGCAGTACATTTGCAATTTTATAACTCACTGATTCCTTAGTAATAAATTACTACAAAAATATGGTCAATAAGTTCACAATGTCCTTTACAACTTTCATGAACAACCCAGAATCAAATTCTATTTCTAAACCAGTCAATTAATTCATTCAATGTCACTGTCCCTGAAATCCTTCCATATGGGCTGTAACATTACAACAAGCATAAATCCCTATATACAAGTCAGTAAATTCAGAACTTTATATCCCTGAAAAGATCACATCTCAAACTTCAATTTTCATGAAGCACTCAACATCCAATTCAATCTCTAACAATTTCAAAACTGTTATGGAAGTTTCTGTTATGATCAGCCACTCATAACCTAATGTAGGGTTCACTTTTGAAAAATCATAACTCCCAATTCTGACTTCTAAAAATTACAAACCATATGTCATTTTCAAGGTAATCTTTTCCTCTACAACTTTTCAGAAGCTCACTCACACCAGTTCAGTCCACTTAAAATGTTAAAATTGCCTCCAATCAGTAAACTCGCAAAATCACACTTAAGCTAGGTTTCATCCAAAATGCTCAAAACCAGTCATTAGTAATCAATTCATATCTCCCAATATATAATTCCAAAAATAACAAGATCAGTAGCAATGGAAAGATAATCAAATATGCTACAACTTCCATGAAGACCATTCTCCTAATTCCATCTCAATTAATTCATAAAATCAACAAAACTCAGATGTCATGGTTGCGGTTACTGTTTATAGGCAATGGAACAGGAACTTTCCCATTCAAAATTTCACCTTCTATCATTGGAATTCAACAACACCCATTTCACACTAAATTGAAACCAACATCCCAAAGTTTCAGTGGCCACTAACCTTACCTCATTTGCATTTCTACACAATAAGTTATGAATAAAACAGTAACATCACTTATAATTCCAACTTTCCAGATTTAAGGTTAACCTTAGTTCAACCACTCCCAACACTTTTTTCACATCATTAAACATCACAATAAATACAAATTAAATCTTACTCCAGTCACACATATACTAGGGTTAATACTGAACAATTTACCGCATTAAATTCCTCAATTCAGATACTCAATTAATTATCCATAATCAATTCAAAATCAAACCATATCATTACTTTCAATTCAGTCATCACTTAGCTTTATGCCCCTTACTTTAAATCATAATAATCAACACTTTAATGTCTACATGAACCTTATACATGCTTTAAATCCTTATAACTATCATGACATTTAATTCCATGTAAATACACCATTTAAAGATCAAAACTTAAATGAAAACTTACCTAATTTAGAACCTCTTTTCCAAAGCTTCAATAACCACTTCTAACTTCCACACCAAAATACCAACCTCCCTTTCCTTCTCAAGCATATACCAAACTCATCTTCTAGCTTTGATGAGAGTAAGAAATAATAGCTTTAAGTTACAAGGAAGATGAGAGAAGGAGAAAAATTTCGATGGTTTAAAGAAGAGTTTGTTTTGTATGAGTTTCGGATGGCTTAACAAAGCCTTAAACAAATTTCATTTCCTTTCCTTTAAACACTTATACACGTTCGAACAATGAAGAGAAGCATTTAATGTTGCTTCAAAGTGGCCATTGATGATTGGCTTGTTTTTATTTGAAAAGTCAAATTATTACTTAATTAATTCAGTCCAAAATGTTACTCCATTTAACTCCAATGACCCTACTTTCAGTCCCAAAATAAAATACCCAATATTACAAGATCGATGGGTAGCGATTTTTGTTATCGAGAATCGAATTTGCTTATTAATTGGCGATTTATCCGATCCGAGAATTTCTGAATTATTTTTCCGAGAATTAATGAAATTCCTAAAATTATAAAAAGGTAATAAAGGCACTCCAAATAATTTTTCAATCACAAAATCACCTTTTCTACTCCAAAACAAGTTTAGGCTGCCATCGCGATTTTGCGGTCCGGGAATTGTCTCCGAAAATTCCAGAAAAATTCCTATAAATCTCAAAAAAATGTAAAACGCTTAATAGCGCACTCAGAACAATTTTTCAAATCCCATAACCACGTTAATCACAATAAAATACCGTTAGGCCCAATTACCGGAAATGTCATGAATGCATTTATTGTAATTCCATGTACACAATTGATACTGTGTATCAATCCTATTATGCATGAACAGTAATAATTATTCCTTACCAATCTCATCCTATGCCAATTTTACTATTTTACCCTTCTAGGAGGGGGTTGGATGTTACAATTCTCCCCTCCTTATAAGAATTTCGTCCTCGAAATTCTCAATCAATCCATTCCCTATGACAAGAATCATATGATTCTTCATATCCCATATACTTTTCCACTTAATAATTCACTTATCGGTGATCACTATAACTACTCTCACCGTGGTTCGCCATCGATTTGCTAACTCGTTATCACTTAATACAAGAAACGGATTCGACAAGACTATCGATTGACGTTCTCATTTTTCTTAGCTATCTCACTTGCCATTTCTAAGATAGTCACTACCTTTGGTTACTAGATGTAGCTCGAAGACAAGATTTTCTAATCTATTCACTTATCACATTTTATTCCTCTAATACTTTTCCCCAATGCCATATAGTCCAATTTCGCTCCATTGAGTACGTTTCCATTTCTTTGGTACCTCCCCTTAATCACGTCGTGACGATTTACATTCCTTGGTACCAATATCTGTGACATTTAATTCCACTTCACTATAATCAGAATAATGTACCTAATGCGGTCATTTATCATATGTCATTCACTTTATATTCAAATTCGATTCTCGTAAGACAATTCACTATTCTATAATGTTCACACACTTTATCCGGATATACAGTTTACTCTATCTCATTTGTCCGATCCAATTCCACTTTAGCTAACCATGCAGTTTTCCTAAGTCACTTTCCTTTTTCTCACACATTTCAGTCTCAAACCCATTATGGTCTTTAACTCTCAAGAGGCACTATGCAAAGGTAACAAGATATATTCTCCAAAGTGAATCAAAACTCTATAACAAGAACATAATCAAACCTTTTCCTATTGGACATTCAACCTATAAACACTTGAGCCAAGAATCACTTCATTCTATACCTACAATTACTCAATTTCACTTTTCAAATATGTCGACTAGAATGTCTAACTTTAACTGCTCACTTTCTTGTTCTAATACCTTTTATTGGGTACACTTATTTCTCCTTCGACTTTTGTTCACTATAGTTTTCCAATTTCATTTGTATATTCAAACTCATCATAAAAAGAAATTCCCCTTTACTTTCTCGCACTCTTAACCTTTCTTATCACTATTTTTACAACTTAAATTTTCCGTAAACGCCTCACTATTACTCATCATTTGCTTGACAATCACCGATAATCCCAATATCTCGTAATTGATCCGTTCATTACTTGAATTTGGTAGGCGTAATTGTTCGCTCATTTCAAGACTATCGTATTTATACTTGTCTCTTTTCTCAAATTAACACAAAGGTATCCTTATAGGAATCTCAGTCTCCAAGGCTTTTAATCACGAGCATGACACCGCACCATTTATCACGGTCGATTCAATTTATTTCATACTGTTCAACATATTGTCGCAGATTCAATACTCAACGCCCACTCTTCCAAAGGTATGTTTATCATCGATCGATTCCTCAATTCATCCTATCGTTCTTTTTACTTTTCACCGCTCAACACTTCCAAACACCATGCCGTCTCTAATCACGCTACTACCATTTGCTTACCTCGCATAAATCCCTTATTAGGGTCCTATTGACTTTACCATACATCTTTTACCCTTTTCATCGAGTCCACACTTAGTGTATCGCAATTTCTTTATGAAGGTGTCACTACATCACCTCATTGTCAGCTTCCTTTTTGACCCTCTTGTCTCTATTCGTTACTTTTTCATTTTCTTCTCATTTGTTTTCATATCATTCCTATCAACATATGTTAATACCTTGTCATCTATATTTAAACCTCCAAAATTTTCCATTTTATTTTAGTATCTCTCTTCTCGATTCGGGACTCTTTTATTTTTCGCTTCAAATCTAGATTCCTCAACAGTTTTACATCATAAGCGGAGATCGATTCACTTCACATTGCAATAGAATCACCTCAAATTAAAATCTCACTCATATGGAATTCTTTACATTTCGTATATACAATGTAATCGTATAACCTCAACAATATGAGCTATGTCCCAATTTCACTTTTAATTTTGTCCCTACTTCTATCCATTTGACCGTTCGTCCTGATACCATCATTTAACAGATCAGAACATTTCTCTCGCGAAGATTCCTTGTGACAGTCACTTAAACACTTTCTTTACCACTTGTTCTGTAATCTATACCAGAATCATTTTTCAATTCCTCTCATACAGGTGCACTCAGTTCACTTCTATCTTACTTTAACCTCTTAAGAACTTCACACTTATAATCACTCTAAACATTTACCGCTCATTTCCTCTATGATTTCCATATATCTGTCACATACATTTCATTAGTCACAATCAACATTACCGTCCAATAGATATTCCTAACAGTAAATTGACTTAAATACAATAACTCTTTTCATGCACCACTATTGTGGTTTCATTCTTTTCAAAATCTTTATTTCATTCACACCATATCATTAAACCGTATGTCTCATTCCCTATCCACACGCGCAACTTGACCTTGTAAGGTCATATCAATTTGGCTTATCGACTTATGATCATTATTCCTTTTTTTCATTCATTTTCGCTACTTATCTTCTATTTTCCTCAAACGGTCTATGATCGGTGTTCACATTCCCAATATCCGACAAAGTCGTTGATACCACTCCATTTTATCTCTATCTATATACCTATCCATTTACCATTTTGTGTCCATATACACCTAATTCAAGATTTCCGATACACCATCAAGAGAAATCATCTGTCTGTTTTTTTTTCTTTACGATTTTATCATACGAATTTCCAACCTCGAAGCACCCTAATCACCTAACAATTTCAGTCTCAAACTTATGCGGTCTAGTTCATAACCATTTCCCGAATTCATTTCAGTCTATCTTTACACTTTTACATTCTTTCAGTTCTCAATAAACCATTACAAAGACTCTATCGAGCTTCTTTCCATTTCGCTATCATCATACGCTTATAATATCTCTACGATCTCTAACTCAATACAGTGAATCAAAATATGCCCGATCGACCATCTACATTTTACTCAATTCCTACATTTCCCTTTCATAACATATCTGATGTAATCGTAATTACCTAACCATTCCGGGCTTTTAATTTCACTTAGATCTACTATAACCAATATGCTTCCCATATCTCTAATGGACCTCTCCAAGTTCTCAACATCTGCATTCAATTTAATTTGGAAATTCTTAATTAGTCTAGGCCAACACAGTCATTCTGCTATCACATATGAGGGTTTCTAACCCAAAGACAATATCAACCTTCTTATCCATTTTTCCTTTATCCTTTCCTAATTGATTATCCCCTTTAGGATTTTCACTCTAATCCATCTCACACTTCTCTCACTTAGTCACTGACACTTACGCACCCTTAGACTTTATCCTCGTGCGACTCGACTAGGATCGATTACCACGGTCGCAACGACGCCGACTCAAATGCATGAAACCTATGTTCCAAATCGTGCCCAGATACATTACGCATTCATTGGGCTCGATACTACCTAAATGTAACACCACACTGTAAGACCCAACCCGATATCGTTGGTGATATCCGAGTCCGTGTCCCACGAGAGTGGCGTACTACATCATCGATTTAAAATTCAGTAAGTAAATAAAATCCGTGTTCAATAAAACCCGCTTTGATTATTACGGTCATCCAAGAATAATTACAATAAGTCAATGCAAGAAACATTAATACCACAATGGCTCAAGAAAATATAAAGCCTTGTTATACGGTGATTATGGAATACAATTAACTAAAATACTAATGCGGATACCTAACCGATCCCAACCTCTAACCTTTACTCGCTCTACAAGAGATATACTCCGTGTCAACCGGGTATTCTTCAGACCTGAAAAATAAATGCAAATTTTGGGTGAGTTTTATGAACTCGGTGAGAAACCATCATCGATGGTTCACTCAATTCATGCATGTTCAAACACTTTACCAATTATCACATACGATCACGATTTACAAAAGTAATACCAAATAATACGTATAATCACATTTCACAAATGTAAGGCTTAATCGCCTATCATACAATCCACGATTAATCATACCATATATGCAATGCACATGAGACCCTTTCCATTTTCATTATGTTATTGGACCTGCTGCCAAACCGCCCCAAGAACGGGCACATTGCGTTGAGCCGTGGTTTCAAACATTGGGCTTGAAGCCTCGATACATTGAGCCCGAGGCTCAATACGCTGGACCCGAGGTCCTCGTGCGCTGAGTGAAAGCTCACATACGTTAGGCGGATATGCCCCGACATTTGGTCGCCCAAATACCTGTCGTCTTTATCGATCATGTCCTTATGCATGAATGCATATGTTCCAATTTTCATTTACAGTTATCTCTATCACTTACATTCAATGCCATTTCCCATTTCCTCGGACCTTCGGTCCGGTATTTCAATCATATATTTTTTTCCAATTTATTGCGTCATACCATATCGCATTTACAGTCACATCCCATGTATCGAGACAGATAATTAACACTTCGATATCAATCTTTATTTCCTCGGACCTTTGGTCCGAGATCTCCAATGTAAACATTCACAAACAAATACACACAAGTAGCACTTCGTTATCTCATTCCCAATATTTCGACACCTATGGTCCAAATCAATCAAAGTCAACACACATATACCCATCCATTATCTCCACATGGCATAATCGCGAAATATTAAACACATAAAAATTGAGAAACCATCTAGGTTACTCACCTATTGCTTCCGAGCTAATGCCGAAAACCTCGTGACGTCGGTCAATCGACGCCCAATTGGACCTCTATTTGAATCGTAAAAGTACGAGTCACTAAATATGAAATTTGTGCTCATGATGATGAGATATGCATGTTCATGAATTCGGTCCTAATTCAATATTTTCCCATAATAAAATTCTATCAAAATTAGAAATCCATAGGCGACGACGGCGCAATTCGGACCTCTATAGGTCCCAAATTAAATAAAACAAGGTTTACATGTTAAAATCGATAGGGGCTACGTCAAATTCCGCCTAAAAATTCCCGTTTTCTCAAAATATGAAATTAAATATTCAACGAATCCGATGCCTCTGGAATCAGGTCAATCGGACGTCGGACGGAAAGAAATTGACAAAGAACAATTGTACCATTTAATACCAAATAAAATTAAAAAATAAACATTTCCATAAATGCTCCTCATGGGCGAGACGCGCCCTCAGCGAGGCTGAATCACCCTTCTTCGTCATGCGAGGCGAGGCGCGCCTCGCGATCTGCCTCCTTCATCTCGCCCTCGAGGCGAAACTCGCCATGAGACGGCAAGCGTCTGTCTCGCCTCCGCGAGGCGACGTGTCGCACTCGCGAGGCAGCCTTATGCCTTGCCCTCCTTCTTTCCAGATGTAAATCCCAATTTCCAACTACTCTAACTTTTAGCACATAAATCAGAAAAATGCCCACTATACCTCATTGGAAAGCTTATGAAAAGCTCTACAATTCTCTAGAAGACCATAAAATCAATTCCAACCCTAAGGGTGTCAAATAAGCCATCAAACCTTCTGCCTTCACAATTTCCCTCAACACAGGGCAGTACATTTGCAATTTTATAACTCACTGATTCCTTAGTAATAAATTACCACAAAATATGGTCAATAAGTTCACAATGTCCTTTACAACTTTCATGAACAACCCAGAATCAAATTCTATTTCTAAACCAGTCAATTAATTCATTCAATGTCACTGTCCCTGAAATCCTTCCATATGGGCTGTAACATTACAACAAGCATAACTCCCTATATACAAGTCAGTAAATTCAGAACTTTATATCCCTGAAAAGATCACATCTCAAACTTCAATTTTCATGAAGCACTCAACATCCAATTCAATCTCTAACAATTTCAAAACTGTTATGGAAGTTTCTGTTATGATCAGCCACTCATAACCTAATGTAGGGTTCACTTTTGAAAAATCATAACTCCCAATTCTGACTTCTAAAAATTACAAACCATATGTCATTTTCAAGGTAATCTTTTCCTCTACAACTTTTCAGAAGCTCACTCACACCAGTTCAGTCCACTTAAAATGTTAAAATTGCCTCCAATCAGTAAACTCGCAAAATCACACTTAAGCTAGGTTTCATCCAAAATGCTCAAAACCAGTCATTAGTAATCAATTCATATCTCCCAATATATAATTCCAAAAATAACAAGATCAGTAGCAATGGAAAGATAATCAAATATTCTACAACTTCCATGAAGACCATTCTCCCTAATTCCATCTCAATTAATTCATAAAAATCAACAAAACTCAGATGTCATGGTTGCGGTTACTGTTTATAGGCAATGGAACAGGAACTTTCCCATTCAAAATTTCACCCTTCTATCATTGGAATTCAACAACACCCATTTCACACTAAATTGAAACCAACATCCCAAAGTTTCAGTGGCCACTAACCTTACCTCATTTGCATTTCTACACAATAAGTTATGAATAAAACAGTAACATCACTTATAATTCCAACTTTCCAGATTTAAGGTTAACCTTAGTTCAACCACTCCCAACACTTTTTTCACATCATTAAACATCACAATAAATACAAATTAAATCTTACTCCAGTCACACATATACTAGGGTTAATACTGAACAATTTACCGCATTAAATTCCTCAATTCAGATACTCAATTAATTATCCATAATCAATTCAAAATCAAACCATATCATTACTTTCAATTCAGTCATCACTTAGCTTTATGCCCCTTACTTTAAATCATAATAATCAACACTTTAATGTCTACATGAACCTTATACATGCTTTAAATCCTTATAACTATCATGACATTTAATTCCATGTAAATACACCATTTAAAGATCAAAACTTAAATGAAAACTTACCTAATTTAGAACCTCTTTTCCAAAGCTTCAATAACCACTTCTAACTTCCACACCAAAATACCAACCTCCCTTTCCTTCTCAAGCATATACCAAACTCATCTTCTAGCTTTGATGAGAGTAAGAAATAATAGCTTTAAGTTACAAGGAAGATGAGAGAAGGAGAAAAATTTCGATGGTTTAAAGAAGAGTTTGTTTTGTATGAGTTTCGGATGGCTTAACAAAGCCTTAAACAAATTTCATTTCCTTTCCTTTAAACACTTATACACGTTCCAGAACAATGAAGAGAAGCATTTAATGTTGCTTCAAAGTGGCCATTGATGATTGGCTTGTTTTTATTTGAAAAGTCAAATTATTACTTAATTAATTCAGTCCAAAATGTTACTCCATTTAACTCCAATGACCCTACTTTCGGTCCCAAAATAAAATACCCAATATTACAAGATCGATTGGGTAGCGATTTTTGCTACTGAGAATCGAATTTGTTCGCCAATTGGCGATTTATCCGTCCGAGAATTTCCCTAATTATTTTTCTGAGAATTAATGAAATTCCTAAAATTATAAAAAGGTAACAAGGCACTCAAATAATTTTTCAATCACAAAATCACCTTTTCTACTCCAAAACAAGTTTAGGCCATCTTGGCGATTTTGTTTATCCGAATTGTCTCCGGAAAATTCCAGAAAATTCCTATAAATCTCAAAAAATGTAAAACGCTCATAATAGCGCACTCAGAACAATTTTTCAAATCCCATAACCACGTTAATCACAATAAAATACCGTTAGGCCCAATTACCGGGAATGTCATGAATGCATTTACTGTAATTCCATGTACACAATTGATACTGTGTATCAATCCTATTATGCATGAACAGTAATAATTATTCCTTACCAATCTCATCCTATGCCAATTTTACTATTTTACCCTTCCAGGAGGGGGTGGGATGTTACAAAATGAATGCGTGGACCCTGGATCTATCAATGCATACACCTCAATATCAGAAAGCAGAAGCAAACCTGCAACCACATCTGGAGAGTCCTGGGCCTCCCGCTTAGTCATGGCGTAGACCACGGCTCTGCGATCGCGCCGACTACCCCACTCTCCGACCCCATAAAAGAATCTCGGCCCACTCCGAGCTCGCCTCACCCCAATCCAGTCCACTACCTCGGCTCTGCTTGCACAAGAGTGCTACTACCAGCTCTCCCACTCAAGCGATCGAGCTCCACAATCTCTGGACAATGTCGGATCTGATGCTCCATCGAGCCACACCTCAAACATGCTCCAGTGAACCTCCAACACTCCCCACTATGCCTCCTCTCACAAAACTCAAGACAAAGGAGGTGGTGGTCAAGCCTCGACCATCGCCATCGCACCCGATCGCCCAAATCGCCTCTCAACCAACCAGATCGCCTGGGACCTCCCAAAAATCTGAGCCTACCCTGACGTCTGCTAAAGCTCCTACCCGAGCTGCCCTGACTATCACTGGATCTCTTACTCCGAGATCCCTGACCAACCTCAACTCTGCTCTGTCTCAAAAGTCGCTTAATCTCGACAAAGAATGACCAAATTTCTACAAAGGTGCCCATGTCAGACCGGGCTAACCTGGTACGAATATCCAGATTCAGCCCTCCCTCAAATCTCCGGCACCGATCTGCCTCAGAAGAAATCAAAACAGACGCATATGCCGACAACTCATTAAACCGGACCTCGTAATCAGCCACTGCCATAGATCCCCGCCAAATCCAAAACTCCCGCATCTTCATCTCCATATAAACCCTGGGAGTATAATTATCTCGGAAAGCCCTCAGGAAATCCGCCCAAGTCAAAACACAAGGTCTCGTGGAACTCCCTAGAACGGTCTTCCACCACCGATTTGGACCTCAAGCAAAGAGACAACAGAGTCGAACCTCTCCTCAAAGATCACAATCCATCCGTCCAGACCCGCTCGGTCCTCTCTAACCAACCTCACCTCGGTAGGTCTCATCTCGCCAGAGAAATCGACACCCCCACCTTACGAAGGCGATCATACCTCCGTTCCTTCTCATGGAACTACCCGAGGTGCTCCTCACACATAGGCACAGAGGACTCTCTACTAGCTCCCATCGATCCTTGGTCACCGAGGATCGACACGATCACCAAAGACGGATGACCTACAATAAAATCACAATTCTGATCAATTTCTTGCTTTCCTCACGAAATTCAAGCCTAAAACATACTATGCCCAAAAGATGCCAAACCATGCTCTGATACCACCAATGTAGCGCCCCCTTATCGTAGAGTATACATCGATACGCCTAGTAGATCATACCGATACATACCCTACGATGAGGTTGCACTACCAGACAATCGCTTCTAATAAAACCTCATGGCATCAATATAATCAAAGCAGTAAGATCACAATCACTAAATTTTAAAACCAAAGAGTACTTCTCATTTCATTCATAAATGTTAAATACAATATCCGATCATAATTTACAACCGCAAAGCCCAAAATAAAAAAGAATAGCTCTATCTAGGTCATCCCCAAAATATCCCAAAGGATCCCCAATTGACCGACACATGGGCCATGCTCCTCTTCTTGCACACACAAAGCAGAAAAGTCTCAAAATCCGGAGCTAGAGTCACACTACACGTCTCCGAAAAATAGTTGCAATTTGGATGAGTTTGCGAAACTCAATGAGTAACCATCATCGATGGTTTACCCATTCATGCATTACGCAAAATTCATGCATAAATCAACACATATCATAACTCGAAATTTACAACATCAAAATCACACATTGGCGGTTAGTCCATAGCACATTCATAGCATGAACACGTATAATATGCACAATGATTTCCAGTTCATTATTAAGCGTTGTGATCAGGCCGTAATTATCCCATTTCGGGCACATCACACGTAATCGCGTTTTCGGGGTAGGAGAGCCCTCTGGTATGCACTATCGCCCACGCCGCACTAGGGATAGGAGAGCCCTCCGGTATTCACTAATCCCTTTTCACTTAACACAATTGATGAGCTTATAGCTCCACTCGGATCGAATGTGCTCCAATCACAACCGTCGGTTTACTGATTTCTAATCATGCCTAGCATGCTTTCACAATTCATACTGATATATCTCATGCGAATCATTTAATCGAATCACATAATCAAAGACATGCATACGGTTCACATAATGGCACATAACACATAAGAGATTGAGAAACCAACTAGGTTACTCACCTCAGAACTTCCGAGCTACTGCCGGGAAGTCTCGCCTACGTCAGACGATCGGCGATCCGCTTGAGCCGCTATATCAATCAAAATATACATAACATTATTACTGGTACCAATTCCGATGCTTAATTATGCATATGAATCAAATCATGTACATACTATGCAAATTATGACATTTCCGACCTAATTCCGAATTTCCCGATCACAATCCTTAATTCCCGAACTAAATTTCAAATTTCCAAATTCATAATCTCCAAATTGAATTTAATCCATAGCCAATTGAATCATCAATTGCCTAATCCCAAATTGTGAAAACCTAAATTTCATTTCGGGCAAAATAACTTTCCTCGCCATGGCGATCCCACGTCAGCGACGACGACGCTGTTTCGTCATGACGCATACTGTCCTCCTCTCTTGGCGCGCCTCGCACACGTCGTCGCGGCGTTGAAGCAATTCGCTTTCGTCAGGCGTGTTAAATCATCTATGCAAGGCGTCTTTACATACACGCCTGAAAACCCATATTTTGCAGATTTTCGACAACAAACGTCACCAAATCCTAGTTTCTCCTCACAAATCACTCCTAAATCATTCTATACACATCATAGAACAACTCTTTAGCTTCCATTTTATCAAACAATCAAATTCCTAAAATTCAACCCTAAAACCACGAAAACCAGCTTTCGGAAATCCTAAACCCAAATCCTTAGATTTTCATGTTTAATCCTCTAATAAACTCTATAAATCATCTAATCAAACCATATAAAACAAGATAGAAGTAACTTACTTGATGAAGAACCTCAAATCTCCAAAAGAAAATGATCACGAAGAGGAAGAAGAGAACGAAGAAGAAGAAGGAGAAAGCTTCGTGGGAGGCAAAATCTTCAAAGGGTTGGGTATAAATATAAAGGATACTAGGGCTTGTTTGGCAAATGGAATTGCCACCAGTCCGATCCGAACCACCTCGAGCCAATTTCAAATTCTAATTTCTCCCTAATTTCAAAGGCTAAACCCTAATTCCCCAAATCAAATTTCTAACCTGTCCATGCCATTGGATAATCAATTTCGGAACCGGATATTCAATTAACCAGTCATTTATCAAATTTTTCGGTCCGAGCCTAATGCTCCAAAAATTCCAGAAAAATTCCTATAAATCCACAAAAATAGAAAACTCATTAGCATATACTCCAATTTCACAATTCAACTTCCCACATCTCATTTCTAACTCAAATCAAATTCTCAAGCCTAATTTGACCTAATTATCATACTTACCCTAATCATTTCCAGATCTCAATTTGCAACTCCAATTACTCATTTCTCATGCCAATTCAATTTCTCACAACCCAATTAACCTAATCAATTTTCCAAATCTAAGTTATGCAAATCAAATCGGAAATATGTCATACATGCATGTACATACAAATGCCAATTATACAATATACTATAATTCATGCACATGTACAAATACGAATGCAATGAACTGTACACATCCCATCCGTGACGGGATGTTACAGAGGAGCCGGTGCAGATTATCGGATCGCGGGTCAAGCAATTGAGGAGCAGGGTGATTCCATTGGTGAAAGTCCTATGGAAGAACCATTCTTCAGAGGAGGCAACATGGGAGACTGAGGAGCACATGAGGAGGCAATACCCTCATCTGTTCGACCAGTCAGGTATGAAATTTCAGGACAAAATTTTCTTTTAGGAGGGGAGAATTGTAGCATCCCGTTACCGATGCGATGAGCATCGTGTTATGAGTGTAGAGTTGTTAGTGCTTAATTTGTGATCAACTATTTTGTGGTCTCTGATTTTAGAGAGATAGATCATTTTGCACATGCATATACATAGTGACATGCATTCATGATTGTTCCGGCATTTGATAGTGATTGTGTTTGGAAAAGTGAAATTGAGATGATTTTGTGAATTGTGATTATTAAAAATGTTGAAATAATTGGGTTAGTGAAATCTTGCGATTTTGAATTTTGGTGGAATTATTGTATTTGTATATGTTGGTAAAGTTATGGTGTATTGAAAGATATATTTATAGTTGGGAGCAAGAAATAAATTAAATGAAGTTTTGGAGATAGTTTAGTTATATTGGAAAGGGGAGAACTAAATGGAGTTAGTTCAAAAGTAACTAAGTTAGAGTTTTTTCATTAAGAAAGTGACATATGTTTGTCCACTCTTTAATATCTTTAACTTTTTTTTAATGAAAGAATAATACTAACTAAAGCAAAGTTTGTACAACATTACAATAAGATCAACTTTATTCCTAATATATTAGCAAGTATTAAGCATGAAGGAATCAATTATTACATAAGTTAAAAAAGGAAAATAGTATACAAGAAAGATCATTTCATAAATTCCATATATTATTCATTCTTAAACTAGCTTTAGAAATAACTGCATGAGCCATAAGGATTTACCCTATTCAACAAATTGGTCTATCAGTTATCCAAATCAGTAACTTTTTGGAGCCTGGTATTTCTTTCCCTCTAGATAGAGTATATGTAACATATGAATGTTGCTTAGAAAATGATAACATCTTGCTTCAAGTCACAAGTTGTTTTCATGGCCTAATCGAGTATTCTTATCCCTCACCTTGTGCCACAATATACCTCCATCCTATGCTAAATTTTAAACCATATATTTTGGGAATAGATATATAGGAAATATAGAGGATTGATGGTTTCAAAACTTGATTTAAACAATAGGCATAACGAATCAATGTGACCAAAGCATCTACTTTAGTATTAATCATTTGCTTAGCCATTAACCATCTGACTTTAGGGATAAGTGTAGTGCTCCTAATTAATTTAAACCAAGTTACCTTTGATGAATGAAACTAGAAGATTTGAAGGCAAGAGGCATTGGTAAACCTATATAAGTTATCCCTCATCCATACTAATTTATCCTTATCCAAATGGTTAGGATTTTACAAAGGATAAAGTTTAATAAGGTAGGAGGAACCTTTGAAATTGTTTAACTAATTTCCATCTTGAATGATGGAGCATACCTTAGCCTCCAATAGAGCATCTCATGGCAAATATTTCATTTATGATATAAAATACTTCTCTACTTCCTCTAGCACTAGCACAATAGTGCATACCTTGAGAAGCCCTAAGAATGAATTACATCTTGAGAAATCAGTGAATGCTTTAATGGATAAAAGGAATGATGTCTTATTTATATTCAAATCCATATCAAATGCCCTTAACTCCACTAGTGGGGGATTTGATTTGAAACCAAAACTAGGAAAGTCGATGCCCATAAAGTAGAAAAATAATGAAACTTTTTGTTTGATTTCCTAAAAATCAAGATCACTTCAATTTTATAAAATAATTAACAAATAAATTATAATAAAGTATGAGTCATAATTCATACCATAGTCTAAAGCTTGATCTTTTTTCTTATTATTTCCCTTTAATGGTTTCTAAAATTGATTCATCTCAAACACCATAGTCATACAAGTGTCAAGCCTCAAATGGTATCCATAAAATATATTAAAAGAACTATACAACCCTTTCTAGGAAAGGATTGTTAGATCTTTTAGAATATAGGCCTATTTATAATAGATTATAGACATTTTAGTAATTCAATTGAAATAAAATTCTAATTTTAATTAAACTTTAATTATAATTACAATTAATTCTAATTAAATATCAATTATGTCCAAATAAGATATAATATCTCATACTAATCCTTATTCATTAAATATCATATAATTAATCATAAAGTTTCTCAAACTTTACAATTAAGTCTAACTTGATTAAAACATTTTTTCTCTTTAACTTATTCTTTATGTGTGACTCATTAGGTTCCTATGTTAGTAATGGATATAAATTAGAATGCTAAATTATATTTAGGATTAGATAAATTAAACTCCTTTAATTTATCTTTAATTCAAGATTAGCAACATATCATGACCATTTAAATATTTAAGAATGATAAAGCGGTTTTGACTAACTTTTTAGTATAATTCAATACTTTCATTATAAAATGTTTCGATAAGAAATAGAGCAAGAAATTAATGTCTACTCTATTTAGATCTAATCATATTAATTCTCCACCATTAGTAATTGATTTAATTAATGACATTTGTAAACTATTTACAAAGTATCATACCACCTTGGCCAAGGATTTTTCGAATCAATACTAATTGAGAATAATAGAACATTCTCCCTAATCACTTTAGGGTGATGAATTCTAGATTGATCACTCAGTTATCTCTATATAGTTCATGTCATATCCAATGACTATTGACTAAACTATCCTTGACAATAATAGGTCATAAGTAGTATCAAAGCATAACAATCCCTGTATGAGATAACTTTGGAGATCTCAAGTCAAAGGATTACTTATTTAACTATCACAATGAGAATTTCTATAGACATACAAGTAATGTTCCAAATGAAATTATTATATGAAATCAGTTTAGTGAACTTGTTTTCTATCAAGCATCTATACATTTGTTTAAGTATCTTCATACTCTAGTCTATAAGATCAACCACTTCCTTTATAAGGAAAAATATAATTTTGCTAGTCTTTTTAGGCTCAATTAATATCTAGTCTCAACAGAACAATGAATAATATATTAATGTAATATGAATCTATAATTACAATTTCATCATAATTTTTTTATAGTGTACATTTATCCCATAGACTTTGTCATATATATCTATATGTATAAGATAAAGAATGCTTATAAAAATTATATCACTAAACTACAACCAATCAATTGATTGTAACAATTTCTACTTGAACAAATAATCATTTAAGTATTTTAGACCTTATCACTATATGATAATTATGCTCCTACTGGGACAGTAATTTAGTGGGAGAATTCTACAAGATTCTCGACAGTGAGTAATTAATTAAATCTTACAATTTTCATCTTAATTATCATCATAATTATGAAAAACTTCCTAAATACATACTTAGATTTTTAATGAGACCTTATCTCCTTTTACGTGCCCAACGACTCTTATGTTTTACAGTACAACATTGCTATCTTAAACAATGTAAGGAACTATACTAAGTTTATTAAATATCTCTTTAATCCAAATAATCAGTTCAGTATATGCAAAATTGTATTTTGGCTTCTTTAGTAGTTAATTTTAAATTGGAACTTTTCAATCTTAAAATAATGTTGTTCCAAGTAACATATACCTTAATTAGGATTTTTACTTCTAAAGCTAATATCCTTATGACCTTGAATTCAACTATCAACTCATAAATAGAAGAATAAATATCATTATTATTTCATAAATATTAGATATCTCAAATACTAAACACCTTTAATACATTAATATACTTGGATTAGAATAGGTGAACAATTTTGTTGTTACCTTTTCGTATCTAATATGAATTTTCTTAGATAATTGTATTTTCAACGATTGAAAATATAAATTATTTTCTCTATAAGCAATATGTCTCTACATACTCCCATTAAAGAGGAAAACTATACTTCCACAAACCTTCTTGTATATATGATATATTCACAACCATCTCCAAAAAAAAAAAAATTGAATTTATAATGAAAGTGGATCTTTCAACGTCTTTTATCTATTCAACTATACATCAAATATAATAAAGGTACTAGTTCCAATCAAATGCTTTATGATGAAATTTGAACTTTTAAATTTCATCTTATTCTCATTACTTATCTTGAGAACCATTCTCCTATAATTATACATTATGATAAACAATTTGTTCAATAGGTGCGTAAGATATATCCAACCTTTGGAATATCTTATAACCTTTATTATCTAATTTAGTTATAAACTTAGTGGATGATATATGCTTCTACTAAGCATCAAATCAAGTAAACTGTTAACATTGATTCTTTCAAACTCTTAGCATTTAATATCTAACATGAAGTCTTACTAATTCATTTAATTGGAACTATTGAAAGTAAGTTATAATAGTAGGAATAACTATAGAAAAATAAATATTACGTCATATAATATCTCATATTTTGTTTTCCTCCTTACATAAATCCATACTTTTATGGAATTTTATTATGAAGATTTTCACCAAAGAATCTCTTTCCTATAAATAATCAAAAATTCAAATTTCACCATATCGATCGTTTCAAAATGCTTTAGCATTCTCAATGCTTAATTTCTATTTAGATTTAAATAATTTAAACTTTTCAAAATTATGAATCTATATTTCATTAATACATATGACTATATCATATAAAGTCATTAGTACTTCTAATAAAATATAAGAATCATCCTTTATGAATTGTTATTCCATCCAATAAAACACTTGTATTGATTTAACAATTCAATACTATTAACATCCTTTTAGCAAAGGTTGATTTTTATTCTTCAACTTAAAAATGTCACAAATTTCATATAATTTATAAATAAAAGGATACATATATCTTTGTATGTAACATTGTAATTCTAATTATGTTAATCTAACCAACAGGACATAAAAGGATAGTCTCAATTATCTAACTTTTATTCTAGCTACTTATGTTATAAACAAGTCTCTTTTGATCAAATATATACAAACTATTCATATAAACTTGGATCAACAACTTTTCCTCCACAATATATTTTTATAATGTTTTGAACATTATAGTAATGTTGAATCTAAATTCAAGATCAAAGACTCATAAGCATGAACTATAAATTCATATAATCTTTATCATATCACATATAGGCAAGAAAAGTCATACATAGTATAGAAAATGCCTTTTATTATGATCCATATTTATGCTTTTATTAGGCTTAATTGAATGAAACAATTTCATCAATATATTATACCTTTCAACTTCACTCTATGCAATGTCTTGTATCTTGACAACATGGCGTTGATATAGATCTTTCATATTGTGATCAAAGTTTATAAGAAATTATTTAACTCATAATGTTAATACTTTTTCATCTATATGATTTTGACATCTCTAAAGCTTTAACATCAAATCCTTAATAGTAATTAATAGCAAACTTACATAATGGAAATACAAATGCTCTATCTGACTTATTTAAAAAAAAAAGATAATTGTATTAAGCCCTAAATGGCAACCACATATACTATTGAGCAAGTTTTATATCTAATAAAACTCTCAATACCTGTAAGTATACAAACCGTATCTTGTAGTATTAAAAGGTATCGTTCCCACGAGAATTATCCAATTGCTAAAAATTTAAACCTTACTTCGTCTAATGTAACAAGAAATTGATTTTAATAAAAATAAATAATATATATTGAAATAGAATAATAAAAAAAGCAATTAAATCAAATAGGAAGTGAGCTGTCAATTAATTTAGGGTTTGATCAAGGATGAAAGCTTAGGACTTATTCTTCCTTCATTTTGTTTTTTAATTATTATTAATCCAATTATGTGTTAATCCTATATTTCCTAAGGGATTGATTACTATCTTTTAAGATCTATTCAATTAACCCTAATTAAATATAAACTTTCCTGATTTTGCAACCTCTTAATTCATAAACCTTCTTATGTTTTCAATTAAATTTCAAGTTATCTATTAGATAATCAAGTTCTCACACTAGATCACTCTTCGAAAGATCGTCAATTTGATAATTAAGAGACTTATTAAATCACCAACTCTCATTACACAACCCAATCTGATTACTTTTGACTCACTTTCTTAATTTATTATCAAAGAATGAGCATAAACAATTATCACAACACCAAATTTTATATTGAATCAATAAAGATCAAATTCACAAAATAAATTCAAAATAAACCCTAATCTAGAATTTGGAAACTCATAAACATAATAAAAATGTGGAAATCCAATTACACATCAGTAATAATGAAAGAAACAAGGGAAAAAGAATGAAAACTCTATGTGCTCCTTGATCTGGAAAGCTGGAATTTCCAATTGCTATTCTTGATCTCCCACTTTATTCCACTTTAATTCAATGGTTGTTGTGTCTTTTTTTGTGTCTTTCGTATTCTTAAATAATAGTCTAGGGTCCTAGGGTTTTGTATTTCCCTACTTCATTTGGTTCCAAAAATACCCCCAAACCCTAAAAGATACATAAAAGGTCGCACCTGGAAAGTGCTATCACAATTGTGACATTGGTGTCACGATTGTGCTTCTAGAAATTCCTTTCTATCATGATCATAAAATAAGAGTCACGATCGTGACCTACTTCATTCAACCTCCATATTCTTCATTCTTCAATTTCCTAGTTTGCATCACTAATAAACACATCAAACACCTCTTGACGCATGAAATTAAATCCAATTCTTACTTTAAACAACATTAACATAATTCTAGACCTATACATATGATAATTATCTAATTTATACTTAAAAATACACGTAAACATATAAGAAAACATAGTATAATTTACACCTATCAATATCCCCACACTTAAACCTTTGCTTGTCCTCATGCAAAAACCAAAAACACAAACTCAAATATCCAAACATAAACATATAAGAATACATTCATGCAACATGCAATAATGAGACAATGACATCAAACTTTATGGAGTTAAGTTAACCTCAAACATCAATCATTCAAAATGTGCCAACAAAATAACTTATTCCTTTCATGTTTAAGTGATTTTATTTCAATATTCATATCAATTAAAAATATTAACAACCTATTCATGCACCTATGGCACTTGTAAGCATACATTTATGACATTAATACGAAGGCAAACTATCACTAAGTAATCTTTCATGAAAATTTTTGCTATTTTTAAAAGATCAGTAAGATTATTTATTTTAACGCTTTTTTAGATTTTCTTTAACAATAATCTAGTCTTTTAATGCAAAGACAAACAACTGGTCATGAATGTCCACCAGCTACTTAACTAGATCACGTTTTTTTTATTTAGCTTAGTTAGAGTGTCATTCTAGCCTTTTAATGTGAAGACAAAAATTTTATTGCGAATGCCCCTAGTTACTCAACTATATCATAGTTGTCAACTAGCTACCAGCTCTATTCTTAACCCAATTTTCTTAAAAAAGACCAACGGAATAGTTATTTATTTAACACTTTTTTTTTACTTTAGCCTATCTAATTTCTTTTTATTCAATCACTCTTATGAAAGTGTACTAATAATGCTAACCAATTCAATTGATTATAATTATAAATGTATACAAACAAAAGTCATAAAGTGAAAACGTAGGTGTTATATCCTAATTAACATGCATATTCTTCCCTAAAAAACTTAAAACACAAAATTCATAGGTCAATATACCTTTACAATTTAAATGACCATGTTCAAATTCCATTCAATTCTTGACATTGACACAATGCAAAAAATTTTAACATTGTAAAATTCACACATAATTAATATAAATGAAAAATTCATACACATGATATGCAAATGCATAAACCTCCCCACACTTAAACAACACATTGCCCTTAATATGAGAAACCAAATAATACAAATTAAAAAATAACAACAAAGAAAAACTTAGAGCAAGAATACTTATAGTAATTAAGGTGGCGTTGGCATGTGCAATAGAAAATACTAGTAACCCACCTACAAAATAAACACAAAAAATAAAAAAGAAAATACCAAAGAATAAAAATGAAAATAACAAATAACAAAAAAATCCTAAATCTTCGGTTGCCTCCTAAGTAGCGTTTAGTTAACGTCATTAACTTGAAGTGCACTTTACTTTTACACTCAACCAGGGGATATTATGAGTGGCTTACCTCCACCCATGTCACCCAATTTTAGTTTAGTACCCTATAAATAAGCTACAAATTGCAAGACAATCAAAAGGACATAATTAATCAAATTAAACAATATAAGTAAATTCAGTAATGTCCTTTGCCCTAACAAACTGTCAATAAAATAGGGAATGATGAAAATTCTTGAATCATCAATGAAATCCAACAATTTGTATTATGGGAGGGTAAAATGCTCTTCTTTTTCCTTATTCATCTTTATCCCGTCTTCTTTATCCGCTTCGTGAATAGAGACTTCTATATCTTCTTCAACCTCTATATCATCTATCCTTTGTTCTTAAATCTCTTCTACTTGCTTGAAAGATTCGAATACATCAATTCTGATGAACAAGTTGCTCTTCTTTGAATCCTTCAATACCTTATTCATGTTGAATTTCACTTATTCATCACCAATATGAAGGATGAGGTTGTCTTTATGTAAATCTATCAAAGCTCTTCCAATGTTCAAAAAATGGTATACCAAGAATTAGTAGACAGTTTTGATACTCTTCAAAGTCTAACATGACAAAATCTATAGGAATTATAAACTTGTCCAATTTTATAGACACATCTTCCGCCAAGCCAAACAGTTTCTTTATTGATTGATCCGCCAACTGAATAAGCATAGAGCTTAGCTTCATATCTCTTATACCTAATTTCTCGAAGATTGATAAAAGCATAAGATTAATACTTGTGCCTGATGTAACACGTCATAACACTACTCAAAATAACTAAACCTACAACTATAACAATGGTGAGTCTAAGTTAATCCCGCAAAGAGTGTTCGGTTAGCTTTTGTTATGAAAGGAATTGGTGTTTAGGTTGGGGTGTTTTGTTTGGTTTTGAATAACAAAAAAGTAAAATTAATCTATCAAAAACAAGTTAAAAAACATTCTAAAAATGATTAATATGTTAGGGACTCAGTCATTGGTTCAATCTCAACCTACACACAATTAAACATAATTCATTGAGTGGTTATTCTCATACCTCTCCTAGCAACTTTTCTCATACCTTTTTATTAACCACAATTTTTCCTTAAGTCATGTTTAATTAAATTTTTAATTAAGAGACACTCTTTAATTAAACCTAGCTATCAAAAAACCTACGATAAATTCTCTAGATTTAATTGGAAAGTCGTATTATGAATTAGAAAAATAGATTAATCAAGGTAACAACCACATAAGCTCAGGTCATTTAAACTAGGTTATGTTATCCCTAATGATTCAACACCAATAAAAAACACAATAATTACAGATTGTATCCCTAATGATCTGAAACCATTAGTGTAGCGCCCCCTCACCGTAGGGTACACATCGGGAAACCAGGAGGTCACTCCGATACATATCCCACGATGAAGGTGCACTACCAGAACATTTTTCCACTAATATCCACATGGCATCGCAATAAATTAAAACCGAAATTAACACAATATCAGAAATCAGTAAATTAGAATCCAAAAATGATAATCAGTTTATACAGTCATCCAATGTCAGAATAGACAAGTCTATCAGTCTCCTAACAAAACCAAAAAGGAAACTGATACAAACATCTATCCTAAGTCATCCTCAAAATGCTAACCCAGCTGACCGACCTGTGTGCCATCGTCTCTTGCCAGCAGCTCGCACGGCAGGAAAAGAATATCTTCGGAGCTAGGAGTCTACTCTATCAGTCCTGAAAAATATATTGCAATTTTGGGTGAGTTTGCGAACTCAGTGAGAAACCATCATCGATGGTTCACTCAAATCATGCATTACGCAGATCAAATGCAAGACTACACACGATAATATCAATTAACAGTATTATCTACAGTTTACAGTAGTATATAACAGTATACATAACAGTGTACAGGAGTCTATGTCAGTATACGGTATCGATATAAGATATTACGATTCACAGATCACATCACAATTTCTGAAGTCATGGCACCACACGCTCAAATGACCATCATACAATTTGGCGATTTAATCAATCATGTATATGATGCATATGAGACTCTTTCCGGTTATTCGATGTTGTGCCCAAGTGCGATCGACAAGAACATGGGGGCAAGGCGTCGTGATTTCTCCCCTGCTAGGCGACACGACGATGTTCGAGCTCTAGGCTCTTTTCAAATGAAATTAGCAACTTGGGACACGTCCATTATCTGATCATGCGTTTATGCATGCAGTGCAATGTTCAGAAAAAATTCAGTAATCAGTAGCTCAGTATATGGCTATAAAATCCCAGTAGTGTATCTCTCGATGCAAAGACAAGAATTTAGTATTCAATGATTCAGTAATTTACAGTGTATGGTATTCAGTATCAGTGTCATGTATCAGTACAATTCAGTTCAGTAAAAACATGCAATTCAATCCAATACATACCAGTAATCATACAGTAGTCATACAGTTCATCTTTGCATGTATTTCACACAGAGCATGTAAACAATCTGGAATTTGAGAAACCAACTAGGTTACTCACCTGTTACTTCGAAGCACGCCTGAAGTCCCAAAGAATGTCCGTGGAGCGATGATCCAACGGTGCCTCTATAACAGTAGAGTACAATCCCATTACTAGATGCTAAATTAAACAGTTCAGTAATACGTATGTATTAGTGAAATGATGTACAATGCATGTTCACGATTTTCCGGTGCTAAATCCCAATTTCGATACCTTGTACTCAATTCTAATTCGTCATCCAGTTGGTCGACAATACTTGATTCAATCCTATGATTCAGTCCAATTTCCCATATTCATACTTCTTATAACAATTCCCTATTCATTGGGTCACGACCTCTATTGCAAATTTCCAATTAAAACTCCAATAGTCTCAATTTGACACTTAGGTCACACTATGAATCATAATTGATCTCAATCTCTATAATTCAGTACCATTTAAATCGAATCTAATTCCCATAATTATTCTCAGTTGTAGGCCTCTTTTCCTAGGTCATAACAAATCTGGAATCGCCTCAATCAGAGGTCTACACCAAAAGTTATGCCCAATAAACCAATTTTAATTCAATGAAACAGTCCTTTTCGCCGCGGCATCGCGTCTCTTGCCGCGACCCAAACCAGTTCGCTCGCCGCGGCGTGAGCATTGCTTGCCGCGGCGAATAACGCGTTCGGACAATGACTCTCGCTTGGCGTCCACACGACGCTCACCGCGCGTGACGAATATAAATTATTTGCCGTTTTGCGCAGCAAGAAGTCGCATGACGACTAACTCGCCGTCTTCTCCAATCCATTTCCTCAATAAATCCACCATTAAATCACTCCAACCACTCAAATCTACTCTAATAAAAGCCATAAATGCAGTAGGAATCATAAATAACAACATTAAAGCTCTTAAAACTTACCAAATCACAGATCAATCCGCAAACTCTCAAAATCCACCGTAAACCCTAGAATCCTTCAAACTCAACGATTCACTAATCCCAGAGCCTCTAACCTTTACCAATCATCATAAACATGTTAGATTAACACAATAAAGGAGAACCATAAGAAGAAATCAAGGATCTCTCACCGTTGGAGGAAAATCGCAAACGCCGTAGGAGAAGAGGAAGAACGAAGAGCCTTTCCCAATTTTTCCCCAACTTGTCAATCCCTAACTATTTATAGACCCTAAGTCTCCATATCAGTCAAATTTCAGTCTCTAAATTTCAATGTTTCAACGTAGTTATTTCCTATCGAGAAATTCTAATATTTCCATTACCGTCGGACCATTCTTTCAAGATCTTATCTGATCAATCGATCGGTCTCTCAAATATTTCCTATCCGCATTATCTCCCGAATCTCCCGAAAAATCTCCTATAAGCCACTATAAAATACCAGTTACACTTAAACTATTCTAAATCAATCATTTGAACCCAATTACTTTTAATTCCTCATTTAAATCCCAATCCAGTCCGTCCTCAGTTCCCTTGTCCGGTCAATTCATCAGTCTCAATTTACAATTATATACCGGAAATCATGAATGCATGTACCAATAAATATATGCATATGCAGTAACATGTTCCTCTATGATCAGAGGCCAGTAGCATGCTCAGTCAGTGAATGCAGTGAAATCCTATCAGTCTATCCCAAATTACCAGAATATCCTTGGTCACAGTAACGGGATGTTACAATTAGATGCTACAAATAAATCTCCACATAGCAATTATGGATTATATTAAAGATTCTAGCAATATCCAAACACAACAATTATGGATTGTGTTCAAAATTTTAGTATCGGGTTCACACATAAACAATCTAATGAGAATGAGAACAAAGATCATTAATGCATAAAAATCTAAATCTTTAAGCATAATATAACATAATAAATCCCTAAGAGAGAAAGAACAACAAAAAACTAAAAGAAATGCTTAACTAAGTTCTTCGACGTCGATATCACTTCCAAACTAGCGTCAGGAAGCTTAAGCCTCCATGGCCTCCTTAGGTCTCCTACGATGTTGAGTTTTCTCCTGAACCCCTAATTCTTTTATTCCAACTATTCATAACATTTATGTAGTCAAAATAATGTATTTATACTCAAAACTATGCTTTGGGGTGAACTGACAGCTTTTCTCGAGTATGCTTTATGGTTAAGCGACGTACATGGTGGTGTCATGCCCATGACTGATTTTTCATGCCCATAACAAATAAGCCATGGGTGTGACTAAAATGCTCACATCCATGACTTTTACATCATGGTCATGAGTCATTTCTAGCATTCTTCATCTTGATGTTTTCAACATATACTCATTATCTTCATACTTCTTCTTGTCTCCTCTTACTCTAATCCTTCTCATTCTTGCTCCATGAAGACAAATGATCATCAATCTCCAAAAAATGGCTCAAATATTGTGCTTTTGACTCACTTTAGCTCTTTTTCTTCTAAATTGTACCTAAAACCAAATATGAACTAAAGTAAATGTCTTAAGCATATAATATCATTAATCAATAAGTGTTATGGAATAAATGTATAATCAATTAAGCACATATCAATGCCTAAATCACATAAGTATTTAGATAGCTCTAATTTACCAACCACACAGGGTATAGTAAAACTCCTTAGATCTGTCAACTATGAGGATAAGTGGTTGGTAATTAAGGAGCTGCAACTTTCCATTATGGTTACCATTTAATTGTCATCCCAAGTCTGCTTATTTGATAATATGTCTCTAAGAAACTTTGCATATGTGGGTGTGCTCTTCAAAGCTTCTGTTAAGTCAAACCAGACTTCACGTATTAAATAATTTTGATAATAAACAAAGAGAAATATCTGAAAAGAAAAGCACGGAAGAAAAGCAGAGCGGAAGAAAAGCGAGGCGATACAAAAGCGCATTTAAAGAAAAGCGAGGCGGAAGAAAAAGCGGGCGATACAAAAGCGAGGCGGAAGCTTTACGAAGACAAAAGCAGATGATACGAAAATAAGACGGAAGAAAGAAACATCAGTTTAAGACGGTTACGGAGCTAAACTGAATAACCGTTTCTTTAAAGATTCAAGAAGCAGATAGACAAGAAGCAGTTGAAGTTCCGACTATAAATAAGAGTCGAGATTGAAGAAGAAATAACTTTTGGAAAAAGTGAATGAAACTCTGTGTATTCAATATCCATCTATCTCGAGAGAAAAGTTGCGAACTATTTTCGAGTGTATATTGTGAAGAGCAACTCTTTGTAAAAGCTCTTTATCGCTTTTTATTTTTGAAAAGTGCTGAGATAGCTGAAGAGGCTAAGAGTAAAGAATACTTGCTGTTAAGAGACTGAAGAGGCTCGATCTAAAGAATACTTGTAATCAGTTTGGAGATAGTGAAAATCTCGGAAGAATATCGAGGATCGGGCGTAGCCCACGGTTTTGGGGTGAACCAGATAAAATTGCCGTGTTTCTCTCTAACTCTTACTTTTCTTAAATCGTAGTTTCATTATTAACAAAGTTTTTCAAACTAGTTAAGAATTGATTCGATAAGTTTTCGAAAGAACAAGCAATTGTTATTGAAGGATTAAAGAAAAGTTTATCACAATTCAACCCCCTTCTTGTGTATCTTGGTCATATTATTACTTAATATATTAACGTGTGATTTACTTCAATTGGTATCGAGGCGAGGTGTTCAAGAATCACTCTAATAAAGTGTGAACTAAAGAAAATGGTGGAATCACACGATATTGCGAAGGAGCCTCGGTCACGGACCTCCGGCATTCAATGGTGAAGACTACCACTATTGGAAGGATCGGATGAGATTGTTTATCGAGTCTACTCACATTGACCTTTGGGACATCATCGAGAATGGACCTTACACACCTGAAGATGATGATAAAATCCAATTCCACGAGAAAGATGGAAAGTCGAGCGAAAGCAAGATTTCAACTAAACTCCAAAGCGAAATTTTTCTTGAGTTGTGCATTGAAAGCGAAGCGAGTATGACAAAGTGCATGGATGCGATCTCGCCAAAGAAATGTGGGATACATTATCAATTGCACATGAAGGAACAAATCAAGTGAAGGAGTCCAAGATAAGTATTTTGGTGCATCGAGACGAGTTATTCAAGATGAAAGAAGAAGAGACCATTGATCAAATGTTTGGAAGATTCCAAACAATTGTTAATGGGCTAAAAGCTCTTGGAAGAGCGCATAACAGTCAAGACCATGTTCGAAAGATTTTGAGGAGTCTGCCCAAAAGATGGAGACCCAAAGTAAGCTAACTTACAAGAAGCCAAAGACCTAAGCGTCATTGAAGCTTAATGAATTGCTTGGATCGTTGAAGATACACAAGTAGAGCTTGATGCGGAAGATAAGCCCAAAAGGAGAAGTCCATAGCGCTCAAAGCAAGTCAAAAGAATCACAAAATCCGAAGAAGAAAACAAAAGGAATACATCAAAGGCGTTAAAGATTGAAGAAGCAAGGATGATGATTCCAAGAAGTCGTAATCTGAATCAAGTGATGAAGGCGATGAGCTATCTTTCATTTCAAGAAAGATAAGAAGAATGTGGAAAAGAAGTCCAAAGGAAATTCAACATTTAGAAGGAACAGTGACAAAGACGATAAAAAAGTCGATAAAGCATCCATTACCTGTTATGAATGCAAGAAGCCGGGACATTACAAGTCCGAGTGTCCAATGTTGAAAAGACAACCCGGAAGGAGTAGAGATAACAAGAAAAGCATGATGGCAGCGTGGAAGATCTGGATTCATCGTAATCGATACAAGTTCATAAGCGTCGAACATGCTAACATATGTCCGTAGTGAAGAAGAAAGTGATGAGGAGGTAACTTCCACTATAATGATATACAAGATGCATATTCGAATTGTTAGAGGATTCTCATGCTATTCGAAACAGTACAAGTGTTGAAGAAGAATATGTGAAAACCTCAAACATACTCATGAGATAGGGAGTGAGAATATAAGTTTGAGAAAGCAAGTTGAGGAATTGAATAACAACAAAGTTGTAGATAGATCTGAAGAGATTAATCAATTGAAACTGAGAATTAATAATCTATCAATTGATCTAGCTAAATTTACAGATAGTACAAAAAAGATGAATGAAATGATAGGAGAATACAGACATCCGAGGGATAAAACTGGATTAGGGTTTACTAAAAATAAGCTCCAGCATTACGTAGTAAAATCGGTTGCTCAAAAAATAAGAAAAGATATCAATCGATTTTCGAAAGGTCATCAACATTATCATTCTACACATCATTATCATTCATTACATCGTACTAATCCTAAAGGACCCAAGAGAATCTGGGTACCTAAAAATAATATAATATCTCCCACAGAAATCCTTCGTTGGAAGAACCGAAGCACCATTGGTATATGGACATGGATGCTCGCGTCACATGACGGAAACAAGTCTATGTTCCTAGATCTTGAGACAAGAAAGGAGGATCAAGAACTTTTGGAGACAACCAACAAGGAAAGATAATTGGGTTTGGTAAGATTGGTAAGAATTCTCATGCATGCATTAATAACGTACTACTAGTTGATGGTTTAAAGCATAACTTGATAAGTATTAGTCAATTATGTGATTCGGTTTTGAAGTTTCTTTTAATCAAAATTTTGTGAAGTCGAAACAAAGATGGTTCCATCTTCTTTTCAGCCAAAAGACGAAACAATCTTTATAAAATTGATTTAGGCGTTTTCGGTCTCAAAATATTTCATGTTTTCTATCTATCAAGATGAAAGACGATCCGCATAAAAACTAGGTCATGTCGGTTTTAAACATATTTCAAAACTTTTGAAACATGATTTGGTAAAGGTTTGCCACAAATTCGTTTTGACAAAGATTTCTTTTGTGAAAGTTGTCGAGAAAGGAAACAAGTTAAAACCTCTTTCTCTTCAAAACATTTCATAACTTCTTCTAGACCACTTGAGTTGTTACATATGGACTTATTTGGTCCAACAAGAACAATAAGTCTTGGTGGAAAGAAGTATGGACTTGTGATTGTTGATGATTTTACAAGGTTTTGTTGGATACTTTTCTATCACATAAAGATGAGTCTTTCAAGTGTTTTAGAAACCTTTCCATGAGATTACAAAATGAAAGAGGAATGTCTATAGCAAGCATAAGGAGTGATCATGGAGGAGAATTTGAAAATGAGAAGTTCGAGTATTCTGCGAAGAAAAGGAATTTTCATAACTTCTACGCCCCAAGGACTCACAATGAGAATGGAGTTGTTGAGAGGAAGAATAGGACGATTCAAGAGATGGCAAGAACAATCTTTGCGAGATGAATCTTCCTAAATACTTCGGCGAATCATCAAAGATGCTACATTCGAATAGAGTCTTTCTTGTGACCAATCTTTCAAGAAAACTCCTATGAGTTGTGGAATGGAAGGAGACCAAACATTTCTTATTTCCATCCTTTTGGCTGCAAATGCACTTTTCTGAATACAAAGGAAGCTCTAGACAAATTTGATGCGAAGACACTTTCAGAAATTTTCTAGGCTATTCTCTCACTTCAAAGGCATTTAGAGTCTTCAACCTCACCTCAAAGGTATTGAAGAAACTATTCACGTTAAGTTCGATGATAGCTCTCAACCCAATAAGGAAGAGGAATCGGAAGATGATGTCATTATGATGCCCTTGGACGCAGTAAGGAAGTATCTTCATCGGGAACACTTCATGATGAAAAGAGATATCTCTAAGAATTTTGAGTTAAAGAAAGATTGGAGATACAAAAGCTCTCATCCTAAAAAGTCAATTATCGGAGAAACCTCGGAAGGTGTAAGAACAAGGTCCAAGTTCGTAAGAGAAGCCAACGTGGCATTTATATCGAAGTAGAACCTAAAAAGATTGATGAAGCTCTAAAAGATGAAGCATGGATATTAGCTATGCAAGAGGAGTTGAATCAATTCGGTAGGAATAAAGTCCGGTCCTTAGTTCCTAAACACGAAAAGAAATCCATTATTGGTACTAGATGGATATTCAAGAATAAGCTAGATGAATCGGGAAAAGTAAGTCGCAACAAGGCAAGATTAGTAGCACAAGGCTATAATCGGCAGGAAGGAATAGACTATAATGAGACATATGCTCCAAGAGAAGACTTGAAGCAATAAGGATATTGCTTGCATATCTTTGTTTGCCATGACATAAAGCTTTTAGGATGGATGTAAAAGTGCATTTCTGAATGGCTTTATAGATGAAGAAGTCTATGTCAAGCAACCTCCTGGATTTGAGGATATAAAGTATCCAGATCATGTCTCGAGACTTCATAAAGCCTTATATGGATCAAACAGGCTCTAGAGCATGGTATGATCGTCTCGAGCTCATTTCTTATTGAAAATGGATTTACTAGAGGTAAAGTTGACAAAACTCTTTTAGGAAGAACTTGTATAATGATTTTATTATTGTGCAAATCTATGTTGATGATATTATTTTGGTGCCACCTCAAAAAGTTATGCATAAGCTTTGAAAATATGATGAAAAATAAATTTGAGATGAGCATGATGGGTGAGTTAAAATTCTTTCTTGGATTGCAAGTAAAGCAAACTAAGGATAAGATTTTATCCATCAACAAAATATGTCAAAGAATTGTTGTCTAAATTTGATATATGCAAAGTGTTAAAAGTATGTCACACCGATACATCCTTCAAACTTGTTGTCGAAAGGCGAAAGTGGTAAGAAGGTGGATCAAACCCTATTAGAGGGATGATTGGTTCTTTGCTTTATCTTACAGCAAGTAGACCGACATTCTATTCGGTGTATGCTTGTGTGCAAGGTTTCAGCCGATCTAGAGAATCTCATTACATAGCGTAAAACGAATTTTGAGATATCTCGCAGTACTACCGATCTTTGCTTAATGTATGAGAAAGGTAAAGATTTCAGGTTGAATGGATATTGCGATCGCGGACTATGCGGTGATAGGATTGAAAGGAAGAGCACAGTGGTGGTTGTCACTACCTTGGACCAAACACGTGTCATGGTCAAGCAAGAGACAAAGCTCGATTGCATTATCAACCGCAGGTTTGAATATATGTCTGCCGAAGTTGTTGTTCACAATTCTGTGGATCAAGTATCAATTGGAGGACTACTCAATACAAGAGGAAGAGATTCCAATATACTGCGACAACACCAGCGCCATCAGCTTGTCAAAGAATCCAATTCAACATTCAAGGGTGAAGCACATTGAAGTCAGACATCATTTCTTAAGAGATTACGTTCAGAAGAAAGTTGTCAGTCTACAATTCGTGGAAACGAAATTCCAGTGGGCAGATATCTTCACAAAACCACTAAGTGAAGATCGCTTTAAAGAAATCGACGAACCTCAATATGGTGAAGTTAACGGACCAATCATCCGGTTTTCGCAAAGTAGAAGCAGATAGAGCGGAGGAGTTAACGGACCAATCATCTCGTTTTTTCGCAAAGAAGAAATAGATAGACGGAGGAGTTAACGGATCATTCATCTAATTTTTAAAGACAAAGACGAAAGGCGGCAGAGTTAACAGATTGATCATCGATTTTCAAAAGAAAGACAATGAAGCGGTGGAGTTAAACGGCGTTGGCGGTTTCGAGACTTAAAACTTCTTTCACAAAGAAAAATTTTAGAGGGAAAAAGGTCGTCAGATCATCGAGAAGTACAATCGTTCTAGAATTTGCTATAAAATCCCTAAACCGACGTTTGGGATCTCTAACAAATTCGAAATTGCTAGTTCTCCAAATCTCTGAAAATTCTTCAAGCGAGTTCCTATTCACCGAATCAACAAGATGAATGTCAAGCCCATTTGCCAGTTGATCCAGAGCAAGCTGGGAAGATTGGTAAACTTTGAAGATCTAAGAAGGAACAAATGGATATAGATAGGAGATAATAGCGGCGGGATGGAGAAACTTCTTTCAAATACGAGAGCAAGTTTATCTCAACGAAGTTTATGAGTTCGAAACATACTAAAAGTGTGGATAATACAATCGTATCGTATGTAGAAACACTCCTGTTATAGTAACCAAGGAGTTCTTGGAAAGAGTCCTTGAATGTCCGAGTAATGGAGTTCAACCTACTAACATGGTGAAATGGATGACTAAGTGAAGTTGAACGAAGATGAAGTTACTCATCAACTTTATGGTCGAACAACCCAATGAAAGAAGAGCCTCTTGGCTTGTACCAAAAGCAAGGGTTTTGTTTCTTGTTTTGTGTGTTGTGTGTTACCTAGGATAGGTTCAAGACATCAAGTCACTACTTTGGATGAACAATGTATCCTTCATCTCCTGAATCACCAACCAATAGATTTACCATTTTTGATTTATCAATATATGGTTAAATCAATAAAGGATACAAACACTCTCCCGTATGGGATGTTGTTGACAAGGATGTTTAAAGAATCAGAATCAGATTGGAGTTGGGAGTCGCGGAAGGTATCGTAGAAGTTATATAGATTCTACATCGATTGCCAAAATGGGTCTGAGATTTTCAGACAAACAAGGAGCAGAAGAATCAAGGAAAGCAACAACTGAGGGGGAGCCTAAACCGAAGAAATCTTCTATAAAGGAGAGAAGATCACACTCTCAGGAGTCGAAGTCAAGATCTGTTCGATTTTTTGAATCAGGTGACTTAAAGCGGAAAGGGGAACCTTTGGTGAGTGACATTCATAAGCAAGCAAGAACGTCACCCACAAAGGAAAACTGTGTGACAGAAAGAAGCCAGTCCTTCCAGAGATTCAAGCAAACCAAAGCATTATGAACGACAGAGATCAAAAGCTACAAAATCACTGTCATCAATCCTTGAGAAAGTTTCAGAAACTCAATCTCAAGGAAATGAAGGAAAAAGGAAAGTAGAAGAACCTGAGAAGAAGAAAGTTCAATCCAAGAGGTCACCAAGGTTAAAGAAAATGAGTGCAAGAAAAGAAGAAAATCCAACAACAGAGGCAAAGGTTAAGAAGACAAGACTAGAAGAAACTGTTGTTGACATTTCTAAAAATCATTGCATGTCTTTGTTAGTCTTTGTTGATGTTGCAAGTTAATATGGAAGCTCGCTCATTGAAGCGATCATGGAAGGCTGTTAAGGGTAATATTAAGGATTCTCACAAAATTCTTAATAATCCAATTTTTGAAGAAATAGTTCCTACTACTTTTCAGTCCACACTTGTCCATAAACAAGTTGCTACACATGTTTTGGGACAGAAGGCTACTTTAAAAGTTGTAAGTATGATGACTAATGTTCCATCCAAGTATTTAACTGTTCAAAGAGAAAGTTGGGAACACAGATTGGTTGTAATAGAGGAGAAGAAGACCAAGTCTGTCATCATCCGAGACAAACCAAAGAGATATGTGAAAGCATTCTTCAAATCTATAGAATATGATAATGGCTTTTCTCATCTGGATGGAGGGGTTACAAAAATTTCTATGATCAATCAAGAGAGTTGGGAGAGAACCATATCCACGAGCCATTTGGAGAGCGTATCACTTCTTATCCTATCTTCGAGCAAGATAATAATCAAGGTGGTACCGATCTTCAACCACCAAATTTTGTTAAACTCAATTATGAGAAGCTAAAGTGAAAGTTCAACTGAGCCAAGATTGGATGACATGTCTGCCGATCGATTGAAGAGGCGATAAAATTGATTGATGCAAGATGTAAGGAGAAAAGGAGTGGTAAGTCCATCTGCGTGTATCAAGATCCGGGACCAAGTCTAACTAAGGCAACAAGCAGATGATCCACGTGGAGGCAATATCGAATGGGTCAAGATTGTTACGCTCGATTGGCAACTCGTAATGTTGTTTTACTATAATACGTAACATTCTCGCAAAATCGACCTCTGTGGGAGATCACTTCAATTCTGAAGCTATGCCATGGTTTGGACGCACTTTTCAACGAATAAGAGATTCCTATGATCTTGATATCAATGAACAAGTTGTATTTGTTCCTCCTCCTCTTCGCAAATCATTGAACCAAATGTCTTTAACAAGGAAGCTTATACAACAACGGTGGCTATCGTTGAAAAGCAAGTTGTTAAGGCAACCCTCGATCGCAGATGAATCATCAACTCTAAAGAAGCGAGGTTCGAAGCTTGATAAAGATATGAAGAAGATTAAGAAGATGCTGAAAAGTTGGTGAAGCAGATTGGAAAATAATTTTTGATCAATAACAAATAGGGGAGAAGGGAGAAGGAAGAGAGAAGGAGAAGGAAGAAATCAATTTGGAAGGATGAAGATAATTTTTTATCTCAATACTTCTGTATAATTCACAAGTATATAATACTTTTCATATTTCTCTAAATTCACAAGTATTTGTTATTATCAAAAAGGGGGAGAATGTTAAGTCAAACCAGACTTCACGTATTAAATAATTTTGATAATAAACAAAGAGAAATATACGAAAGAAAAACAGACGGAAGAAAAACAGATGGAAGAAGCGAGGCGATACAAAAGGCATTTAAAGAAAAATGACGGAAGAAAAGCGGGCGATACTGGCGGGCGGAAGCTTTACGAAGACAAAAGCGACGATACGAAAATAAGGCGGAAGAAAGAAACATCGTTTAAGGCGGTTACATTGAGCTAAACCGAATAACCGTTCTTTAAAGATTCAAGAAGCGAGATAGACAAGAAGCAGTTGAAGTTCGACTATAAATAAGAATCGAGATTGAAGAAGAAATAACTTTTGGAAAAAGTGAATGAAACTCTGTGTATTCAATATCCATCTATCGAGAGAAAAATTGCGAACTATTTTCGAGTGTATATTGTGAAGAGCAACTCTTTGTAAAAGCTCTTTATCGGTTTTCATTTTGAAAAAGTGTTCTGAGATAACTGAAGAGGCTAAGAGTAAAAGAATACTTTGTTAAGAGACCAAGAGGCTCGATCTAAAGAATACTTGTAATCGGTTTGGAGATAGTGAAAATCTCGGAAGAATATCGAGGATCGGACGTAGCCCACGGTTTGGGGTGAACCAGATAAAATTGCTGTGTTTCTCTCTAACTCTTACTTTTCTTAAATCGTAGTTTTCATTATTAACAAAGTTTTTCAAACTAGTTAAGAATTGATTTACGATAAGTTTTCTGAAAGAACAAGCAATTGTTATTGAAGGGATTAAAGAAAAGTTTATCACAATTCAACCCCCCCTTCTTGTGTATCTTGGTCATATTATTACTCAATATATTAACGTGTGATTTACTTCAGCTTCCACAAAGGGCAATGTAATTTGTAATTTCTTTATCTTTTCTACGAATGTTGCAATTATGTATATAATTTTTTCTTCAAAATTCTTTGTGGGGATGGTATTTTCTGTGGGTAAGGTAGAGGAGGAACATAGGTGGGGTCCTCATTCTTCATTTCATCCATTTTCTTCTTCTTTTGGTCTTTTACAAAGTGGGGTTTAGTTTGTTTTTTCACTACTTCTAACTCTTTCCTACTCCCAAGAGTGATCACCTTAAATTGCTCTCTTGGATTTACTTCCATGTTACTCGGAATGTAATAGCCTATTCCTACACTTAGGAATTTATCTGCTATATGAAGTCATATAAGTCATATCATATGAGAATACATGAAGTGCATTTCATTTACATGCAACATATTCACATAAATACATAAGTTATGATTTAGTACACATTGTAAAGATAGTTTATGCACTCAATTGATTTATTCTAGGGTATGAAATATTTTAAATGTTTATGTTGTGATTTCATGATTGTGAATTGATCATGTCTTGAATTTTGGATTGATGGACTAAAATTAGTGAATTAGAATCTTGTCACAATTAGGTGCTTGATGAAGTGTTATGTGTATCTAGTCTAGGAAAAATATTAATTGGCAAGACTAAATTGATACATGGAAATTTTGATTTACTAGACCTGTGAAATAGTGACACATGACATCAATAATAGAGTGACCAAAGGCTTGAATCCATGGGTGACAAATGGTGGAATAGTTGAATGACACATGGCCTAATGATTAAATGACAAGTGGACTAGTTATGGAATGACATTTGGTAGTGTAAGAGGAAGACACATAACAAGGCTCTCTATTTGATAAGTGGCATGACATGTGTCCACCTTCTCCTTCACATACCTACACCCACGATTTTCACACTTGAAAGACCACCCTCTTTCATGTTTTCGGTTAGATGCTCTATTCCTCTTATCCTCACCATTGACACCCTCACACAACCTCCATAACCTTGAATTTTGCCAAAATTTTTGTAGCCTTCATCTTATAAATTGAAACCGTTTAATCCTATCTTGTTCTTAATGTATGTTTAATGTTTGGGAGACTTGCTTAGCTTGTTAATTGAGGAAATCTTGAGACAAACAAGTAAGTATTTGACTACCTTATTGAGTTATATGTGAGCATAACATCCATAAAGATTGGTTAGGGATGAATTAAGATGAATTGTGCTGAGAAGTGTTGGAACTTGATGAATGAATGTATAATTTGTTTTTTGTTTTTTGTGCTTGAAAATAATGGATTATATAGATGGTTTAAGATGATATTTGAAGTGTAAATGATGATGTACCCATGTAGAAAAATATGTATATTTGGAGTGTTTCATAAATTGATAAGTTAGGCTTATATGTATGAAGTTGAATGATAGTTCTGTTTTGATTATGATACGTGAAAGACTATGATTTATGAGTTATCAATTGAATGATCAATTGATGAGCAAATGAAGTACAATTTAGGATAATTGAGGTATGATCAATAGATTAGTATGATGGTGTTAAAATTTGGAAAAAGATTGAAGGAAAGGGATGTTGAATGTCTAGCCATTCCACGATCGTGAGAAGGTACCCACGATCGTGGGAAATGCCCTAGAGAAGAAAAGTTTCTCTTTTGTATTTTCACAATCGTGGAAAGATAACCATGATTATAGGAAATACTTGGAAAGTGAAAAACTCTATTTTGTGTGATTGTTGAACCAACTAAGGATAAGTTACTTTATTTTAGTGTATTTGGATTTGATTAAGGTTTGAAATGAACCTAGATGGTTATTTGATTAATTGATTAAGGGTTTGATAAGTTTAAGCTGATAATTGATGTTAGAATTAAGGAATTGATTGTTTGATATCAATGCATATAAATGTGGGAAGTATGAGTTGTTAAAGAAATGAAGGTGTTCTTATGAATGCAAATGTGATGCAAGAGATATAAGTCATGAATTAGGTATGATTGAATGAGAATTTGGAAAGTTGTGTGAGTATGGAATGTTAAGTAGAGATGGATAAATGTATGATTGAATGAATTTAGAGTAATCGAGATTTCTTAAGGCATTGATCTAATCACCAATAAGTTATGTAGAAGATATGACGAATGAATGAACAAGATTTGTGAATAAGGATACATACCCAAGGAAAATCAATTGAGCATGCATTTAACATGACCCATATACATGTGTATGATTGAGTATTCATTTGATTAAACAAGTTAGTAATGTATACATATGTGTGTATTACATGATATAGAAGCACAAATTGACCAACCGCATCCAGACATTGCCAAATCGTCGAGGCAATAGCTATCTAGAGTTTACTGTGAGTCAACCTAGATGTTCTCTCACCATAACATAATTGCTTTGTTTAAAATTATTGAACTACTACTCATGTGATTGTGATAATTCCAGACGATCAATTATCCAAGGAGAATGATATTTGGGAATGTATTAGAAGTGTTTTGTAAATGCATGTGAATACGAAAATATGCGTTCTCAATTGAATGTTGATTGTTGGACTTAGATATGAAGAATGTGATATATGACTGAAATATATTGAATGTGAAATAATGAATGCATCATATGTGAATTGTTGCATCTCACTACATTGAAATACCTGAACAGATAAAGGAGTTGTCACTGGAGTGACCCAAGTGAAAAAGACCTTAAAGCTTATAAATATGCACAACGAGCCACAGGCTCAGTTATTAATGAGCCCAATATCCATAATAGGTACAAGACAGTATATAAAATGAGCCTAATATCCACAACAGATACGAGACAGTCAATTAGGCACTCGGTCACAATAGAATAAAAATGGAAGTGAGTCTCATGTGCATTTGCTTCTATATCTTTATATGTGTTCATGAGATTGATTGTAAATAAATGTTGAATTATGTTGATGATATAAAGAATTGAGATAAATGATTGGATTGTTTTGAAATGACTATATGAAGTCTTTGTATTAATAATATGCTTGTTGAAATATGACGACCAATGTGATAAATATGGGATTTGATTTTAGATGAGGTTTTATACTAATTGAACTATGTTTAATACATTAGATGTTTATATTCTATTTGAGTGAGCGCATCAATGATGGTTCACTCATTGATTTTGTAAAACTCATCAAAATTACAAATGTTGATTTTCAGGTACTAAGGAGACCTAGCTTCCAAGATAATCTAGTGGTTGTCTAGTATTGTCAATTTTGGAACAAGAAATGGCTCAAAGGTCAATCAACCGACACTAAAGAGTCTAAATAGGATATTTTGGTGTAACATTCCACCTCATGTAAAATGTTTTGTAAAGAGTAGCAAGCTTTTAGATGTTGTTAGGAATCTATATGTATGGATTATGTACTGTAATGCTACAATGTATGTTTATATTTATGAATATAATGGGAAGCTTTGATCTACTTAAATACTTGTGCTACGTATGATGCCTTAATAAGTGAATGTGATTACTCTAACATGCCATTCCTATAGTGTATATTCTCGGATAATCTATGGATGTTTGGGTATATGCACTATGATAGTAGTGTGGTACACAGAAGGCTTCTCACACTTCTCCTATAGAATTCATTGATAAGCTAGCCCATTTGAGCCTCTAAATTGGGAATATAAGAGGTATGATTTTCCACTACTTGATTAAATTTTCCCTCTATACTTGTGAGCTTGTCTAATTTTGATTCTAATGAATTAGACTTGTCATGTTGAAATTTCAATAGGCCTTGAGATTCTATTTGAGTCCTCGCATTGTTAGACCAAAAGAAACTTAGGTGGTTCTATCAATATTGTACATATTCTAGTATAGATCGGTACCTCCCCGTCTAACTTATGCTCCCATGAAGTTGAATTATTGCACATTATTGTTTTCCACTGGGAAGTAATCAGCTGTGATATGGCTCTCTTATTCTTATAGGTCACATTCTTGTTGAATTGTTTTGAATGGAGAGAAAGAGGAGGCTATCAGGCTATTCAATTGCTTGGTAAGGTTGTCGATCATAGCCTGCAATGTTGTCACTGAATTGACAACAATCATTCCTTCTAGAACTGGGAAGGTTGACTGTTGTCCACTTCGTTCTGATGTCTAAAGACAGCTATTACTCGCCCTCTCTTTTGACAGATCATATGTTACTTGCACTAGTAATTATGGAATTCCTAGATGATAAGTGTTGAAGCTAGCCTCATGAGGGTCTTTTTCCCTCCATGATGTATTTCCTCCACCATCGTCCTTTTTATGTCTTCTTGGCATTTAACTCTTCGAATTCCTCATTCTTTCCTTATGATGTCTTGATTGATGTGTTTTATACTTTGCTTCCAAACTTTCTTTCTTTTTTTTTATTTCTTAGGATTGGGTACCTTAATCACAAGAAAGAGTAACAATTCCTTAAATCAAATGAATTCAAATTGTCCTAATGCTAAAATCCCAGCAATATTGAGCAAGTTTTATATTTAATAAAAATCTTAATTTCCCATAAATATACAAATCGTATCTTATAGTACCAAAAGGTATGGTTCCCACGATGATTATGCAATAGCTAACAATTTGAACCTAACTTTGTCTTGTAAGTGATAAGTCGACTTGTACCATGTGTAAGTCGACTTACACATGTTCGGTACCGATAAGTCGACTTGTTCAAGGTCGGTACTGTTTATTTGTGCCCTAAAGGCAATCCCCTTTAGCGCGTTTTATTCAAAGTCGTGAGCAGACTTTATGAATAAATAAAGAAAAGGCATTATTCATTAATTTGATATTCATAAACATTGTTTATGAATTGATTTGATCTTTAATCAAATTAATGAAGTCCATGATATATGACATAGCATGAAGGAAATTATGATGTGATCATACTACTGAGGTTCCTATCATGTGCAATTATGTCAGTATCTAAATTCTCCCTAGTCATAGGATTAATGAGACTGGACATCATTAATCCGGATAGACTAGCACATGTCATATTCCTTGATTGGATCAAGCAGTGGATCTCAGAAACTGTAAATATGAGATATTTAGAATTGACATGTGGATGCTTACTAGCGGTAGTAAGTTCATTGGATGACCTGCCATGAGATCATCACATGGATATCTTATCTAAGTGTCAGTGATAATCTCATCATAGCAATGGTGCAAGTATCCTTAGACTTGAGGTACTCAAGGATATCTTGGATACTGATCCTGTGTTTTGACTCCACTCCTTGTTGCCTTCCAGAGGTAACTCATAGGTTGGTGCTTGGGTACAGCTTGAGGTATTCGAAGATAATTGAGTAGCCAATAAAGGATTCACCACTTCTGGATTAGCAGAAGAGATACCCATGGCCTCTTGTCAGGATCATTACTAAGGTTGGCCAGCATGTATGTCATGAAGAGTGTCTTCATTGACATATAAAGTAATGAGTCCCGGACGAAGCGATATCACTGGGCTAGACTCGGTCTAGTGAGAGTTGACACTTTAACCATACTCATAACCAAGTGGGGTATAGGATGGTGAAAGGACGAATTGTCTGATAATTGTTCATGGAAGGGTTCGTGATCTGGTTCGTGATGAATACATCAAACCGATTACTTTCCGGTCAATTGGGGTCATGATGTGTTGCTAGATACCGCTCATGACTTGCTCAGATTAATTGTTAATCTAAGTGGCCAACATAACCGGAACCTAAAGGGTCACACGATAAGAGTGTTTGAGAGAATCAGTAAAATAGTAATTGGACAGAGTTCCAATTATGGAGAGCATTAGGATTAAATGGATCCCAATGGATTGGGATATGTCCCGATGAGATCGCGACATCGATATTGCTAAGAAAGGTTTTGAGTTGTTTTCAAAGATCGGGGCTATAGAGTAGAGAATGAGCCCAGTTTGATGGACCTCTTAGTAATTATATATATGTTAATTAATTAAGTAATTAATTAATTATATATATATATATATATGTTGAAAACGTGGAGGATAAAAGAAGGGAATGGAAGCTTCCAAAGTTGCTTAGTCATTAAGTTGCAATTAATGACAAAATGACAAAAAAAGGTGAAAAAGTGTGATGCTCGTAGGTGAGGTGATGAGAGGATACGATCCTCATCTTTTCTTCATCTTATGAGAAGGTTTTGAAGAAAAACCTAAGGTCTCTTGGAGAAGTGATCTTCGTGGGTTAAAAGAAAGAAGAAAGCAAAATGGTTTTAAAAGCTTCTTTCTCCATCTTTCTCTTCTTCATCTCCAAGCAAGCTTCATCCTCCTCCAACGTCAGTCTGAAGCTCTCCAGGACAGAGGTAGGCTCTAGCAGGCTTTAATCTGTTCTAGCTATTCCCGAGTCAAAGGGGTTTGATTCGGTTAGATTTTCTGATCTCTGCGTGGATCACCTTTAGAGATAGTCTCTTTTGGCTATTTAGGTTGATGTCTTCATACCGATACCTGGATCCTGGGATTCGGGAAAGTCCTGGGAACAAAAATTTTTGTTTTCCGCTGCCGGTACATGTGATGTACCTCCCGGGATTTTCCTACAGTGGTATCAAAGCGTCTGGTATCCCGTATGAAGCTAAAACCTAAGTGAGATCAGAATCCCTAATGGAATTTTCTGTTGATGCATGCTTGCTGTCCAATTTTCGAATTTATATTGTGATATTCTTTTCGAAATTTTTCTGCCCAGAATTGTTCATAACATGTTAGAGAATATGTCTATGAATTTTCAGAATTTATCGATTTGATTTGATATAGTTTTGCTAATTAATCCCCTAAGGTTACAGATGCTGTTTTGTGAAACGATTCTGGAACAGGCATGAGTATAAAATCGAGAATAAATTCTAGAAAAATGGTTTTTCGGATTTTCCTTCACCTACATGTCTCTAAGATGTTGGTGAATGTCTGTGAGCATGGAAATTGGATTTCAAGGTGATTGGATATTTATTCACGAATTTATTCTATGCTGTTGGGAATTGCTGTGCTGATGAACACAGATTTTGAATCGGTTCTGTTATTTAGGTTGACTGAGTTTTTGATGGCCTAAAATCCTGAAAAACTTCATGTAGCATGTTCTGAACATTTAGTAACCTATGTAATTTTCTCAGAATTTATTGAAATTGTTTCATTGATCATTTCGAACAATGTACAGAACTGGACAGTTTTGTGAAAATTGTTGGGACTGTTTTGCTTGGCTTGATTGAGTGTGCTTTTTCAGTTCCAATGCCTTGAACCATTTTTAATGTGATTAAAAATGTGTCATCTTGATGTAATATGATTGCCAAACTGAATTGCTTGAAGTTTCATTTCCAAGAATTTTTGAATGCCGAATTGATCACATTAGCGTCTCGGTAGTATCTTGCATTATCTTGTTTGTTTTGACCGTCATATTTTTTATGGCATGTGCTGAAGTAAATTTGATAATGTATGTGCTAGCTAGAGATGCTTAGGTTGATAATTAGGGTGTTCCTAAATTATTTGGAAATTAATGAGTTTTGACTCATTTCAAGCTTTTCATATAGTTTGACTATTTAAGGCATTCATGAATGAATGAAGTGTTCATTGAGGCATCAATTCACAGATATTACCCTAGGTATGATGGTGTTGAGAATTGGAATTGTACTGATTGAGGAATTAGCCGATTAGAGATTTTAGCAAAATTCCCTGAATAAGTTGACTTGTATATGGTATAAGTCGACTTGTTCAAGATTTTTGGATAAGTCGACTTGTGGATAGAATAAGTCGACTTGTTCAAGATCTCAGTATAAGTCGACTTGTAGTACCTTGTAAGTCGACTTGTTCATGGGCAGATGACATAAGTCGACTTGTGTCATACAAGTCGACTTGTGTGGGCAGAAGCATAAGTCGACTTGCATTTGATGAAAGTCGACTTGTGGCATGCATAGGTGGGATGATGGATGATTTTAGGTATAGACTCAATGTGATTGATGAAATGTCCTAAATCATATCATATAGTCATGGTGACTATAATCCTACGGCTTGGAGAAGAAGTAGATGAGACCCGAAATCCCTCCTCGGTATATGAAAACTAACGCCTTCCATTAATATGGTAAGAACCAGAGTTTTTATAGGGTTGGGTTGTTGAGCTAACCTCAAGCTCACTCTATACGAATATGTTCGAACCATGAAAATAAGATTTTCGGATTAATGGGTCGGTTTTCCTAGAAGCGTTGATTTGTTGAGCTAACCTCAAGGTCAACGTGGACAGAGGCGAAATTGGGTAGTGTACATCAGATGTATACGTATCAAAGAGTTGATACCCAATGTAAGTGCATACATCAATAAGTTGATAGCACTGATCGATAGTTGTGTCTAAGATGTAATTGGTATATCTGATACCTCCCGAGACATAAGGTGGCTTGTTGGGTAAACCCAAGGTCATTCTTAATGTCGGTTATCGATGATACAATTGGTATGACCGATACCTACCGATTGACCTAAGTTGTGGCTTGTTGGGTAAACCCAAGGTCACTCTTAGCAATGTCGGATATCGACCCACTAGGACATTATGTCACTTTGTTTCTCTGGATTCGTAAAGAGGGTTATGGATTCTAGGAAACTAGTGGGAGCCATATGCATGTCATGCAAGTCCTTATGATCATGCAGGCAATTCTATTCTATCATTCCTTCTCTCTATCGCGCTAGGTTGATTGAAGAAGTCTTTCAGTGTGAATTTTCGCTCTCTATTTTGGACCGAATTTTCTTGATTGGCTGAGGAATCTGAGAATTGTTCTTAGATCTGAGGAACTGGGATACGTCCTAGATGTTCCACTTCCAGTTGCACCTGCTGTCGATGCTTCTGATAAGGATCAGAAAGCATATTGTAAGCATCTAAAGGACAGTGATATGGATACTTGCTTTATGCTTGCCTCGATGTCACTAGAACTGCAGGAGCAGCACGAGTCCATAGATGCTCACTCTATAGTATTTCATCTTAGGGAGTTGTTTGATGAGTAAGCTCGGTCTGAAAGGTTCGAGACCTCAAGGCTTCTCTTCACCACAAAGGTGGCTCCAGGGACATCTGCTGTCCAGGATACCCTGAAGATGAATGGCTATATTGAGAGATTGGCCGTCTTAGGATTTGTAATGGATTATGAGTTAAGTAGAGACTTAATTCTAGTTGGATTGTTTGATGGTTATTCACAGTTTGTGATAAACTATCGGATAAACCAAATATCCACAACAATTCTGGTGATCAATCTGCCAAGACAACAGTGAAAGGTGCTATCAAGAAGGATAGCAAGCAAGTGCTAATGGTGGATGCTTCTTCTTCTAGTTCAAAAAGAAAAGGCCAAGAAACCAAATGGAAGTGCCATCAAGGAAAAACCAAAGATTCTGCCCCAAAAGGATTTTGCTTTCATTGTGGCAAGTCTAGCCACCAGAGGTGGCCGTAAAATCTATCTCGAGTCCACAAGCGAAAAGGCATCAGATGCCTCTACTCCTTCAATTATGTTTGTCATTGAGGTTAATACTATTCCTGATCCAAACATATCGGTATTTGATACCGGATGTGGCTCATACATATGAAATGATATGCAGGGCCTCAGGGACAGTAGAAAGCTCATTCAAGGAGAACTAGACCTTCGTGTAGGTAATGCAGCAAGAGTTGCTACATTAGCCGGAGACACTTATGTCTTGTCACTCCCTAGTGAGCTTATATTCAAATTGGATGATTGTCATTTTGTACCCGTTTTAAACAAAGAACATATTGTATGTTTTATGTTTAAATAGAGCTGATTTCCATTGGACTTTTAGTAGCAATGGTTGTTCTATTAGTTCGAATAGAAGGCTCTATGCTACTGGTACATTATGCAATTGAATTGACATATTAGATATGTCATATCCAGTTCTGAATGTCAATGACACGAAAAGACATAATCGAGATAATTTAAAATCAACTTACTTATGGCATTGTCGGCTTGGCCATATAAATAAGACACGCATCGCTAAGCTCCATAAGAGTGGATGTTTAGGGTCATTTGATTATGAATCATATGACACATGCGAATCTTGTTTATTAGGCAAGATGACTAAGTTATCCTTTAAAGGAAAGGGTGAACGAGTGAATGGAATATTAGACCTAATACATTCGGATGTATGCGGTCCGATGTCCATCCATGCCATAAGTGGTTGTTTTTACTTCATTACTTTTATCGGTGATTATTCACGATATAGGTATCTATATCTGATGAGATACAAATCTGAAACATTTGAATAGTTCAAATAATTCAGAAATGAAGTAGAAAACTAACTTGGTAAAAGTATGAATACATTACGATCTGATCGTGGTGAAAAATGCTTAGACCAATAGTTTTTGATTATCTCAGAGATAATGGGATTTTATCTCAATATACTCCACCTTACACGCGCAAAGACAATGGTGTGGTTGAAAGGAGAAATCGAACCTTGTTAGACATGGTGCGATTGATGATAGGTTTTGCACAGTTTTGGGAATATGCGCCAAGGCAATTTGTTTACTTGTTAAACAGAGTTCCATTAAAGACAGTTGATGTTACTCCATATGAGATGTGGACTAATTGAAAGCCCTATCTTTCTCATCTGAAAGTTTGGGATTGTCCTGCTTACGTGAAGCGGACACAGTCAGATTAACTTGATGCAAAATCTGACAAGTGTTTGTTCGTAGGATATCGTGGGATATCAATTCTACCTTGCTTAGGAACAAAAGTTGTTTGTTTCCAAGCATGTTGTTTTCTTAAAGAAAGAGTTTCTTTTACAAGAGGACAGTGGGAGCAAAGTTGAACTTGGAGAAGTTCAAGATGCTCGAACAAACATAGATCAATGCTCGAACACAAACTGTCACTCATATAGATGAGGTAACAGTTCAACCTTCTATTACACACAATTTAGAGGTTAAGTAGGATACGACTTTGTTCGAGAGATATGAATTTCGTAAGTGAACAGAATGACGTATTGCTCATATGAGATGATGCGCCTACTACCTATGAACAAGTTCTGAAAAGTTCAGAGTCTGGAACATGGCTTTGTGCCATGAAATCTGAAATGGATTCCATGTATGAAAACCAAGTATGGACTTTGGTTGTTACACCTGAAGGGATAAAACCCATAGGGTGCAAATGAGTTTTCAGAAGAAAACCAACATGGATGGTAATTTGATTACCTATAAAGCAATGCTTCTGGTTAAAGGACTTCGTCACAGACAAAGAGTTGACTATGACAAAACCTTCAGCCCCGTAGCAATGCTTAAATCCATTAGGATACTCCTAGCCATTGCCACTCATTATGATTATGAGATATGGCAAATGGATGTGAAGACAGCTTTCCTGAGAGGAAATCTACCCGAGGATGTGTATATGACACAACCAGAGGACTTCACTTCCATCGATGGCGAAAAGGTATGCAAGCTTCAGAAATCCATGTTTGGATTGAAGCAAGCATCCAGGAGTTGGATTATTCGTTTTGATGAGTCAATCAAAGAGTTTGATTTCTCACAAAATCCGATGATCATCATTGTGTATAAGAAGGTTAATGGGACTGCAATCGTATTCCTTGTGTTGTATGTAGATGACATCTCGTTACTAGGAAACGATGTCTCTATCTCGCAATCGTTAAAATTTGGTTGTCCAATCAATTTGCGATGAAAGACCTTTGTGAAGCGACTTATATCCTAGGGATATAGATTTATAGAGATAAATCAAAAGGTTGCTTGGTCTTTCACAATCATCGATACATAGATGAGATGCTAAAGAGGTTTAGCATGGAACAATGCTATGTCACGAGGTCCGATGTATCGTATGTTCTAAGTGTTACGGCGGATACCAATCGGATCTGGTGAGGGTCATGGGTGGTATCAAGAATATCCTCAAGTACTTGCGAAGCACTAAGGATGTTTTCTTGATCTATGGAGATGGAAATCTCCAGTGGCGGGCATTAGGATGCTAGTATTTAATCGATAAGGATGATTCGAATCACAATCGGGTTATATACATTCACACCGAATAGCGTGGCGGTCAATTGGAAAGGTTCCAAACAAGAGAGGATCTGGCGATTCATCAACCGAGGCAGAGTACATTGCCGCATGAGATGCAAAGGAAGCGGTTTGGATCAAGAAGTTCATTACTGAACTTGATCTGGTCCCTAGCTGTGATGGGCCCATAGGATTGTATTGTGATACAATGGAGCTAGTGCGCAGGCAAAGGAACCAAGGTCTTATCGACGATCCGAACTCGTACTTCGCCGATTCGGAGATCATTAGTCGAGATGATATCCCGATAGAGAGAATTCACGAGCAAAGTGTTGTTGTTTCGTTGACAAAGCCATTGTCACAGGAGAATTGTGATTCTCATGGACTCGCTTATGGTATTAGATACTAAGGCGATTGGCTTTAGGTCAAGTGGGAGATTTGTAAGTGATAAGTCGACTTGTACCATGTGTAAGTCGACTTACACATGTTCGATCGATAAGTCGACTTGTTCATTCGATAAGTCGACTTGTTCAAGGTCGATCTTGTTTATTTGCGCCCTAAAGGCAATCCCTTTAGCGTTTTATTCAAAGTCGTGAGCGGACTTTATGAATAAATAAAGAAAAGGCATTATTCATTAATTTGATATTCATAAACATTGTTTATGAATTGATTTGATCTTTAATCAAATTAATGAAGTCCATGATATATGACATAGCATGAAGGAAATTATGATGTGATCATACCACTGAGGTTCCTATCATGTGCAATTATGTCAAGATATCTAAATTCTTCCTAGTCATAGGATTAATGAGACCGGACATCATTAATCCGGATAGACTAGCACATGTCATATTCCTTGATTGGATCAGCGGTGGATCTTAGAAACGTAAATATGAGATATTTAGAATTGACATGTGGATGCTTACTAGCGGTAGTAAGTTCATTGGATGACCCGCCATGAGATCATCACATGGATATCTTATCTAAGTGTCGGTGATAATCTCATCATAGCAATGGTGCAAGTATCCTTAGACTTGAGGTACTCGAGGATATCTTGAATCTTGATCCTGCTTTGACTCTATTCCTTGTTACCTTCCGAGGTAACTCATAGGGTGGTGCTTGGAGTGCGACTTGAGGTATTGAAGATAATTGAGTAGCCAATAAAGGATTCACCACTTTTGGATTAGCGAAGAGATACCATGGCCTCTTGTCGGGATCATTACTAAGGTTAAAGCATGTATGTCATGAAGAGTGTCTTCATTGACATATAAAGTAATGAGTCCCAGGACGAGAACTGATATCACTTGGGCTAGACTCAGTCTAGTGAGAGTTGACACTTTAACCATACTCATAACCAAGTGGGGTATAGGATGGTGAAAGGACGAATTGTACGGTAATTGTACATGGAAGGGTTCGTGATCCGGTTCGTGATGAATACATCAAACCGATTACTTTCCGGTCAATTCGGGGTCATGATGTGTTGCTAGATACCGCCATGACTTGCTCAGATTAATTGTTAATCTAAGTGGCCAACATAACCGGAACCTAAAGTGGTCACACGCATAAGAGTGTTTGGAGAATCAGTAAAATAGTAATTGGACGAGTTCCAATTATGGAGAGCATTAGGATTAAATGGATCCCAATGGATTGGGATATGTCGATGAGATCGCGACATCGATATTGCTAAGAAAGGTTTCGAAGTTGTTTCAAAGATCGGGGCCCGATAAGTGAGTAGGACCGACCCCAGTTTGACTGGACCTCTTAGTAATTATATATATGTTAATTAATTAAGTAATTAATTAATTAATATATATATATATATATGTTGAAAACGTGGAGGATAAAAGAAGGGAATGGAAGCTTCCAAAGTTGCTTAGTCATTAAGTTGCAATTAATGACAAAATGACAAAAAAAAAGGTGAAAAAGTGTGATGCTCGTAGGTGAGGTGATGAGAGGATACGATCCTCATCTTTTCTTCATCTTATGAGAAGGTTTGAAGAAAACCTAAGGTCTCTTGGAGAAGTGATCTTCGTGGGTTAAAAGAAAGAAGAAAGCAAAATGGTTTTAAAAGCTTCTTTCTCCATCATTCTCTTCTTCATCTCCAAGCAAGCTTCATCCTCCTCCTCCAACGTCAGTCTGAAGCTCTCCAGGACAGAGGTAGGCTCTAGCAGGCTTTAATCTGTTCTAGCTATTCCCGGGTCAAAGGGGTTTGATTCGGTTAGATTTTCTGGATCTCTGCGTGGATCCCTTTAGAGATAGTCTCTTTTGGCTATTTAGGTTGATGTCTTCAATACGATACGGATCCCGGATTGGGAAAGTCCAGGAACAAAAATTTTTGTTTTCCGCTGCCGGTACATGTGATGTACCTCCCGGGATTTTCCTACATGTCTAAGGTAACAAAAAAATTGACTTTAATAAAAATAAATAATAGAATTGAAATAGAATAATAAAACAAAGCAATTAAATCAAATAAGAAGTAAGCTTCCAATTAATTTAGGGTTTGATCAAGGATGAATGTTTAGGAGTTATTCTTCCTTTATTTTGTTTCATTAACTGTTATTGATCCAATTATGTGTGGATCCTAGATTTCTTAAGGTATTTACTATGCTCTCTCAAGAGCTAACTAATTAACTCTAATTGCATTCGAAATTTCCAGATTTTGCAACCTCTTAATTCACAAAACTTCCTAATGTTTTCAATTAGACATGAAGTTATCTATTGGATAATCATGTTCTCACACAAGATCTCTCTTCAACTGCTCACCAATTTAATAATTATGTGACTTATTAAATTACCAACTCTTATTGCACAACCCAATCTGAATACTTTTGACTCACTCTCTCGATTTATTGTTATAGTATAAGCATGCATAATTATCACAACAACAAAATATTGTATTGAATCAATATAAACCAAAGTCGCAAAATAAATTCAAAATAAACCCTAATCTAGATAGAAACTCATGAACATAATAAAAAATCTTGGAAATCTAATTACCCATCAATAATAATGAAAGAAACAAGGGAAAAAGAATGAAAACTCTATTTACTCCTTGATCTGGAAAATTGGAATTCCCTTATGTTGTTCTTGATCTCCCAATTTGATCCACTTTAATTCAATGACTGCTATGTTTCATATTCTTCAATAGTATTCTAAGGTCCTAGCATCGTTTTTAGGGTTTCCTACTTCATTCGACTCCAAAAATACCCCCAAACCCTAAAATATAAGAAAAACACCTCGTGTTTCTAGAAATTCATTTATGTCACAATCAGGACTACTTCATTTAGCCTCCATCTTCATTCTTCAATTTCCTGGTTTCCAAAACTAACAAACACATTAAACACCTCTTGAAACACAAAATTAAGATGCAATTCTTGCTTTAAAGCAAACACACGCTTAGAACATGTACAAATACTAACATTGACATAATTTTAAGCGTATACATATGATAACACTTAAAAATCTAAGAAAGATGGTATAATTTACGCCTATCAAGTACATCCAAACTATAGTGCTAAGGTCGCTATTATTAAGTGACCATTAAGGATTACAACTTGGGACTTTAAAGAATAGAAAACTAGATATTCCTAAAGGAAAGAAGGTATTGCTCATCCTGAAATCTTTGCTTTTATATGTTGAATATCACCATATGTGTTATATAAGTTGTTTAAAGAATTCTTCTATAAGCAGACTCTATCTTGAAATATTATGTTATTTCTATCTAACTTAGTACTAAATATAATAAACAAAGGTAATTTATACTTATAACAAAATATAGATGTACAAAAGCAAGTATTAGTTATATGCCATAACTACTAAATAAGATTAGGAATTTAATCATATATTTAGTTACTCTTACTATTTTATTTGAAACAATACCTCACTACTATTCAAAAGATTACCTAATCTCTCTAATTGGTTAGGGCTATATTTAAATTTAGTTGACCTTAGTCACTCAACAAACCAACTAAACTTAAATTAGGTAAATAACATCCTTATCATTCACATCTCACGTGACTCTTAGATCTATTAGCTTATAACTCTTGCCTAAACATATCTTATATGTTATTCTAACCATTCCTCTAAATTTATATAATCATGAGTCACTCATCCAAATTATACAAATTTAGTTAAATATGACCTATTAATTTAAGGTGAAATATATTTGAGTTAAAGGAACCTTGAATCACTTAACAATTACAATAAGTAGACTTTGATTTCATTCTTAAATAATGGAAGGCAACAATCACATTCTAAAATGTACTTATTATTTTAATAAAGGATTTAATGTCAAATAGTCTTATCAAACATAAATTATATGTAATAATATCACATACATAAAATATGCAATTTAACATACATCAAATATATATCAAACATATGAACAAATCATGCAATTTCTCATGCCAATATAATCAAATTACAAGCATGAAATATCAAACTTTGTATGACTTTAGTCATTGATTTTCATAATCTACAATAATATTTTCAACTCTTTAGATAATCAAATTAGATTGAACTATTGATTCCTAAATAAATTAAATTCATATTCTAAATAGAAATTTAATTTGATTTGATAGCAATTTTCATATTCATTTGAAAACTATTTTGAACTATATTGACTCCTATAAAATTAAATGAAGACAATTTTCAATAAACTATGCTTCAGACTCATTATAATTTAGAAAACTCATTTTCAAAATTTAAGAAGACATTCTAATCTAATTAGAAAACAATTTCTAATCTAATCATAAATTACTTTTATTAATAAAATATTTTCTAATATTTAAAAACTTCTTTACAATTATATTCAATTAAGAAAGTCCTTTATATTATTTATTTAAAGCTCAATTTTCTTAAATTAATAAATGTAAACATCTTTTCAAATTTAATCAAGAAAAACCTTTTCTAACAAAATAAAAGGAATTCATAAATAAAGAAATAATTTCTTTATAAATAGAATAATAATTCTATAAATAAATAAAATTGTTTAATTTACCTCAATCAAATTGAAATAAATAAATTTAATTAAGAAACATCATTCTTAATTGCTTAAGAAAATATTTTATTAATTTTAACGAGTTTAATTAATTAATTTCAATCTAATTGAAATGAAATTAATTTTTGCTAGAAATAAATTTTCTAAATTTTAAGTAGGGATAATTGATATAATCTCATTATATTAACTTATTTAACATAATCTAATTATGAAAATAATCATTCTAAACCTTTGCTTTATTCTAATTATTAATTTAATAACTAATTTAATTCAATAATTCAACTATTTGAAAATTTAAATTAAATTATAAAGTATTTCTAATAAAATAATCCTTTGAAAATATTTTTCTAACATTTAGAAAACACTTTTCAAATTTATTAGGACTTTAATTCAATTTAATCTCAATCAAATTAATTTAATTAAAAATAAAGCTTAGAAAATATAAAACTGAAAAAAAGTGTGGGAACCATTTGACACGTATACTACACGCGTTAGAGCATTTTTAGTACACTCTTGCCAGCATCGGCTGCCCACAAATCGCTTGGTCCTTATGTTTTGGATATCGGGTTTTCTTTGCATTCCGGCACTGCCTCCCAACACCGTGCTTCTTTTGTTGGAGTTCCTTCCAATCGCTCCATACTTTTCGTCTTCTAGACGTCTTGCTTCTCTTCTAGTCGATTTCTCAATCACTTTTTAGGCGATTTCACCATTCACCGGTGGCGAGATAGTCATCGTCTTTATCGTCAGAAGCAGCTTCACTCTACGGTGGTTCTAGAAGTAGCTTTACTAGTGGTTTGCACCGCCGTTGGTGAAGACCCATTACTCAGCTAAATAACAAAACACAATCACACAACCCAAATCCAGAAACAATGCACACACAAACCAAAAATCCACAACGTAGCTAAGGGACATGCAACTTTAAGTTTTCATATCCATGAAATATGTGAAGAAGCAGATTCTGTTTCGAGAAACCAAGAACATATTAGAGGCAACATATTAGAGACAAAATATTCAGAATAATTACAAAAAGGGATCATAACACGTGTGAGGCGTGTTAATTGTGTTCTAAAAAGCTTAAGCAATCACGTGGGAGGTGGTGTTTTTAGAAAACTCAAAACAAAGTAATTGTTTTTAATTTGTAGAAAATTAAAACTAATTGATAGTTTTAAATTTTAATTTTATCAAATACATATCAATTAAGCAAATTTAATCAAATTATAGAATTAAAAGTCATATTGGTACTATTTTGAAAATTTGAGACAAGATCCGATCTCGTGCATAATAGAATAATAATGAATCTTTTCATGTGATTTTTGAAAATTTAATATCACTTAAATTATATAAAATTATTAACACATAAATCATAATAAAGCATGAATCGTAATTCTTACCTTATTCTAATGCTGGATCATTTTTCTTATCATTTTCCTTCGTTATAAATGAGAAATTGAGAGGAGGGATGATGATCAGTAGCTCCCACTCTCTTTATATACTAGATTATCTTATTCATATAAGGTAAGTTACAATTATAATCCCTAAAAATCCTCTTAATTAAATCATAATCATAATCTCTAAAAAATACTTTTAATCAAATCATAATCTTTAACACTCCCCCTCAAATTGGAGCATATATATCATAAGCATCAAGCATGTTACACATTTGTGATAAACAGCTTCTAACCAAAGACTTGGTGAATTGATTAGCTAACTAGTCCTCAAGCTTCACATGAATGGTTTTTATCACATATTGTTGCACCTTCTCTCTTACAAAGTGACAGACTACCTCAATATTCTTTGTTCTTCCTTGAAAAACTACAATAGCAAAAATATAAATGGTCGCTCAATTATCACACATTAGCTCTATATGTTGAGTTTGCTGAAATCCAAGTTCATGCACATACGTTTTACCTAGACAAGTTCTTAGGTTGTATATCATAGCTTTATATTCTGATTCGGGACTTGAACAAGAAACCATTATTTGCTTCTTACTTTTCTATGAAATCTTATTGCTACTAATAAACATGCAATAACCTTTTAGTTGATCATCAATTAGTCCTAGAACAAACCCAATCAACACATTATAGGCTTGAACTGAACAATGCCCATGGTTCTTATATAAGAGTCCTTTGCTTGGATTGTACTTGAGGTATTTCAAGATTAAAATAGTCGCATTCCAGTGGCTAGTCTAAGTGGATTGCATAAATTGACTCACCACACTTGTACTCAATGAAATGTCAGGCTTAGTAATTGTGAGATAGTTTAATTTCCCAGTAAGTCTCCTATAATTTCTTAGATCTCTCAAGAATTCTCCCTAGTCTGCATCAAGTTTGATGTTGGGATCATTGGAGAATCCACTAGTTTATGTCCCAATAAGCCAGCTTCTTTTAGGGGATTAAGAAGATAACTTGTATTGGAAGAGACAAATACCATCTTTAGATTTTGTAACTTCGATTCCCCAAAAAAAACTTCAATAAACCAAGATCTTTTGTTTGCAATTATTATTGCAGGAATTCCTTCAATCTGTGAATGTCATTTTGATCATCACTAGTAATAACAATATCAATAACATATATTATCAATAGAATTTTACCAAATCTTATGTATAGAACATCGAATGGTCTACTCCACACTACTTGAGACCAAATTTCTTCACAACTAAACTAAACCGTCCAAACTATGCTCTAGAAGATTGCTTTAAACCATATAAAGATTTCTTCAATAGGCACACTTTCTCATACTTCCCCTGAGCTACAAACCACAGAGGTTGCTTCATATAGATTGATTCTTATATATCACTATGCAGGAGTGTTTTTTTTTTGTCAAGTTGATAAAGAGGCCAAAAATAAGTTGTGACTAAGGAAATAAAACTATGGACTTTTGCCACTTTTCCCATAAGGGAAAAGGTTTCAAAATAATTAATACCATAGACTTGCATGTATTCTTTAATAATAAGACAAGCCTTGAGTTATTCAATAGATCCATCAACAAGAGTCTTAATGGCATATACCCATCAACAACCAATAGTTAAGGCATTAAAACTAGGAGTAACAAGCTTCTTGATTTCATCTAACCATAAAGCATATATTTCCTTTTGCATAGCATGCTTCCACCCAAGGTTTTGTAGAGCCTCTGTTATACTCATAGGAATAGATGCAGAATCTAGGTTTAATTAAAAAAAAGGAACAAAAGGAAGTGGACACATGGTTAGAAGAAATAAAATTAGAAATCAGAAGATTGGTACAAGGTCCTTTACCTTTCCTTAAGGCAATAGGAAAGTCTAGGTCACTATTTTATAGATTTATAGTCAAATTAGGCACTGGAGGAGAGGGATCATTTGGATGGCCATCTACCATTCAATGAGATCATCAAGAATAAACTTGTAAATCTGATCAAGATAGTTGATAAAGATAAGAAGGATTAGAATCTATAGGTGAATTGTATGAACTTTTAAGAAAATTATTCAAATAGTTGTCAAAAAGTAAGGTGAAAAATGATGGAAGCTTTTGGCATCTTGACTTTTAGAGAAAAGTATGTAGTGTTCTTAAAGAATGTCACATCTACGCATATAAAGAATCTTTTAAATGAGGGGCAGTAATAATGATATCCTTTTTGTGACCCCAAGTAATAGAGGAAGGTACACTTAATAGCTCATGGAGATAATTTTTCAACTCCTAGTCAGAGTTGGTGGACAAAACAGACAAATCCAAAGATACGAGGTGGAAGAGGAAAAAAAGGGGCATTAGGAAACATAAGGATATAAGGGATCTGACCTTTGAGAGTGGTGATGGCATTTTGTTAATAAGATAGAATGTAGTTGTAACATCCCGTTACCCATGTTAAGACTAAAATAGTAAATGTGACAGATTACTGATGTTGGGACCGAAACTCAACTGCTTAACAAAACCATGACACCTATATATGCTCTTCATTTTCTTGCTCTGATTCCATAACCGTTGGGACCCCATCCGAAAACCGGACCCCAACCAGAAACAGAAACACTAAACGAATAACAAAGAGGCGGAACGAAGAAAACGATTGATCACAAAGCGAAACAAAACGGACAAAATGCAAATCAAATGTGAAATAGTCGAATGTGAATAGAATTGGATAAAACATAAGCGGAAACAAAGTTGCATCGAAAGCGCAACAAAGACTTATCGGAATCAAAAGCGAATACATATCCGAAAGCAAACAAAACGGATACGAATAGAAATCGGATTCTTAATGGAAGCGAAAACAAAAACAAAACAAACGGATCAATTCGAACTGAAATAAATCAAAACGGATCCGACATCCAAAGCGTGTACTTTAGAAAACTTATCACGTTGGAAACCTTAGACATTACCAATCTTATCTAGTATAAATTTTTTTTCTTTCTTTCTCATCTTATGCATCTTTTCAAATCTCATACTAATCAAAGCAATGTAATTTCCCCTTTGGAAAATTCATCCTTAATCAAAATCAAATTACTTGGTTTCTCTTAATCATGCATATCTCAATATCATCTCTAACAAAAATCTTATGCTTATTCTATCTTTGCCATACATCTAATTTTATTAAAAATTTGGGCAGCATAACGGTTGCATTTTAAGAACCCAAAACCTGCAAAGGGTTTTAAAAATGCACTTCTATAAACCAGCTCAATCAACAATCCGTATCATCGAACCTCCTGTCTGGAAACCAAATTACAAGCAATCCTATTCAAACACATCCATATTCATATGTAAATCACATTCATATCTCAAATCATACACAAATCCCATTCATATCTTAATTCAATATCCAAATCCATAATTCAATCCAAAACTCAAACCAATCATATTTATATATCGTCACAATTCATATTCCATATTCATACATATTCCTCCATAATCATACATATCCAAAACACATTCATAAATCAATTCAATACATAATTTCATAACCATACACAAATTTATAAATCATCATACACCTCTATACACCATTCGAGTTCTTATGCAATTTCATAATCCGTACATATCATAATTCATTTACTTACATATCCTTAATGGTTTTTCAAGCCATTTACTAACCAAATACCAAAATCCAAATATACAAAATACAAAATATGCACAATCGGACAAATAGCTTGACTTTCTTTCATCCAATCTCCCACTCGAAACCTGGAGGTGGGGATGAAAGGGGGGTGAGCTATAGCTCGTGGATAATATGTTTATATTCGGTAATAAGCAAAAACCATTTGAAACTTTCATCATTATAGCAAAACCTCATTGAAAATTTTATAACACATTCATTTCTCAAAATTGTCAACTTGTCAAGCAAATTCTCATTTCACTCAATTCAAACAATCATCAAACTTATCAACTCATGAAAACACATAAACACATCATAATGGTTTAGGTAGGTCCATATTCCCATATAATGGTCCTGTGTAGCCGTAAACTTGAGGGAGTCCTTGAAGGAGCTCCGTGCCACTAGTGGGCAGGCGGGAGAAGCCTATTCTTGGGTCAACGTGCACGTTACGGTTCTTGAGGGACTACTACAAACCCACATAACATGTAATTCATGCACTGAAAATTTTTTGCCCAAATGGCACATTCTTGAAAACTTGATTCATGAGCATGACATATATCATGTGCATTTCTAGCATCAATTCACAATTCACATAATTCAACAACCAAAACTCACATAACAATTCTCAATTTTCCCAAACAAAGAATGCACACTTTATAACATTTCAAAAACATTCAACCATCATGTCACACTAGTTCACATATTAAATTTCCAATCAAGTAAACATACTGAACTCAAACGAGTATTTCAACTTTATCAAATCATTCAAAATCTATTGAATAAACAATTCAAATCCTTTATGAAAAATTATCCGAAACAAGTGTAGAAATTTCTTAAATCATTCGGAAAACAATGAATACAACAATTCATAAATCATCCCAAAATCAATTGATTCAATCATTTGAAAAACAATAGCTTATAAACATGTTTACTTTCTTGATTTTTCCAAAACGTATAATGAGCTTATAATTCGAAATATAAACACATTACCCACCTCATATCCATACTTGGAACTTGATTAGAGCTTCAATTTCTTCAATCCTTTCTTTAGTTTTCCTTATCCAAGACAAAACCCTAAATCATAAACATCCAAAATTGATCCAATTAAAATATGTATTCTCCAAAATTGACTTGGGAATCCACAAACTCATACCAATCTTTAGCCAAATAAACCAAGATCTCATCAAAATTTAACAAGGTAATAATATCTCTTACCTTTTTCTTTCTCTATTTTTGACATTTCTAGGCTTAAAAGGAAGCTGTCTTCATCCTCCAAATTTTTCCCTTCTTAAACCACTTGAAAATCATCTTGAAGACCTTGAAAAATCAAACCCTAGCTCTTCTTTCTTCCTTCTCCTTCCTCTCCACGACAACTCTCATTTCTCTCTTCTTCTTTCATTTCATTTTCGTGCTTCCTCTTGCCAAGAATGACAGCCCCTCCTTTTATAGTGCCATGTCATTAAATGAATGGCAAATGACCAATTTGTCCCTCCACAAAAGCCTTAAAACTTAACCCTTTAAGTAAACTTCCAAAACTGCCCCTGAACTTTATTTCAATTTATGCTTACTTTAGGACATTTTTTTCACCATCAAATTGAAGGAATTTGTCAAAACTTTCTTCTAGAGAATTGTTCCTCATTGTCTTAATTTCATAATGCCACCAAAATCATTTAATTTAGTGTACTATATCAAAAGTTATAGTCTAAACATTTCGGACTATTATTTTGCTAAAATATTTCCCAGCACTTTATTTCCATCCAAAAAATGACATTTTCAAAGACTAAATTGAAACTCGATTTCTTCATAACAATTGTATCCCTATTTCGCTAGTTTAATCCAAATCAATAATAACCTCATTTGGATAACTAGAGCAAAAGTTATGGTCAAAATACTTTCATATTTTACTCATCTAAGATTGAACACTAATCCTTACTTCAATTCAGAAATTGAAGGTCTTAGGGGCTAAATTAAAATTTGATTCCTTCATATAACTTGTAGCCCCATGTCTCTATTTTATTTTGACTAAGAATCAGTTCAATTGGATCTCTACAGACCCCGAATTGTGCAAAAGACTGAACCATGTTTAGAAAAATTTCCCAACTCAATTTGATTAAATCAATCAACCTCAATTTAATCTCATAAATTCACAAATTTCCTATGAGGATGTAGATAATAGTCTTAGGAATCCAACGCTTTGAAAATCAATTCAATCGAATGTTGGACGGAAAAGATATAAACCAAAGATTGGACAAGGTCAGATGAGAAAGGAACGTAGCAAAATCAGAAGGGACAAATCATTCTGATTATCATAAGACGGGAGTGAAAACTCTCTCGATTTAACTAAAAATGATACAAATTTTTATGTAGAGATAGATATATCTCTTAGGAATCTATCGCTTCAAGAATCACTTCAATTAGAGGTCGTATGGGGAAGTTATGGACAAAAGAATTCAACATGTTTCTGTCCATAATCATTTTGTACCTCTCTTGGTGCAATTGTCATAACTTTTAATCTATATGTTGGATTGATTTCTTTCTTAGACCATTAGAAAGTAGACTTCTAGATCTACAACTTTCATGAAGACCACAAAATCAGATTCTGCTTCTAGAAGTGTTAAAAATCGCGATTTTCACAAGCTGACCTGTGAATGTCCGTTTAACGGACATTCACGACCTTGGAAGCACCATTTCGTCCGAGAAAGTCCGTTAAACGGACATCCATGTCCATCTAAAGAACATGAGCGAAACAAGGGGTCCTTTTGACCCGAGAAGGTCTATTAAACGGACTTCCATGTCCGTTTAACGGACATGGCTTCCCAAAACCCCTCCAAACCATTTCCAAAGCTTCCTACATCCAATCTAACATCATATACACCTATATCTTCACTAATTCACTTATTCAAATGCCTAAACACTTCATAACAATCCAAACAACAAATTCAATTCACAACTTCTCAAATCTCAACTTAATTGGTTCATCAAAACCTCAAATTTCAAACATACATCAAAGCTATCACAAACACAAATCTTATGCAACATCATAACTTGTATCAATCATATCTTTTCACTCTGATATCCTAAATTTGCATACTATATAGCGTCGGAAAGCTAAGAGGATCATCTATAACTTTTATTAAGACATCTTGGTCAAAATCATCATAGATTTATACAGAATTGCTTCTGAACTCAGAACACACAATTTCCCTTTATGAACACATTATAGTATGCAAATCTATAACACAATATATATATATATATATATATATATATATATATAAACATTCATTTCATACATTGGATATTTCTAAATTCTACTAAAAGAGCGGGATCCAACAATTGAGAAATTACGAAATACAATTCATGCTCATGCATTATGTGATATGCACATACTCATGAATAGTGAATCTTTGCACATGAAAATAATTGTACTTGCATTCATTAACAATTTTCGGGTATAATTGGTTATAAATGTGAGTATATTGAGAAATGTGGTTTATATGTTAAAAAAATTGATTTGGAAAGTGTATTTGTTGATTTAGAATTTTTTGAAAAATTTGGAGAAATTTCTAGAAATTGTTGGGTATTTTAGCTAGGAAAATTGTCAAGCGAAAAAATAATTATTAAATGGTAGTAGAAATTACTGTCCAATGGCAATGAAAATTTTGATAAATGAAATTAGGAATGATTGACAAGTGCCATTGAAAATTGGGAGACAATTAGAATAGAAATTGGACTTAGGTTATAGGAATTGGACTTCTAGTCACTTGCCAAACAATGCCTTAAGTCCACTACCCTTTTTGATTAAAAGCCTCCTCCCCTTTTTGTTGGCTTCCACGATGCTTTCATATGAGAAGACCAAGTAAGTGTTGATTCTTGTTCTTTTCTTCATTTTCGTAGCCTCTCTCCCACTTCTTCATAAGTTTTCATTCTCGAAATCCCCATTCATGTTAAACCCAACCCTCTCATCTTTCATGCTACTCTTTCATCTTGCTTTCTCTTCTATTCTCACCAAAATCCCAAACCTTTCAAGTTCAAAATGAAGATGATCGTGGGTTGTTGGTGAAGCTAGGGATTTTTGAGTTTCTTGAAGATTTTGAAGAATTGGAAGCTAAATCAAGTAAGTATCTTGTCAAATATCATGGGTTTTGATTAAATGAAGCATTTATGATGATATTTAGAGGTTAATCTCATGAAATGGTGTTTTGAGTATGTGGGTGTCATGAATGGGGAAGGGTGTGTGAATTTCTTGCTTTTATTGATGAGTAATGAGTTATAGAAATGTTGTGGAGGTTGAATGATCGTGATAAGGAGTTTTGTATATGATAGAATGTTGGTGAAGTATATATAAATATATATTGATGTTTGTTTCATGTAAATGCTAAATAATGGATTAGGAGTTGTTTATGGATTATTGATGTTGTATATGATGAGTAAGAAACTATAAGTTATGCTACTCATGTTTTAAAGATGAATTGGTTGTGAAATGGATCTTTTAATAAGAATTGGAAGTTGATGAGTATAGAAATGTGCTTATAACCTGTTTGTGTTAATGGATGAGTGTAAAAATGAGTTGAAATAGAGTTGAGAATGAGAAGTAGATGGAGTAGAAAAAGATGATCTTTGCACAACAAAGTTAGGTGTAAAAATCTGGAAAAAAAAATGAAGATGATGGATTGGAAAAAAGTTTACTGAGTATGCTTCAGTCTTTTAGCCATAACTTCTTCTATAGTTGTTCAATTGAAATAATTCTTAGTTTTGATTAAACTAGAGACATATGGATACATTTCTTATGAAGATATAGAATTTAAATTTTGTCTTCAAGAGTCCCAAATTTTGACATGAAATTAGGAACTCAACAAAAGTTGTGGATGAATGTTATGTTGTGTTATGTTTTGAATGTATGAAAATGTGTTATATTTTTTGTGGTTATGATCAAGTGTGGAATATGAAATGTGTATGGATGATGTTGAGTCGAAATTGGGTGTAGTTGAAGAAATTATCCATTTGAGACGATGAGTTAAAAGAATTGAGAATTAAGAGTGAATGAAATTTGATTAGTGTTTGAATGATTATGGAATGATATTGCCTTAGAAATAGGTGAATTTGGGAAGATTAAGAGTATATGTGATGTTAGAATGTTTAGGATCCTTTGGAGGGATTTTAGAGATGAAAAATTTAGTAAACCCGAAGGTTACACGGTCATGTCGTGTAGATTCACACGGCCCGTGTGTTTTTTATGCAGAAAACACAATCTGACTCGAAATACACACGGTCTGGCCGTGTGATTTCACACAGCCATGTGTCTCTAAATGACAGAATTTCACTTCTGAGTCTTCATGAAATTATAGATCTAAAATTCCTCTTTCAAACTATCTAAGAATGACCTTAATCCAATATCCCTAGTGAAAGTTATGCCAATTGTCCCGAGATAGGTATAATGTGATTGAGGACATGTTAGATTCTTTTGGCCATAACTTCATAACCCGACCCCAAAAAGAAGTGATTATTCAACCAATGGATTCCCAACACATTTTTGAATCTCTCCATGGAAAATTGTAGGATTTTGAATTGATTTGGAAATTTTTGATCTGAAGAAAGTGAAGGAATCTGTTGGAAGTGTATGAACTGATGTGATTTTGCTAAACATGTTTGGGTATTTCGGTTATATCTTGATCTTTAGTCATCCAAATGAGATGGTTTTTTATTTAGAGTAAAGTAGAGAAATAGAGATACAAATTATCTGAAGAAGTATAATTTTGGTTCATTCTCTAAGATATTCAAATTCTGGATGGAAGTTGTGCATAGTACACTATTTTTGAATATGAACAACTTGAAAGTGTGACTTAGAAAAACATTTTAAAGTGAGCCAATGAGAAATGAATTGTGATTTCAATGGTTTTAGTGAGGCATAAACCTAAGTATAAACTATACTTAGATGAGTTTTGAAATGAGAATGATTTTGTGATGAATTGATGGAAAGATACCCAAGATTGTCATGAACATGCATTGTACATAATCCTTTTCATACATGTGCATTATTGAACAATTATAGTTGTGGAAAGTTGTAACGTGTGTGAAATATGTATTGCATAAATGAACTGTGCAGGTTAGAACATCCACATTCAGGCGTTTCCATAATTTGGAAGCGAATGCAAACTGGAGTGTACTGTGAGTAAACCTAGATGGTCTTACTTTATTGTTTGTTTTGTTTATCTTATGACTTGAGTGATTATGAATGAGATGTGAATTGATTGTATTGGTTTCTAGATAGAAGGTCCGATGAGTGTATCGTATGAATGAAATATTAAAGTGCTCATTGAATGTGAATTGGATGAACTAAGTGTACGCAAGTTGATTGTTAAATATGTTCTGAAAGTGCATTTGCATATAAATGAAAAGTGATACTTAACTCTAATGTTGAATGCCGGACTACGATCCGATGACATGTGAATGTGAATCATGCAAATATGACTAATGCATTTCATTTCCTAAATGCATGAAACATAATGGCTATTGTGACCAGAGTAGCCACCGAACATAGCTTTAAGTTCAACAAGTGGAAAGGAGCCTCGAGCTCAAAAGTGATTCAGAGCCTTAGGCTTAATGTTTAATAAGCCCTGTATCCCTCAAACGGATAAGAGACAGTTATCAATGAGACCTGTATGAGACAATTAGGCACTCGGTCACAACAAAGTAACAAATGAAAAGTGAGTCTCATGTGCACTGCATATGCATAATATGAGTGATTAAATTGTATTGAATGTGAAGTGTGAAATGTGTAATGATGTGAATTATGTGTTACGTGATTAGATGATCCATCAATGATGGTCACTCATTGAGTTCGTAAAACTCACCCAAAATTTGCAAATATTTTTCAGGACTCAAAATAATACCCTGTTAAGCAAATGGGAGTATACTTACCACGGCACGCAAGTAAGAGATAGAAGTCGGGATCAGTTGGCGTCTACATTTGTATTTTCCTATTTTTGTATAAATTTGTATATTCAGAAATAGTTGTACAAATGTGTTTACATTGTAATGTAAAGACATTATATCTAGGTGTTTTGTATTTTTAATGGGCCCCAAGTGATTAGTGAATCTTTGATGAGTTGTGAACTGAAAATGTTTATGAATGAAATAAAGTGAGCTCAAATTGATTTCTGATTTCTGCGTATTTGATTGTATAAAAAAATTTATACTGAGTTTTTGACTGACTAAGTGATCTAGCACGTCACCCTCGCGGGGCACGAACCTGAATATCACCCATCAATGTCGGGTTCGGGTCTTGCGGGAGTTGTGTGCTACAGTAGTGAGGACATTATCACTCCAAAACTCATTGAGAACCTTCATCTCAATTATTAAGGTTCAATCAACTTTTATGATATGTTCGATTTTCCTTTCAACAACACTATTTTGTTGTGATGTGCAAAAGCAAGAAGATTGGTGAATCATACCAAAAAATTTTATGTAAGTTTTAAAGGATTCAGATAAATATTCTCTAGCATTATCACTTATGAGGATACAACAGGATAACCAAATTGAATCTTGAATTTAGAGCAAAAGGATTGCAAAATAGAAAACAATTTGGAGCATTCTTTCATTAGATATAGCTAAGCCGTTCTAAACTAATCATCAACAAAAAAACAATAAAGTAACAACAATTGAGTTTTGAGGTTACACAAGATGGAACCCAAACATCATAAGAACTAACATAAAAGAGCTTTTTGCTCTATTATTAACTCTATATGGAAAAGCAACACGATGATATTTCCCAGGTTGATAAGACTCACAATCTAGATGGATTTGAGTTTAAATTAGGAATAAGTTTTTTTAAATTTTGGATGGATGGATGACTAAGGCGACTATGGATTTAGAGGGGTGAAGCAACATTTGAGCAGGATGTTGAACAACTTTCAAAATAACAGAGGCTCCAAATTCATACCTCCTCCAATCATCTTTTTTGTCTTCAAATCTTAGATAACAATAGAAAGAGGGAAAAAGGAGACAAAACAATTCAATGATTTGGTTAGTTTACTAACAAACATTAAGTTAAATAAAAATTTTAGACTATAATGTTGCTAATAATGTCATTAAAGGAGCAAGAAATGCAGTACCAACCCCATTTATACGAATAGTGTACCAATAGCAATAGTAACTTGGTGTGAGTCTAGTATAAGGGTAATTTGTTCAAAACATTTTAGGTTATCTGCGATATGGTCAGTGGCTCATAAATCTATACCCAAGGTATAACAGAGGATGATATACAAGTTATGTGATTACCTAGGTGAGAAAACGGCACAATTGGTGTCGTTGTTTGCTCGGCCGCTTAATACTGGAGAAAAACTGCATATTCTTTTTCAAAACCACCTTGTTTTCACTTGTTATGGCATGAACACTAGAAGCCTCCACAATATTAATAGACTGAGAGGGATTCAGGCATAACTTTTGATGTGATCCTAACAATAGTCCTAAATATGCCCATCCTTGCCACAATGGTCACATTTCCTTTGGCCTTCTCTGCCCTTTCCTACACGACCACCATAGCCACTATGGTTACTTCGATCTTTATTGGCTTTTTCACTATTATGAATAGCTAGAACAAACTAGTCATCCCTTTTTTTATGTTGGTCCCTTCAAGGATTGAGATACTCATGAATATATCTCAGCAAATGATGGAAGTTCAGTTCCACTGAGTATTTAGGCCCAAATTGGTTCATATTTTGGTCTTAAGCTAGCCAAGTATCTCTTCACGAATAACTCTTCTCTTTCTTTCAAAAGTTTATCCTTATTTGTTGTTATTGGTTGGGCTATTAAATGTTCTATAAATAGATTCTTAATTTTTGAAAAATACTTGGTGTGTTTTTTCTCTTTGCTCACACTTGAACAATTCCACTGATAAATCATATATATAAGTAATGTTACTGAAAAATAAAAGTCTCACATACTCCTATAGCTCCTTTACAGAGTTTAAATGCTAACACATGTTAGCAATATTTGGCTCCATGGTATTTCAAAGGCTTGTCATTATTTGGTTGTCATATTGTTCCCACTTCTTATACCCATATGACTTAATATTAAGAATTTGATCTATGAGATGCTCACACCTACCTACCTAGGCTTTTAAGATATACAATGACCACCTTCTCTTAAGCAACATAATTCGGTACTTTCAATTTTTGATTTATGATTTGTTGAACCATAATGGGTGGTTGTCCTTTAACACTTTTAGCATTGAAGTCGCTTATAATATAACCGATACAATAAGAAAGACATTAACAATAATCAGGGGAAGAACATTAGTGATCATGGTTTTTCGATGTATGTAAGTTCTAATGATTAACCTCAATAATCTACAAATATCATTTGCATAGTACCTAAGATGTCGATCCCACGAGGACGGATAATCTATTCCTAAATCTAAGGCTAACACAATTCACAAAAATTCAAAAGATAGCAAAACTAAAACAAAAATTCAATTCAATCTAAGAATCAATTACAAAAATATTAACAATTTAGCTATTGCAACATGCTTAAGAATTAACCTAAAGGAACTATCAATTGAGAGAAAGAGAAATTTTGCCTATCTTTAACACTAATCTAATTGATTATGACTTACCCTATTATTAGTTTTAGACGATTCTAGGGTTAGTTACTCTCTCTCGAGTTATAAACATTAATTATAAATTATAAACCCTAATTAAATTATGAAAAATTGCAATTTCTTAATTAACAACCTATCCAAAACTCTAATTAGATCTGAAGTTATCCAACAAACTATCAGTAGCCTATGCGAGATCTCTCTTCACACAATTACCAATTGGATTAATTTGTTGTTCTTATTAAATCACCTAACTCTTGTTAGTCTAATTTAATAATTTTTCATTTGATTCACCCTCTTAATTTATTACCGAATTATGCAATCACAAAAATCAATTCCAATAAATCCAATAAACATAAAAACAACCAAATTTTATTAAATCAAAGATAAAAAATCGAAGGTGAGTTTAGAACATCTTAACATTCACAATCCTATCATCAAACTACTATTCCCAATTCTATACAATAATAAAAATGGAAAATATCAGGAAATATGATCTTGAATAGAGACGAGAGACAATGATGTCGGGAAACTCCTGATCCAAGAAGTACAGTGATGTCGACTTCTTGTCCATTTCCCTCTTCCTTCTTCTTTTTCTTAATCTCTTAACAATTCTCTCTAGTGTTTCTCTCAAAAGTGGCTGATGCAAAAAACTCCTCTATCTTCTTTGTCTTATTCTTTTTATAACTTTTGTGTTATAGGCAGCCCTAAGGTTTTTTTAAGTTCGAAAGGTCCAAAAATTCTCTCGAAACTTGGCATTTTTTAGTGTTTATGTATCTGTCCAGTGCAGGCCATGATCCTGGCCACATCTGAGCCTTTTGTCACGATCGTGGCAAGCAGACAACGATTGTAGGTTGTGTCCTGGACTTTTATCATGATTGTGCCGCGGGCTAACTCTAGTTCTTCTATCACGATCATGAGCTGACTCTAGTGACACGACGGCCCGAGTGTCTTTAAAACTTCTCCGTTCTTCGATGTTGATCATGAATTACTAACAAATACATCAAGGTACCTCAAAAACATAATAATTAAGTTCAAAGACTTATACTAACCCATAAAATACTTAAACAAAAATAATTAACAAACTAATACAATTCTAACCAAAACACGTACTAAACGATTGAATTAACAATTAAATACATATAAACTAAGCCTTAAAACGTGATACAATTCACACTTATCAATTAATGCAAAAAAAGCTATATTTCAAATATCAATAGTTGTGCAAAAATGAAAAACAGACTGAGATATGACTACGGTGGAACCAACAATTATGTTTAAACACATAAACCCAAATTTGTAGCAATTAAAGCTAGAAAACACATCACCGAATATGATTGAACATATAAACCCAGTTGCCCATAACTAAAGGCAAAAAAAAATCACCAACAGGCTCCTAAAGTTGGTGAACCTCAATCTATAGTAACAGGGTTAACAGAACATCATCAAAAGGTTACGCGTGCACTACAAACGCTGGTTGACCAGTAGCTGTAAGCAACTTGTAGGGGTAATAAGGTACTTTTTGGCATCACCTCTTCCTCTAACTTGGTCATCAATGGTTGCTTGAGTGTTTCTGGGGTTCGATTGTTAAGGTTAGTGTTAATTTTTTATAGAAATGTTTAAAAGTGGGTTGCCATTTGTAAGAGAATGGAAGAAAAAATTATAGGTAGAATTAAAGAACCTGTTCTAACACCATGTTATAAATGAGAAATTGAGAAAATTTAAGAAGAAGGATGGCGAGACCTTGTAGAAATCGACAACTCCCACTCCCTTTATATAATAGATTGTCTTATTCATGTAAAATAAGTTACAATTATAATCCTTAAAAATCCTCGCAATCAAATCACATTCATAATCCCTAAAAATTCTCTCAATCAAATCATAATATTTGACACCCTTAAACCATCTTTAAAATTCATTTATCTCAACCACCATAGTTGCATAAGTATTTGGTCTCTAATGGTATTTATAAAATGTGTTGAGAAAACTCTACAACCATTTTAGAATGGATTAGGCAAGGAGTGTTAGCTCTTTTAGAGTCTAAGCCTATTTATAATAGGTTTTAAACATTTTAACAATTTATTATAATTACAAATAATTATAATAAATACTAATTATATCCAAATAAGTTCAAATATCTCATATCAATCTTTATTTATTAAACATCTTATATTTAATCATAAAGTTTTTAAAACTTACAATTAAGTCCAACTTGATTAAAATATTTGTTCTTTTTAGCCCGTTTTGTATGTGTGACCTATTAGGTTCTCAAGTATGTTGACAATGAATATAAATTATAACATTAAATTATATTTAGGATCAGATACATTAAACTCCATTAATTTATCTTTAATTATCTAATTAAACAATTTATATCCATAAATCAAGATTGACTTCTAGCAATGCATCATGATAACCCAAATATTTAGGAATATTAAAGAAGTTTTGACTAATCTTTCCATCCACAATATTTTCGTATCATTTCACCTTGGCTAAAAATTTTCTGATTAAATACTAGTTGAGAGCAATAGAGCATCTTCCTTAATCATTTTCTACATTGATCATTTATCTTCTTCAATATAGTTAATGTTATATCCAATATAAACCGATTAAGCTATTGGTAGCTAGAATAGTTTATGGTATCAAAATATAACAATCATAATATAATTTTGGAGATTTCAATCCAAATAATCAATTATGAAATAATCACAATAAGAATTTTCATAAATATATAAGTAATGTTTCAAATAGAATTTTCATATGAGGTCAGTTCAGCGAACTTATTCTTTAATAAAGTCTCACAAATTTATTCAAGTATCTTTGTATTTTAGACTGCTTCTTTCATAAGATGTCTATAAAGCAACTCTAAGTGAATGGCTAATTATCAATTTCATAGTGAATGGCAAATTATCAATTTCATTCATTCCATGGATTGTCGCTTTCACAGCTAATAAACCTTCTTTTCTTCTCGCAACCATAGGGTGGAATTGAATCCAACAGCCAGGGCCCTTGTTTGCTCTTCGTGCTAATCCTAGTTTAACTAGGAGAAGACCCGAATCTTCTTCTCCTTAGGACATTAATTAGTGCACAACCAAAGTATCAAGCGAAGCAGAGGCTCAAACATTTGGTCCATTTTTTAAATCTATTTCCAACAACAGACATGTTCTTTGCTCCTGTGAACCAACCACCAATACGAGCCATTCCAGAGGTAATAAGGTTCTTTGTCCTACTGGTTGATCGCAATATAATAAGACAAAAGCATAGAAGTTTCATCAAAAAGGGGTTAATTTTACAGTAATGCTCATCTGTTACACATGTACACGGGCAGTAGTGAGAGCCTTCTTACAGCAGAATTTGATTCATGGCTTCACAAAGTGCTGATGGAGTAATTGCAAGCTCAGACAGAAGTGAACCTGCAATCCACAAACCAAAACTCAACCTTTCCAATATTTGGTCGAGCTTATGAAGAATAAATCCTCTCTTGGGTATTCCTTCCTCTTTCTTCTTTTAGTTAAAACCATTGCAACTGTTAAAGGCAATGATGGCAAGTACACTAAGTCAAAGTTCATCATTTTGGATAGTCTACTTGTGATAGTCACACGGGAGCCGCTAGTATCAAATCATGTAGGTCACTTTCCTTCCCACCATTCATATTGGCCCGATGGGGGAGTGTACCAGTTTAGTTGCAACAAGTTGAAATCTTGAGGTTACCAGATACTGGCGTTTCTTCATCCACGGCTATGTCTTGAAGAGGTTCGGTCTATTAGCTTCCGTTCATTCAATGTTTTAAATAGGTAATTTGTTCCCGTCAACAAAGTGTAAAATGTGAGCTGCAAACAGTGTAAAATGGTTTGGTCAAGTTAGACTGTGATTATTTTCTCTGTTAGAAATTTACGTTCATTAAAACAAGTGTTTCAAATTCCATTTATTATTTGTAGAAGGGGAGGCTAAAGTCATCTTGTTCACTATAATTAATCATGGACATGAACATGAACATGAACTGACCGAGGAATGGGGTACTGAGGCGCATGTACTTAACAATGACGACTGAAGCCTGTATTGCCATGGGACGGACCACGGGGCTCCATTTCTATTTCTTCAAACTAACCAAGTTGTGCTTTGCTAATCAACATCAAACTTCTTTGTTATGGCTATGGCTTACATGCCCAATACAACAAAGGTTAAACCAAACCAACCTAACCCAACCCAGTTAACTCGGTAAGGTTGTTCTAATTCGCACAATCCGTATAATTAAATTAATATTTGCTTACGACTTTGTGATGGATTGCTATGCTATGTTTTCCACCACCATTTTCTCAGCAAGCATTGTCCATCATATCATGTCACTAGTTCATCTATATGACTATTTGATAGATTGCTATGCTAGGGTTTCCACCCCCATTTCCTCTTCCGTTCTTAATCATATGACGTCCCTTGTTCATCGTCTCTCCTCTCTTATTATCCATGTTCCATTTTAATTGACATATAAAAGAAAGGTACGTCTATGTCCCAAATCTCATTCTTTTCCACTCTCAAATTTTTTTCTATTTCAATCCCAAAATTAGGGAGTACGTATTCTAATTCCATGTTAATAATACGCGATCATGATTCGTTGGAGGCGTAGGTTAACCTTTTATTCTTTTAGATTTTGTTGGTTTTGGGTAGGAGGCTGCTGGAATTATTGTTATTCTTCTTCGCCTTTCATCTGATTACTCACCTCTTTCAGAATTCCCACCTCCAAAAAACATTCAAGAACTTAACAAAGCAAAAAAACGCCCATTTTTGTCCTAAATTTATTCATGGATTTAGCAAGTGAATGTTCTGCACATGAATCCGTCGAAGATAATGAATTAACCACCCCCTCTGAATATAGTGTTACAAATCTTCTTGTTGTTGGTGATGATGATGATGATGATGATGGTGAGGTTAAGGCTATTGGATCATGTTCTATCCAATGTCATCCTACGGTTTCTGGTGGAAGTGCTAATTCTCAACAATATAAAGAAGGCGAGGAAAGTGAACATGTAGGGAATTTGGGTAACTTATCACTTTTAACTGCTAGTTCCCCTTCTGCTGGCTCATCTCCACCTACTAAAGGCTATGGGTTGAAGAAATGGAGGAGAATTAAGAGAGATGTTGTTAAGGATGTTCCTGTCAATGGAGATATCGGTAAAGTTTTGAAGCGACCTAGTTCTGGAAATCCTACGAAACCAACTCTTTTATCGCCTGCTGAAATCAAGCAGCACAGCCAAGGTCTTGTTGAATCTGCCAATGAGTCAAGAAATGTAGCTTTTCCTGATGGCTTTGTAAACTATGTATCAAGCTTCGAATCTAGATTTGCTCTTGGGTCTGCTTTTACCTCTGGCACAGACTCTGAGAACTGTGATGACCGAAGCAGCAAATCTTCAACCGCAGCCAGTGCTCCACGGGGGAGGAATGAATTGCCTGCATCCTCGGGTTATGTGTGGGAGAATAATAGGATCAAGAATTTGGCTTGCAAGTGGATATCTAGCTCAGCTCAACACCTTAAACAAGTGAAGGGTCATGCTGAAAATAGTAAGAAGCCTAGAGGTGAAAGGGTCAAAATCGAGGAGGAAAATTCTCATTCCTGCGTGGAATCTGACTCCATAAACTCCAAATTTTTCTTTATGCAGGGTGCTACTTCTGTAATGAGCAACGGAAATCTTTCTGAAAGGTCAACGAATTCTGATGGAGAAAGTAGCAATGAAGCCCATGCAGTTGACGAGCATTTCAGCCAAGAGATTCAAACTGGTAATGACCAAGAGAATGCTGTTGAGGTTGAAGATCTTAGTTCATCTTGGGAGGATAAGGAAGACAACATTGCAATCAACCAACCCTCATCAAACCATGATGCATTGGTTGAATCTATAATAGCTCTCCAATCTGTGCAAGAAGCACTTCAAAGCGGTAAGATAATTTAAAAAACTTTTCTTTTTGCTGTTTATGTACGGTTCTCTAATTAGTAAATGTTCATATGGTACTTACTGGTTGCAGCGATTTATTTCTGCTGTTTATGTACAGTTCTCTAATTAGTAAATGCAATCATATGGTACTTACTAGTTAGTAGCAACTGTATGGTATCTTGCACTCTGCCTTTTACTGTTATTAATGTTAGTCTTTTCTTAATATAGCCATTATATTAATGTTAATTATTTGTAAGGTCTTGTATAGCTAATGTAGGACAGGTAAAAAATATATCAAACTAGTAGTTAAAACTAACATAAACTTATAAAATTTGGCTGATGAAATTTGGGTTTTAGGTTTGGGATTTCTGCTTAGGAGGTTGGAATTTCAAGTTTCGTTTCATTGAAATTTTAGTGTTTGATATAGCTGGAATTTTAGGCTTGATATGGCTAAAATTTTTAGGTTTTGGTTGCTGAAAATTTAGACTAGAATTGTTGGAATTTTAGTGAGGTAAACAAACAATAGAGGGTAAGGAACTATTAATCACTCCTAGATTCTAAGAATTACACTTAGAAGAAAGCATCACACCTTATTGGAAACTCAATTTTATAGAAAAAATTCATAATCTTATTATTGAAGGGCTGAGCATACAAACACACATATATATATAGAAAAGTATTAGGAACCCTTATTCTAGTAGTAAAGGATTCCTAATTAAATATCCAAAATAAAACTGAATCCTACTATAATAAAAATTCTTTATTCTTAAATATACTTAAGTCTTAAACAACTAAGATAACATATATAACTTACTACTATTGCCTATCTAAGAAGAAAACTTCGCATAAACTAAAATTTACCCTTGTTGTCTTTGTTTTCATCTCATCTCAACTCCAGGATCTTATTACTGAAGCTAGTGGTTGATTAATTAAGTTCGTAGAAAAAAAATTCTGGATCTTATCATTGGAAGGACTGAATTAACCCTTATTTTAGTAACAAAGGATTACTAACTAAACTATCGAAATAAAACTGAATCATACTCTAATAAGAATTCTTTATTCTTAAATAAGTTTAACTCGTAAACAATTAGGATAATATATCTAAGTTACTACTACTTTCTATAAAATAAGAAAAACTTGCATAAGCTAAGTTTCAGTACTTATGGTCTTTTTCGTCACCTAACTCCACTCTTCATCCCATCAAATTAAAGCTTGTGGTTGACTGATTTGCTTTTTTTTAAATAATAAACTCTAAGCCTTTTTGCATCAATAGTCATATTATTTTTCAGATAACAGCATGTTGGACAGATAAAGCTGGATGCTATTGAAATAATAGGGAATACATATCCATGTTTTATTTACTACAATCTCACGTCTCGTTGCAGTCAAAGACTTGCATTGTGGTGCTGATTTTTTTTTTTTTTTGCAGTTTGTCCCTTTCCTATCAAAAGATTTAATGCTTAGAACTGTTATGGGCTTACGAGCTTCACATGAAAAAGATGTAACTTTGTATTTAGATGGTCATATGTGCCTTGGTTATTCATATGAAGATGAATTAATGGCATATGGAGGGAAAATTAGTTTGTGGGGTATAATCTGGAAGCCATTAAAAGGAAGAACCAATGAAGGTTTGGTGGAAGAATGTAACACTTTAGAAGCTACCTATGATTATATATGGTGTTTCAAGTTTGCTCTAAGGCAATTCTGTGGCTTTTACTTGGTAGGTTCTAGGGTTTGCTTTCCTTGTGCTAGATGCCTATGAACATAGAGCCCTCAAGGATTGGTGCTCAGGTAATTTTGGTGATTATCTTGACACAAGAGATGACAGTTGTTAAAGAGTTTGCCATGTATTTAACATTCAGGGAAATAGTGGTAGGATGAATAGCTAAAGTACTTAGTTGCTTCTTGGACAGGAGCGTCTATTAGGCACACTTCTGGAACTATGAATGTCCACTATTTGCGTTATAATAGCATGTGGGTGCAGGGCAAAAGATAGTGGACAAGGTCCCTTACTATAACAAAAGCTTCAATATTCTCCTTTCTACTGTAACTTTTGAAAACGAAAAGTTGTTCTAATTAGGTTGGTCTTCTGGATAAATAAATGACTGCCCTGTTGGCTTGGACCTAGTCCACCTAGTCCTGACATTTTAAATCTCTTTTCTTGCTTTGCTTTAGGAGAATTTATTTGGATCCAAGGGTTTCTTTCCTATTTGGAACATCAATTATTGGCTGGTTACTCCAATTAAGTACAGTAACCTAGTCACTACAATAATGAACAACCATTATCTGACATTCAATGTTAGCTTATTGTGGATTAGGCCATTATATTTCAAGTTGGTTCATGAATTTTATCAACTTTCACGAATTTTGTTAACTTATTGTGAATTTCAATATTTCATGTAAAGATGGAAATGGATAATCGATCTGACATCTGTTCAGATCACATTCTACAGGACATTGGATTCCATCTTAATGATTATAAAAGAATTTACACTTCTTCTTTCCCTTGTCTCCAGGAACTTGGCTTATATGTTTCCCAGTCAAAATTGAAAGAACCCCCAATATTTGCTACTTGCAAGTCATTTTTCTGCATTTTAAAGTAGTTTTATGAAGACATTGTAGGGACATGTTTGGAACGTAATGGTTTTTATCCCTTTAACAAGTGCTGGCAATAGTCTGTTGCTTAGATATAGGATCGTTTCAGGACTGTCTCTCATGATTTTTCACGGCTTATTGGCTTACACAAGATGATTGGGCATATAAATTTGACAATAGATATCAAATCTTGCAGAGGTTCAAAAGTTAGGGGAGATTGGTGAGATCAATACTGCGAGTTCAGGAATCCAAGAGTCAAGTTCATCTGATCAGCTCGAATTTGGAAGTAACAGAAAATTAACTTCGTTGGAATCTAAAGTGTTGTGCTTGACAGAGAATGTGGCGCATTTGGAAAGCAGACTGGAGGAGGCAAGGACCATGCTGAAGCTTAAGGAGTCTAGGGTTGCTGAACTAGAGGCTACCTTGAACCATGGCATTTCACCCAATGCAGAATTGGGGAATACTGTAGAGTTAGTGCAAATGAGCTGTCGAGAGATTGAGAGTCAGCTCGAGGGCCTTTTCAGGCAAAAGATTGAGGGTGAGATTGAGCATCTGGCACTAGCACGTACTGTACAGAAATTCAGAATTGATCTGAATAATCATATCAGGGAAACTGTGAGCGAGCAAGAAAAGAGACTGAATCAACTTGGAGGGACAGAAATTGAGGAAAATGTTCTGAATAAACAAGCTGAGGAGTTAAAAAAATATAAAGGAGATATGTTAGAAACAGAAGAGGTGTTGAAGATGCAGAAAGGAGTATTTAAGGTTGCTTCGTACTTTTTTATTCAACTGATTTTATTTGTCCTCATATTAGGGCTATTAATGTCGCAATTACCCCATTCCAGTTTTGTTGTACCGACTTAAATATGAGAACAAAATTCCCTGGTATAACAAACATAGACAATTGAGCAGCGTTTTTGGTTTTCTTGGTGGGTGTAATGAGGCTTAGCAATGCCTTTCAAGGTTTTATTTATCATACTAATGAGAATCAGATCATCTGCTGTTTCCCATTCCTCAATTATGATCCATTTTTTTATGGGCAGATTTGTATTATATCTAAGCCAAGCCACATTTTACTTTAGGAAGACCTATTATGATCATGACAATGTAGCAAATGCTATTGTCCATCATGGCCTCTTCCCGGAATAAAAGGTTAGATATCATAGCTGAAGAAACCTCCCCTCCCCTCCCTTGCCATCTTTTAGACACAGCTCAAATATAATATATATCAGACTGCACCATCGTCACTTACCTGAAACACCGGTTACATGTGTTTGGTTATATGAAATCTCCTCTCGTCTTGTCAAAATGGATTATCGGGTACAAGACTACTCAATTCTTTCAATTGGATAACACAGTATAACTTCACCTCGAAAGTTAAGACTTCTTCATCCCAACCAACCAGAAATAAGGCATCTATGTTATTTTCAACTTCAGATTAAAGTATAGCAGCCGCAGCAAAAACATCCCATAACACCATATATGGTTTGATGTAAAATCTGTTTGAAGCTATTCAGCATAAGACGACTTGCATTCAACCATTTCACTCCTGTATCTCTCCTTGTCCTTCAAGCCTTTTCCCTGATAGATGTTCATACGACGACTTGTATTCAAGCATTTCAGTCCTGTATCTCTCCTTGTCCTTCAAGCCTTTCTCCTGATAAACCTGCATACAACAACATGAAGTTGTCACTTAAGCTTAAATTTTAGCAAGAATGAAGAAGGTCCTAAAAGCTCAAGTTTGAAGATAGCTCAGGAAAAAATTGAAAAAGCAAAATAAAGAAAAAAGAAACGGTTTTGGATAAATTGGAAAGGAAGGAAAGCTTTTTTACTTTAAGCAGGACAAATGCATGCATGTGGAACAACCCAAATTCAAATGATACGAGTCCTATTATGCAATTTGGCTCTGCTACAAAAAATTTACAGTTAAGCAATTACGAAGAAACATAAGCATGCAAACACTGCAATGCATTTCCACAAAAAGTTACAATTTAACCTACCAATTTACAAACATAAGGCACTGATCCGTTAAGAATTGGTTACTACATAGGCAAAAATAAGCTGAGAAAATGTAGTTGTAAAGAAAATGAGCAATCGTGTACCTGTTTTTCTGCCTCTGTCAGGTTATTCCACAGAAGCCCAATCTTCTTGCTGATAATCCTCTCTTGCCCATAGTATTGAGGCTTTAGCCTAGCATAATGCTCAGCAAAGAAAAAGTTGTACCCACTTCTGTTTGATTTGGGGCGAGAGGGATCACTTAACAATAAACGGGACCTTTTTCTGCGCCGGCGGGGAGGTACATCTAAACCATGAGGTTTCTGATACTCATGAAACGAATGAGGAATATGGTACAGAACACCTTTGAGCTGATTGGAGCCCAAGTTCACAGTAACTAGATAACCATTATCAAATTTTCCATCAATTGTTCCAGTCACTGAAGACCCAAGTTGCAATTCCGGACTTCCTGCAACCAAAAGAACGGCCATTTATTTGCAAGACAGCAACAGATCTAGACTTCAAGAGACATTGCCCTGCTAAAAATATCATGTACACAAATACCAAAAGTTCATAATCCTCTTAAGTCAAAATTTTTAAACAAGGCATATACATGTAAGAAATAGATTCTAGAGCAAAATTCAACCATCTCTCTTTCAGAACTGAAAGAAAATAAATATGGTATTTACTTGAACAAGTTGTTGAGAACTCATTCACCAAAGAACTCATGATAATCTAATAATTTCTCCAGCAATACCCTTGACTTTGTAGTACACTAGTCCAAATGTTTTACTCCAGAAGAAAATATACACAACACACTAGAAATCCATCGAAAAAAATATCTTGTCAAACACTTCGGACATATGAGAACCACATCCTGGCTCACACTTGAAGTCAAAGAAAAAGAAAACATATACTCCTCGTAATGTTGTGTTATATTGCAAATTAGATGTCGCCATGTATATCAAGTAAATTACAAAATAATACATAGCTAGAATAAGACCTTTCATGTGAAGCTTAGTACAACCATGGAAATTAATTAGTTGGAAGTCAGAAGCACTTTCAGACGTGCAATATAAACAAAAGCTACAAACTTTTCCATGAGAATATCGATTTCACAGACCAAAGTTGGTAACCATGATGCTTCCTGAATTATTTCATCATAAAACTTCCCCACATTTGCTCCACAAATATTCCTAGCTACCTTGATGTATAGGGTGGACACTAGAATTACACATTATTGTCTTCCGACTCTACAGCAAGGGGTAAGGGCAAAGCAACACAAGCACGCATACAGAAACTCTAACAAAATAGTCATAGTCCAAAACAAGACTACTTACAATAGCATATGACGTTTAGCTCTTACCTCTTAATTGGCTCGCACTTTCATCCAGGGTTGTAGATTCGCTGAAAAAGTTCCTTGTATCTATTCAAAAGGAGTGAAAAAAATCGTGAACTTTCAACATATAATGAAGTACTAAAGAACGAAAAGATATAGAAGAACTACAAGTCCGTACCTTGCATTGCCACTGAGGGTGCTTCTTTGTGGAAGTGATAAACCTGCTCAAAATGATAAAGCAAGGACATATAGTACTTCCTCAAGACAAATGATATGCTGGTAATTGTCGATGGGAAATTGAAGGTGCTGATCACTTCCTTCCATCTATGATCTCTGATTACCTATAACAGTTTCAAGGGAATTTGACAAGGTAAGATAAAAGTCTTCCTTGGATGGAAGAAACAAATCTTCATAGAAACAAACTATGGCAATCCAAAGAATACTTCATGTCAAGTGGTTTTGAAGTATGTTGATAAAGAGGAATCGACCTACTTCTAGTAATAGAAATACTTAAATTTTTGAAGTATGTTATAAAGAGGAATCGACCTACTTCTAGTAATAGAAATACTTAAAACTCCTGCTACAATGACTTAGTACGACCTATCTCAGGCCATCTATTTTCGATGTCTATAATTTCTCCTTCAAGTGTAGAGAATCTCGTGATTATTTGTTAAATTCCCATTATCCCATAACTGCATCAAAGTTTTCTTATTGATGCAAGTAAATAGTTTTATTTGTTTTTAACATCTGTTTGCTCATTGAAAAGAGGATCCTTCCATCTATGCTCTCTGATTACCTATAACAGTTTCAAGAGAATTTGACAAGGTAAGATAAAAGTCTTCCTTGGATGGAAGAAAGAAATCTTGAAAGAAACAGACAATGGCAATCCAAAGAATACTTCAAGTGGTTTTTAAACATGTTGACAAAGAGGATTGACTTACTTCTAGTAATAGAAATACTTAAAACTCTTGCTATCGAGACTTAGTCTGATCTATCTATTTTTGAACTCTGTAATTTCTCCTTCAAGAGTCGAGAATCTCGTGATTCTTAGTTACACTCCCATTATCTCATAACTGCATTAAGTCTTCTTATTGATGCAAGCGGATAGTTTTATTTGTTTTTAACATCTGTATGCTCATTGAAAAGGATAAAAAACAGTTTGACAAAAAGAAGCCGACTCCAATTAAAGTTGAACGTATTGCCATATTTGTGAACAGCCATTATGGTGCATTTATATAACATAATCCATCATATATGGTAATTACTGTTGATATTTCCACAACTAATACAGTAAGGATTTCCTGAACCATGTTCAAGAATCTGCAAAGAGCATTTTCTCCTATGTGCATGAGATTGAGGCTATCTATAAAAGCTTCACTTAAGCAATGGACAGTTGTGCACAGCCTAAACACCTTAGTTAATGAAAAGCTAAAAACCCATACCTTCTCAAGACCACCACGAGATGTGACTTGTACAAAAAGGCCATGAAGATCTAGACTCTGTCCTCCAACTGTTGGGACCCTTTACAAACAATAAAGTAAAATGAAAAGCTATAAACTATATCCAATTTTTTCCTTTAGTTTTTCCTTTTCGAGAACACAGATTTGAAGTCATCAATGCACAACAGAGAATATCAATGTCAGTAAACAAGGAAAATAGAAGCTACAAAACAAGAAAAGGTTAAATTTGTTGGTTACCTTACAACAGATAACATTAACTCATGTAAACAAGAACAAGGAACCAAAAACATACATAATGCAAGTAGTTCAGGCAGCAATTATTTCCAAATGGAAAATTTGTCCCCATAAGATTCATGTGTCTAAGAAGCTGACACTACTTTCTATCAAAGCTGATTAAGGACAGTTCTAAAACTTAAAATGGAAACAATTTTGTCAGAACATTAACTGCGTATTGGCTTCCAGAGACACAGTCAGTATCTCATAAATAGAAACCAACACTCTGATTTATCGAATAGTGAACCACGTGTAACAATTATCATCCTTTTTCAACTGAATCAACCATACTTAGATCCAGCATCTTGTAAGCGGGCTGCTGTTGTGGCTGGTTTAGGAATTAATTAACAAAAACATACTAGCAATAACTTTTAAGAGAGGAAGTAAAGTACTAATTTTAAAAGAATTCTGGCAAGTAATTCACATACAAGAAAAGGAAGGGTATGCATCAATATCATGAATGCAGCCCCCAGACCTCAAGTCTCCAAACTCTCTCTTTCACTTGCCCCTTCAACCCCAGAGTGGAAGTTAGCCTTTGCCTCCGAGTCACTGATTTTATCAGTTGTCTCGCATACCAGTGTCGAGTATGAAGGTCTCGACTCAACAACCGAATAATAGGACTGCCCTAGGGCTTAGGGGATGGAACAAAGTTGGAGACTTTGAGGTTTTAAACTTCAGCTAGGTAGGTAATTTTAGTTCTAGGATCTCTTTGGACGATACATGAAATGGGCAAATATGGTAAATAGATCACGATACAACACCTAAAATTACAAAGAAGAGTTCGTGGGTATAATCGAAATAAAAAGAGAACCCTAGATATGTCAGGGAAAGAATGGAATCAATAGCAAAGCATACATGAATTTAGTTCCCAAGGAGTGATGAAAAGCTCTGAGCTTTTCCCAGAAAAGGTCTGAACTTTGAACAAGTTGCTCATACTTGGCAGTTGGTGGAGGGTAAGAGGTGAAGGATGAGCGATTTGATGTGGTCTGAGACTGTTGAGCAACTGTTAGAGTTGGGTCATAGGTCGGCATAATTTCTTTCTGCTTGAAGAATACAGTGTTTTAGAACGTATATTACAGAGACAGACTGAGATGACTTAGCAGACAACAATATGACCTTGCTTGAAAAACGGCATATTTTATAGGAACACATTCGTCCTAATTGCCTTTGCCCACTTCACCTACAATATTTACATTTTAGGTTAATTAAAAATGAGGACTGAAAATAAAAAGAGATTTAAAATTTAATAGTTTAGTTAGTATTAAATTGTTATGAAATCAGAATTTTAGCTTAATTAAAAAATAATATTTTAAAATTGAATCGAAAATATGATAAGTTAAAAAGGGATTTAAGGTTTAAAATTTCATTGATATTATATTCTCATAAACTAGTTATATACAATAAAAGTTATACAAATAAAAAAATGTGATAATTAAAATTTATTGAAATTAAAAATACACCAATCTATATTAATGTATAACCAATTAATAATCATTCTAATAACTATAACTAAAATTAAATATGATATAAAAATTAAGATAATAGTAGCAATTAAAATTGTAGTTTTGAATAAGGATGTTTTGTTTTATTGTAAATAATTAGAATTCTCTAATACTATTCTTATAAACTATGAACTATTGCATTTAAATAAATTACAAATAAATAATATACAAACTTATTTTTATTGCAGTATATCATACTTTTGATTTTTAAATATGTATAAAATAAGATACTAATTAACCATTAGTTAATGTTCTATTTTTCATATCAACCAGGGGCGACACCCTAGAGGGGATGAATACTCTATTTTATTAATAAGAAAAGCGAAAATTATATAATAGGGGATATGAACTTGGCTGCTTGAAACAAATGAAGTTGGCATTAGCAAATAAACAGCAGCAGATGCTATCAACCAAAGACGTGAAATTTAAAGAAATTACAAATGCTAAATCGTTGTTATCTATTACAATTAAATAGTTCTAACTCTTAGTGAAGGCAAGTCTGACCTATCTAAAGTCAATATACCCCTTAAGTTTTGAGGTATCAGTGATTAAGTACTGTTGGTGGTCAAACCTTCCAACGAACATTCCATATTTGCCAAGAAATCTACTACTTAATTTGCCTCTCTATAGCAATGAAGAAAACCATCCACAAAAGAGAACCTCAGCACCTCAACTAACCAATTTGCCAACCTCCACGGAATCTGAGCTCTACCAAGACCATATCAACCAAAACTTTAAGAGTCCAACTCACCAATTACTTGAGAATTAGGTAATAATTCAGCACAAAGTTTCAATCCTTGTAAAAGAGGTTGTGTTTCTTCTTCTAGACTTGTAACTTGTTGCATAAGGAACGTGAATGCCAATACACATCTTCCCAACTCATCACGAACAATCTCACCACCTCCACCTAGCCCTAGGTTCTCTCTCGACTAACCTTCAGTATCCAGTTTTAGAAATCCCTAAAAGGCCTTACACTAACACATTAGGGAAACCTTGCAAGGTCGAATGTATCTTTCAACAGCCTCCACCACATCTTGCCACTAAAGAAAGAGTATCACGTAAAACATAAGAGATAGAATCAATAGTCTTTGAGATAATCACAGAGATAAGAGGAGGTGATCCATCAAAATTTTTCAAGCAATGCATCTTCCAAATACTCTAGCTATCTCTAACATGGTTATATACAAAAGTCATCGAGAATTCCCTAATGGTGGTGTCCTTTCAGATGAGTTTATTACCAGAATGAACAATACAATATTGAATATGCTCATGAATAATAAGCATTCGTTTCCAAGTCAGAAAGTTTGTCAATCTAAGTTGAATCTCCTCTGGATTGTCTCTAGTTCCATACTTAATTACTACGAATGATGCTCATAAAAAATTACCCACTAGATATCTCCACCACAACTAGCCGAGAAAGTTAAGTATATGTCATACAAATGGCACAAACCAATACCATCTTCCTCCACTGGACAACATAATGATTTCCATGCAATCCAAAGATGCTTAGGCCCTTCTTCACCTACCTCCCACAAAAAATCTGCAAATATTTTTTCCAATTTAGCCAAAATCTCTCATGGGAGGTTCATTGCAACCAAGATCTGTAATAGAAGAGGTTGCAAAATTGATCGAAGCTGAGTCAGTCTTCCTCCCATTGAGATCAGATTACTTGCTCAGGGAGATATTTTATATGTGGCTTTATCTACTAATCCATTGAAAAATTTAAACCTTTTCTTCCCTAATAAATGGGGGCATCTAAGATACATGAACGAGGACTGACTGACAATGCTGGAAACCAATGATGTGCACAATTAAATTTTGTCTTATCTAAGAGCATTTGCCCATATAAAAACCACTTTTATTAACGTTAACTAACTGGCCATAACACCTTTCATATTCTCCCATGCCTGCCTGACTACTATGAGGGATGATCTTAGTTCATTCATAAAAATCAATACATCATCAACATATAAGAGATGTGTCACTTTAGGGCAATCCCTAGGAATAGCAAATGCAGTTGTTTGTGGAAGATCATTAAGTATTCTTGTTAAAACTTGAACCCCAATAATAAAAGTGCTGGAGATAATGGATCACCTTTTCTTAAACCTCGTGATGAGTGAAAATATCCTTATGGCACTCCATTTTCCAATACAAAAAATCAACAATTTGAAATTAGCCTCCAAATCCAAGCTATAAATTTCTCCCCAAATCGAAACTCGCACAACACTTTAATCAGAAAAAGCCAAGACACTATGTCATATGCCTTGTCCATATCTAACTTGAGTAATGCATTTCCACCTTTTATCTTTCTGTTTATATATGAACACATTTCTTGAGTCAACAAAATGTTATCAAAGATTAATCACCTAGATAAAAAAAGTTTCTTGTTGAGGAGATATAATTTTTGGCATAATCAAACACAACCTATTTACGATCAACTTTTGAAAGAAGTTACATAGATTAATTGGACTAGACTTTGCAAAAGAAGACGTATTGGCAATCTTCCAAAATAGTACCAGAAGGGTAGATGTGTAAGCTCAAAGAAGGTCTCCTCCCACAAAGAATTATTGCACTATGACCACTAAGTCACTTTCCACTACCTCCCAACATGAGTAAAGAACTTCCTAGTGAAGTCATCTGGGCCTACTCCATTGTCACCATCCATCTCCCCTATCACTGTGAGAATTTCTTCTAATGCTGACATTTTCTGTAATTCTTCATCTTCAGCATCTAATTAACAACACTAGCTCAATCACCCTATTTACCAAGGTGTCCACAGCATCTACATCATTTACCTCATCTTGCAATAAGTAGCTAAAATAACAAATTCCCTTAACCTAAATACCCTAAAAACTAGTAACTCATTATCCATCATTTCCCTGTACTAGATGAACCACTGAGTGAATCCTGCTTTCTTTTACAATTGCATGGAAGAATTTTGTATTTGAGTCCCCCTCCTTCATCCACCGAATCTTAGATTTTTGATGCAAAAAATATTCTTCCTCCAATAACGCCTATTTGTATTGAGCCCGATCCAAATGATAGGCCTCCCTAACAGTTCGTGAGCCCTCTTCTTCCAATAGTCTTACCTTGACCAACAATTCATCTTCAGCCTTCCTAACATTATGCTAAAAATTGCCAAATACTTGTCTACATTGAGTTTTGAAAACAGGCCAAAGTTTCACAAGTGGTCATCCCGAGCAAGGCAAGTTCCAATTTTCTTGAACTATCAACATGAAGTCCCTTTGCAAACACGAAACACATTTTGAAAGCGAAACGATTTTGGGTCTGTAGAATTCTCAATTTTCGAGACGAGAGTAGTAATAAAGAGTGTGTTAGGAAATTAAACTATTTCCACACAACGAAAGCGCCAATAGAACAACACAAAGATTTGATAACGGAGTTCGGCCAAATTATGCCTACGTCTCCGGGACTACTGCATACCCTTTTTATTAGGGAGAAAAACAACACTTACAAGTGTTTACACTCAACACTCAACTCACTAGTGTTTTCACACACTCTCAACCCTTACCCCAATACACCCAAAAAATTACTCACCAAAATTTACCACTCTTACTAAGAGTTATTTTGGTTTTTGGGATGAGATAAATGGGAGGGGGAGGGGGTTTATTTATACTTGTTTAGCCTCCCCCCTCCCTCTCTCATTTCCAATATGGGACAAAGTCCCTTTACCTAACAATCTCCCACTTGAAGACTGATTTCAATCTGTCTTCACACCTGGTTGATGCAGTAGCTCGTCTAGATTTTATTATTCTTGCAGGCCAACTGAAGTTGAACACAACTTCAGTTTGTCGATTGTCACCACCTTGGTTAACATGTCTGCAGGATTCTTACTTCCAAGGATCTTCTCAAGTGTTAACACTTCATCTTCTAGCAAGGATCTGATGAAATGATAACGAACACCAATATGCTTGGTTCTGGAGTGGAATGCTGGATTCTTGGCCAGATGAATTGCACTCTGACTGTCACTATATAGCACATTCTTCTCTTGCATAAAACCCAACTCTGACAGCAAATTCTGAAGCCAAATCATCTCTTTGCTAGCTTCAGTTATTGCTATATACTCAGCTTTTGTAGTAGATAAGGCAACAATCTTCTGAATCTGCGATATCCAACTCACAAGTTGTTGTACCTACAGTGAAAATGTAACGGTCAGGTTGCTCCTTTTCTATCAACTTCACCGCATAATCTGAGTCAACATAACCGTGTACTTTTATTTCTCCTTTGCCAAAGCACAGGCATTTCTTGGTAGTGCCTCGAAGATATTTTAAAATCCACTTTACTGCTTCCCAGTGGACTTTTCCCGGATTTGCCATAAATATGCTAACTGCTCCCACTGCATGGCCTATGTCTGGCCTTGTACATACCATGGCATACATCAAGCTCCCAATAGCAGAGGCATAAGGAATATTCGCCATCAAGTCTCGCTCTTCATTTGTTTGAGGTGACTGATTTTGGGATAGGCGAAAATGATTGGCAAGGGGAGTGCTGACTGGTTTAGCATTCGCCATGTTAAACCATTGCAAAATACGATTAATGTATTCTGCTTGAGATAACTGTAATTCCCCTCTCTGCCTATTTCTGGTGATCTGCATCCCAAGAATCTTCTTAGCTGGACCCAGATCTTTCATGTCAAATTATTTTGACAATTGTTTCTTCAAATTTCTGATATCATCCATATTGGAACCCACTACTAACATGTCATCGACGTAAAGTAGCAAAATGATATAATCGGACTAATATCTCTTGATATAACAACGATGGGTCGACATTGCACTTCGGAAGTCTTCCCTATGCATAAAGTTATCAAACTTTCGTACCTATCGCCTTGGGGCTTGTTTGCAGACCGCATGCTTTTCTTCAACTTACACACTAAATGCTCTTTTCCTTTCTCCAGAAACCCTCCGCTGGTACATAAATATCTCCTCGTCCAAGTATCCATGAAGAAACGCCGTTTTCACATCAAGTCGCCAAGATGGAGATCTTGACTTGCAGCAATACTTAACACCGTTCTGATGGTATTAAGCTTCACCACCGGAGAGAAAATATCGGTATAGTCTATTCCTTCCTTCTGCTGGAAACCTTTGACTACTAACCGAGCTTTGTATCTTTTGGAACCATCAAACTCCTCTTTGACCCGATATACCCATTTGTTGTGAAAAGCCTTCTTTCCATTTGGTAACTTTGTTAGTTCCCAAGTCGATTTGAGATTAAAGATCTCATCTCATCTTTCATTGCAAGCTCCCACACTTGGCATCTTCTGTTTGGCATGCCTCTTTGTAAGACTCAGGCTCGCCTCCGTCAGTCAACAATAGATAGTCTGAGAATCTCCTGTTTGGCACATGAGGTCGAGAAGACCTTCTTAACTCAGGAACAGGAGAGGTGGGTTGTGGTGATTCAGGCTGAGCTTCTTCTTCAACAGTTTCTTCTGATTGAGGATTTATTTCCATTTGTCTCACTGCAAAATTTGGCATATTGCTGATATCAACAAATACAGGGTCTTTCTGAGAGGTGTTCTCCGATGCATGTCGATCTTTATACATCAGCTTTTCATTAAAGATCACATCTCTACTCCGAATGATCTTCTTATTTTCATCATCCCAAATGCGATATTTAAACTCATCCTCACCATAGCCAATAAATGTGCATTTCTTAGATTTTGGATCAAGTTTATTTCTGCCTTGATCACTGATATGCACATATGTTGTACAACCAAATACCTTGAGGTGTGAAAGATTCACATCTTTTCCACTCCAAACCTCCTCTGGTATCTTGTACTCCAATGGAACTGATGGACCTCGGTTGATGAAATAAGCTGCTGTGTTGACTGCTTCTGCCCAGAATTGCTTTGGTAAACCTGATTGCATCCGCATACTTCTAGCTCTTTCAGTTAAGGTTCGTTTCATACGCTCCGCTACACCATTATGTTGTGGTGTTCCTGGCACGGTTCTCTCCATTCTAATTCCATGCTCATAGCAGAACTTTTTGAATCTGGTGTCCTCATATTCTCCACCATTGTCGATTGAAGCTTCTTTATCTTGAGACCCGTCTCATTTTCAACCATAGCCTTCCATGTTTTAAAAACATCAAATACTTCTGACTTGTGTCTCAGAAAGTAAACCCACACCTTACGGGAGTGATCATCAATGAATGTCACGAAGTAGTGCTTTCCACCAATAGATGGAGTAGTTGTTGGTCCCCAAACATCAGAATGCACGAGCTCAAGTTTCTCCTTCTTTGGCGTTCTACCACCTGTTTGAAAGCTGACTCTCTTCTGCTTTCCAAAGATGCAGTCTTCACACGTATCAAGCTCTCACCGATCAGAGACCGATAGTTTTCCATGGGAATGCATTAACTTCATTTCCTTTTCACTCATGTGGCCAAGTCTCCGGTGCCACAAGTTGGAATCTCCACTCCCTTGTGCAACTGCAATTGAACAATATGCTCCGGCTGTTAGGTAGAGAGTACCATTCTTCTTTCCTTGTGCTACAATCATTGCTCCCTTTGATACCTTCCATTCATCACTACGGAAAGTTGTGATGTAGTCTTCATTTGCTAATTGTCCTACTGAGATTAAGTTCTTTATCAGATCAGGGATATGTCTAACATCCTTCAACTCCCATATGGCTCCATTCAGTTTGAGCTTAACTACACCTTTACCGACAATCTTGCAGGGTTGATCATTACCAAGATTTCCAGGCACATACTTCTCAAGAAGATCTTTCTCCGAAGTTGCATGAAACGATGCTCCGGAGTCCAATATCCATGCCTCTTGCTTGTTTTCTAAGGCACATATCAACGCGTCATCCTCACCTGAGGTGGAAGCTATATTTGCCTCCTGATTGTTCGACTCCTGCTTCTTTGAACCATTCTTGCATTGATTTCTATAGTGCCCAAACTTTCCACAATTCCAACACTCAATATTTTTTGAGTTTTGGGAAGTAGCAGAATTCCGTGACTTGGACCTCCTGTCCTTTGATCTATCACGGTATCTAGTTTTTCCACGTCCTCTACTTCTTCCTTTTGATTCTGCGGCAAGGGCGGAGGAGGATGAGGTTTCACCTACTTCTTTTCTTCGGGTTTCCTCGTTAATAATCAGGCCACTAATATCTTTGAACTTCAACTTGTTGGTTCCCATTGAGTTACTCACTGATGTGACTGTAGCACTCCAACTCTCTGGGAGGGATGATAAAAGTATTAAAGCCTGTATTTCATCATCAAGATCAATATTCACTGTACTCAACTGATTCAAGATTTTGTTGAGTTCATTGATATGATGATCTACAGAGGTGCCTTCCGCCATCTTCAAGTTGAACAAACGCCGCATCAAATGTACTTTGTTCTTCTATTGAAGGTTTTCATAATACTCGTTAGTTCCTCCATAAGGGCTTTTGTGGTTTTGCCTTTAACACATTAAAGGCTATATTCCGGATAAGGTCATTCGGATTGCTCCAGGGCGCTGTCAAGAATAACCCATTCTTCTTCGACATGTTTTCGGCTTCTTTCCAAAGAGGTAGAAAGCGGTTCTTCGATACAAATAATCCTCTATATGCATCTTCCAAGATTCAAATCCGTCTTTATCGAACTTATCGATTTTGTTGAGCATATCATCCGCGCCATTACTCCCATCGACTTCTAGTTTCTTCCGAGGTAGACAACTAGTGAAGTGAACCGATTCGGTAATACCGGAAAGACCGTCAACAGACTCCTTAGACAAGATACCATTCCACGTAAAATCCTAGGAAAGGCGGAGGGTCACAAACGGTCCCACTTAAAATCCGACCTCCTGAGCGAAGTTACGTGCACGATATATTTATCATGTCGAGGCAAGTTTTCGATACAGAGGATCCACTCGTGGCAACTGTAGAGCATACTAACTCCAAGCTTCAACAAACCCAAGAAAGTTTTCGATGTGAAGATCCACTCTTGTGGCGACTAAAGCATACTCACTGCTCCAAGGCTCGATACCAATTGTTAGGAAATTAAACTATTTCACACAACGAAAGCGCCAATAGAACAACACAAAGATTTGATAACGGAGTTCGCCAAATTATGCCTACGTCTCCGGGCTCTGCATACCCTTTTTATTAGGGAGAAAAACAACACTTACAAGTGTTTACACTCAACACTCAACTCACTAGTGTTTTCACACACTCTCAACCGTTACCCCAATACACCCAAAAAATTACTCACCAAAATTTACCACTCTTACTAAGAGTTATTTTGGTTTTTGGGATGAGATAAATGGGAGGGAGAGGGGGTTTATTTATACTTATTTAGCCTCTCCCTTCCCTCTCTCATTTCCAATATGGGACAAAATCCCTTTACCTAACAGAGTGGCCACATTGAACTCGGCTCAAGTGTTCCACCGTGCGTGTAAGATTCAACATCCATTCTATGTTTACTAAAGTCCCATCTAGCCTTTTCCAAATATAAAGATGACCCATCTTGATTATTAGTCCATGTAAACGAGAGCCTATATACCTAGCATCTACCAAAGAATGTTGTGGCATAAAGTGTTGACACTCTTCCGCTTCATCACTTGAAAAGGCAAACCTCCAATTTTCTCATCAAATATCCACAAAATAACCATGGGTAAGAGGAATCAGCAAAAGAATCCCACAAAACTCTCCCCTCCTGTACTGAACATGTCGCATGAACAAAAGAGAGATGCATATATCTTTTCAAGGAAATATGTAAAGTAATATGCTGATTATTCTCATGTAATAAATTACAAGTAAACTCTTGTTTATAAAAAATTCAGATTTGACCTGAATTGTTAGCCATCATCCGATCAAAATTTAATTTCTTTCAAACTTTATCCATTCAAGAAAAAGTTTGAGTTGCCCGAAGCTGGGCTAGCTCTTGTACCTACACCTATCTCATATTGCTTAATTAGTATCAAGAGATTGGTAGATTACCTCGTTAGCCTCATCTCAAACGCTGTCATCGAACTCCCATAATCCCCATGCAAACCCCCTTCCTTTCGACTAGGAGATGCATAATTCAATGCCTTAATTCTACCCGACTCCATGGCCTGCAAAGTATCATTAGATGGCAGATTTAAAACTAATGCATCCTTCATAATATTTTTTATTCTTATTGTGATCTGTGGTCTCCTCATCATCTAATAAGGAAAATATATTCTTGGTGATAATAATCCTTTTAACCACAATAACAACAGGAAGTTTATTGACAGCTCCCTCACATTCGGAAAGTACAACTACTAGATTTTCTGTTTGGGTACAGCATGCTCATCGGAATCATCATCAACATCTTTGACTGCAATAGCTTCAAGGTTTATCTCTTAGACAGCAGTCATAGCAGAAGCAACAGAGTTGAGAATAACTGCAACAGTACTAGAGCTCACCAAATCCATTGAAGTTGTAGCATTCAAACCAAACGCAGATTTATCTGTCGATGCAACTAAAGTGCCTATATCAGCATGTTCAGTCACAACATCATCAACAATAGCATCATCGTGAGCAAATTTTTCCAAGTGTTCTTGATGGTTTTCATATCTGTCTTTCGATGTTTACGCCTCCACCGGATTTTTACTTTTATTGATCTCTTTCACAACCTCAAAAGTCTCAACACCCTTCTTGGGCAGCCATTTTTTCCGCGGCATAAACTTGTCTTCATTAAGTGCTCTACAATTCTCCTCGTTGTGTCCAATCTTCCAGCAATGAAAACAATAATTTCGAATATCTTCGTATTCAATATGTTGCCAAAATCCTGAATTCCCATTCTTCAACTAGAAACCACGAGGTAACTCCTTCGGAATATCCAACTCAACACAAATTCTCACTGTCCCGGGTCTTACCAATGTTATCATTGAAGCATCAATTTTTAGGGGATTTCCAACAATTCTCCCGATTGAAAAGACGGGTCTTTTAGCAAAAACATGTGGCGACAGTGAAGGAAAGATTAATCCAAATCGGAGCTATTGGTGATTCCTCCGTCAGTCGGTGAAAATTTTGGTGACCATGTAAAGACTCGCATAGTGAATCCTTCAAAAGACCACACACCCTTCATCTAAAAGCGAATGTAATCTTCCTTGAAGTCAAAACATAGCAATACGTGACGGTAATCCAGCAAACCAATATGAATATTCCCCTTAAAACTTATTGTCATGATGTACTTCCATAGTTTATCCATGACCGGTCTCCCATAGGAGAATTCTCTGACGAGAGAATTAGCGAAGAGGGCAGCAAGGTTTGCGACTTCTTCAGGAGTCAATTCAAGATAAGGCTCAACCTTGTGGTTTGTAGGATCCTTAACAATAGCATGATCAAGGCACTAGGGAAAGTTTTGTAACATGTCTGAGAAGGAACGTTTTTCTGCAGGTGGATCAGCTGCCATGAGGTCGACGTCTAAGGGTCGTATGTAACCTCATTAGACGTGATCACGTTCATTGGTGCAGGATGTATATGAACTGATGTAAATTCTGCGTCCACAACGTCCATAGCTTAAGGCTTTAAGCTTTCTCTTTACTCAAAAATTCCAAATTCAACGATTCTCACAGACCCAATCACTACTTTATAAACAGGCGTAGGCACAGGTACTATCGTCTTCTAAACAAAGTGCAATAAGAATCAGAAACACAAAGGAAGTTCCAAGTCCAGCAACACCTAGCTAGGTTCTTCAATTTTTTTTTAAAAATCCCCAAGCTATCGAAAGTTTCGTTTTCCAGATTAGGTTTTTCGTTTTTTCGTCGCTAGTGTGTTTGTTTCGTCTGCTTTGGTTACTTCCTCCTTTAGTTTCCCAATCCTTGACGACAGCTTACAATGCCTCAACATGTATACATTTCGATCAACTCACAAGAGATCAAGCCTGCAATGCTGTCACAGTCTTGTGGCGAGCATCCATACTTTTGCATAATTTAAACTCCACAACGTATTAGTTGATTAAGCATTTTGATTCAATTTAGCAAGATTTAGCAATCCTTCCACAACTACCTCATTTATTGCCTATAACTTGCAAGGTTATGTTCGTAACCTTTTCAAGTTCACTTTAAAAAAGGTCAAGTAACGATTCGTCTTTTTCATTCCAAATATTAGTATTATTTAGACAATCAATTGAATCATAAGCTCTCTTTTACTAACTGTTTTAAATATGTAATGCAGAAATTATATAATTAATAATGAAAGTGTCATTATTTGAAAATAAAATTTAACTAATAAAATACCTATTTTTCATCCTCAAATTATAAATATCATAAACGAAATCATTGAGTCTTTAATGTTTCAAACGATTTCATTTCTTTGACAAAGATGTTAAAAATGCTCTAATTACACTCACTTCCTGACCAAGAATTCATTTGAAGAAGAATATTATCCTTATAAGTTGAAGTTAAAATTCAATTGAAGAAGGAGATTGCCATAACCTTTCATTAAAGGTTATTAAGATACATGGAATTGAAAAATGACCTGATTCAGGGTTATCATGGTTGAACCTACCGGTTCGATTTGATTTTTAATCATTGAGAAAAATATTATACGACCACTACCGATGACAATGGATAATAACAATAATAGTTTACAAAAGAAATTACATAAATATTTGTTCTTGTTTTAGTGGATTTAAATTAAAGATTAATCCTACGACTTTTCCATTTTATGTCCAACGTCTATTAAACAATTTTTATTTGCTCATTTTGGTTTTTGTACTAATTGCTTTTATATGTAGGTTACCTAATTTATCAAATAGTACATATTATCCTAATATTAGAAGAGTTTAACATTTTCAAAATAAGTAAAATTAATATCTTGTATTATCATGATATATATCTATTTAACTTTATTAGTAATTTTGGAATCTTAATCCTTTTTCATATGAAACACCTTCCAAGAACCAATAGTTTATAAGACTAGATTATTGAATTGACACTTTAACATATAAAAAGGTGTTTGACGTAAATAATAAAATAATTTTAATTTACATAATAATTAGCATCATGTCACTTGTATTTTATATTTCGGCATTGGCAGTGATTTAATGGTTGCAACTATTATGTCAGCTTATGCTCCTGCACCAATTGGTTGGTTGCAATTTTATATATGATATTATTATTTTAATTAGTAAAGGTACACTTTATCTTTACGTAATTCGTATTTATGTATTATTCCTAAGTTATTTTTAGTTTAGTTTCGTCAAGAGTAGATATTTATAGAATGATAAAACTATCATACATTATGTTTCTTTCATATGAAACAAGTAATTGATCCTATAAATTAAATTATGAAAATACTTAAATAAACATATCGGTGCTTATTAGAGAATAAGTTCACTAAACTAACCCAATTACTTTTGTCTATGAATTTCTTCATTATGCTAGTTGTATAATTGATTCTTATACTTAAGATTACTAAAGTATCTCATATAGAAATTACTATGTTTTGATACTACTTATGACCTATTCTTTCAATATAGCTCAATCGATAGTACCTAGATATAATATAAAACATATAAAGAGAAAGTTAATAAATGATTTGTCACTCTAAAGTAATTAGAAAAAATTCATAACCATGTATGGATAGGTAAACTACTTTAACATATTCATAACATAGTACTAAACATTAATCTTGATTTATAATTATAAATAATTAACTAGAGAATTTAAAAAATAAAATAATTTTAATTTATCTAATTTTAGTTATGAATTAGAACTGTAATTTATAATTATTTTAGCTTATGAAGAATCTAATAGGTCATACATAAAAGAGTAGTTAAAAAGAAAAAAATCAATTCAAATTAAAATATGCTTGGTTGTGAAGTTTAAGAAACTTTAAGGATCAAATATGAGATATTTCATTTTATTAAAATTAAATTATAATTACAATTAGAGTTTGGCGTAATCACAGTTAGGAAGTTTAATTTCAATGAAAAAGGAAACTCTTCTATCTTTTCTATATAGAAAGGCACAAGACGGCTATAATACATGTCCTCACCTATCAAAAAGTTTAGTTCTTTTTATGATTTAATTACCTTTTATGATTCATGCTTTTCAAGTTATTCAATTATTGAGATCTAATCAAGAAATCATAAAATTTACTTTTGTATTGCGCTTATGATTAGATCACGAGTAGTTTTCCAATAATGTCATCATATCCTCCATTAATTGTTAAACTTGATTAAAGTTGCTTATCCGTTATTGATTTGATAAAATTTAAGTCTTAAAATTTTGTTTTAATTAATTCCTTAATAAAAATTAGGGCAATAATTAATTATGGTTTTGTTAAGATTTTTCTAGAAAAATGTTGTTGTGTTTCATTCATTATTTCTAAAAACTTGAAATAAACACATGCTGGCTCCTTGATATAACTTTTTTGCAAATTGTTTTCTGGAAATCTAGATATGCCTTTTGTTTTTTTGTTTCTTAAATGGAAAAATTATGAATCTTCCTTGTTTGTTTTTTGGAAAATCATGTACACCTCCCTCTTGTTGTTCTGCTTCTTAGTTGTATGCATTGTGTGCTTCATTGAAATCTAAAAGGCATCCTTTATATGTCCCATTTGGTTTCAAGTTTTGGCAAGCAATTCTTAAATCTAAAAACCATGGCTTAATAAAGTCGTACGGTGCATGCTTCACCAGCAGCCATCACTTGTGAAGTTTTGTGATAGAGCTAGTGGTAATTAAAATCACTTGTCGAAGAAGAGGTAAGACAAGTAACCTCAGACATGATGAAGTTGTGACAAAGAAAGAAGCATAAGCAGGTAGTGGTAGGATCAAAAGTAGAAGGCAACGACACCAAGAAGAGGAAGTCAACAAATAAAACATAAAAGTCCTAGAAAGTGGAAAATGATGGGGTGCATATACAACAAGGGGATCGCATCTGACTCATTCAGACATGTCTAGCCCGTATAGTGCATACGCCTCTCTAAAAAGCTTTAACATGTGCAGTGCATGCTCCAAACACTTTCCACTCGATTTTATTTTTAATTTTGTGTATTTTAGGCATTCTATTTAGTTAAATTAGTTTAATTGAGGGTAAATTAACTTAAATTCCTAATAAATATAGAAAAGTGTTATAGAATTGCTTTAAAAGTTAATTTTACTATGAATAATTTTATAATTTATTTTAATTTTTCAATAGCTGAACTATTAAATTAAATTTGTTGTCTAATCAATAATTAGAAATAAGCAAAGGATTTTAAGGATTTTCTTTCATAATTTGGTTATCATCATTAATAGCAACCAGTTGAACTCTTGTTGAGGCATGGGGTATAAGCAGATTTGATAGTACGCAGCCTTACCCTTACTTAATAGAGAGGCTATTTTTGATAGACCTACATGCAATCTGTCATGATGATACTACAAAATTATAAATAGATGCGCACACAAATTAAAACAAAGGACTGAAAATAATTAAATAAAAAATTCAAACAACACAAAATACAAATAAATAATAAAGAGAAATAAAAAGAGGTAAGGCAGTACAAAATAATATACTTATAAAATATATCAATGATTAGCAATAAATGGTAAGATAAAGATTTATACAAGAAAAGACATAGACAAGAGTAACTCTAACCAAGCCTATCTCTACCTTAATTACGCTAAGTAGGAAACTAACTAGGAGGTAAGTACTACATAGTAAATGCAAAGGACATGGTTTAATATAACCTACAAGAACACAATTGCCCTCTTTAAGAGAGATCCTTTACCTATACTTTAGTACGTCAAATTTTTCTATTAAGGGCAAGTCCTTGGTGGGATTCAACCTAGCCATATCATTCTTTCATAATTTGATTATATTGGAAATAATTAATAAAATGAGATCATATTAAAAAATTAAATAAACTTTTTAAGAATGTGATTGTTGTCCTCTATTATTTAATAATAAATACATAGTTTTATTTATTATAAAACTTATTGAGTGATTTAAAGCCCCTTAACTCAATTTGTTTTAACTTAAGTTAATGGATCCTACTTAACTAAATTTGTATGATTTAGATGAGTAAATCATCCTCATATGAATTTAAAGACATGTTTAGGAATAATTTATAAGATATATTTTGATAAAAGTTCTCGTTAATGAATCTAGGAAACATATAAGATACGGTTGATGAGAATGTTATCTACCTAATTCAAATTAAGTTGGTTATTGAGTAACTTAAGATCAACTTAGTCTAAATGGGATGCTATCTACTAGAAAATTATTTGATAATTTCTCGATTTAATAATGATGGCAATTATTTTGAACAAAAGAGGGAGTAACTAAATATTTATTGAAGTCTTTATTTTACGTAGTCATATGGTATAAAAAATACTTGCTTTTTATATGTCTTTTGGTTGTTAGAAAGATAAGCACCAATTTATTCCTAAGGAGCATCATAGATGCTAATAAGCTTTTTAGACCTACTTTCTCATATTAGTTTTGTAACTTGAGAATTGTTATCAGGTAAAAAAAAAGAAACTATATGTTTTTATACTGTTATTCCATCATTGCCTAGTTTGGATGTAACTGGAGAGATATCAGTGTTATATTGATGATGTGGAAAAAATTACATGTATAATGTTGGCTAATATGTCTCTTAAGCTTTATATGCAAAATAAGAATATAAATGCTCATATTATAATTTTGCATCTCCAGGAGTCGTTTCATGCACAAAGCATGATAGAGAGGTATTAATTCTCTAAAGCATTATTTCAATACAAGATCGTAAAAGGAAATTTAGAGCAGCTACACATACTGAATGTGATTAGTTATATTGAAAAATTAGGTCAATTGGGTTTTGTCATTAAGCATTGATATAGTGCAACAATCTTATAGTTCAAACTTGTCATAGTTTGTTATAAACTTCCACATCAACCAAAAGGTACAATCATTTCTTGAACTACTGAATATGCTGAAGACAATAAAGAGATACTTTAAGAACTATCGAATTTTATTCTTATTGTAGATTCTTATTAGAGCAAGAAAAGGCTCTAAGAAGAATAAGAATAAGAAATATAATGCTTTTGTCAAAATAGCAAAGACAAAAGGTGGTGCCAAGAAAAACGAAAAAAGATAAGGGCTTTTCTTTTCATTATTCAATTGATGGACATTAAAAGAGGAATTGCAATTCTTATTAAGCTAGCCAGAAAGATAAGACAATTACAAAAACTTCATTTTTAAGTATGTTTATGATTATAATTAATCTTTCTACTTCTATTCCACTTTTATAGGTATTTGATATTAGATGTGCTTCTCATATTTGTAATAATATGCAAATGTTAATAAGGAGTAGTTCGTTAAGAAAAGGTGGGTTCGTAATAGACTAACGGTTATTGCATTCGTTATAGGAACTTGCAGTCTAGTTTTTCCTTCTGGACTTGTACTCGAACCATATAATTGTTATTAAATTCTATTCATTATTTGAAACATTATTTTTGTTTCTTATTTAGATTTGTCATTGTTATTAAGAATAAGAGTTGTTCTTTTATAAAGATGATGTTTATTATGGATCTAAATTATTTGTAAATGGTTTGTATGAATTAGATCTTTAAAAGCTAATCATTAATATAAATAGCAAGAAAACAAAGTTAAGTGAGTAAAATCCATCTTATTTATGACATTGTATGTTAGGTCATATTAACGAAAATATAATCATAAAGTCACATAAAGAAGGATATTTTGATCCATTTGATTATAAATCATATAGAGCTTGTAAATCTTGTTTGTCTTGAAAGATGATCAAACTTCCCTTTAGTGGAAGGGGAGAGCATGTTAGTGAGTTACTAGAGCTTATTCATTTAGATATATATGGTCAAATGTCTACTTGTTTCATTAGACACACATTATACTAAACATACTATAAAAATAATAGCTTCAAGGGCATATCCCCAAAAGAAGACAAGAAGGATTGTATAACTCATCCTAGAACATACCATATCTAATATAGTACAGTTTCTCCTCTCAGACACTCTATAATGTTATGGGGTTGCAAAAGGAGTCCATTATGAGAAAATCCTATTCTTTTTAAGTAATCAAGAAACTTATTGTCTAGGTATACTATGAAAATAGTGCTAAAAATAATATGTCTAGTATACATCAAACTACTTTTGGGTCATAAAAAGTGGTCAAAATAATGTATGTCTAGTATACATCAAACTCCCTAACACTTAACCAAGTGCTTATTTTCAATAAAACCAATCTACCATTCAATCTCAAATAATAGACAATTTCAAAAAAATTTAAACCAAATAAACATACTAATGAAAAATTTCCATTTCTTATTCAATCATAAATGATCATCAAAATATTATACAACCAACTACATTCATAAACTGGTTCAATTCACTTTATAACTCATAAAAACTTCAACTCAAATTACAAAATTTAATCCCATGTATAAATTAAAATATATAAGACACATGCTTTAACTTTTAAATACATTCATCATGGCGCCCTCAGTAGTAGGTATACACCGGACGCCTGTGGGTCATCCCGATACATATCCTACAATAAGGAGGCTACGACGATCGATCACTACAATACTCTCATGGCATCAAATTCATAAAACTGTAATATAAAGATCACTATATTTTTAAATCCAAAAGCTTTCTCATTCCATAATATCAAAACAGAAATTTACAAGTCTATCAGATTTCCACTGTTTATAATACATAACTCTAAAAAAAACTGATAGAAAAATCTACTAGGTCATCCCCAAAACCATCCCAGCTGACTGACCTGTGTGCTATAACTCCTCTTGCCAACGCGACTACACGGCAGGAAAAGTCTCTCTCACTGGAGCTAGGAGTCTACTCTCTCGATCCTGAAAGATATATTGCAATTTTGGGTGAGTTTGCAAACTCAATGAAAAACCATCATCGATGGTTCACTCAATTCATACATTACACATATAGCGTACAGATTATCACAATGACAGATTCAGAATATCACAAAGCAATTTACAGATTATAGCACAATAGTAAAACAGAAATTATACAAAGCAGTTATCATCAGAGTAAGCATTTATCCTTTTTCCCATTTCGCAAATCAATCAAATCATGACATTTTTTTTCCATTTCATTTTCGTGTTGTGACTGAGCGCCTGTACTGTCCCACTATTGGGCACATTAATCGGTGAGCCTATGGCTCTAATCTGTCCCATAATGGGCGCATTTACTTTGAGCTTATAGCTCTGTACTGTCCCTTCCCGGGCTCATTAATCATTGAGCATATCGCTCTGACTGTCCCTTTTCGGGCGCATTAAACAGTAAACGTGTCTTAGGAGTAGAAGAGCCCTCTGGGTATGCACTACATTCCGACGCGTATTAGGGATAGGAGAGCCCTCTGGGTATGCACTACATTCCCACGCGTATTAGGGATAGGAGAGCCCTTTGGGTATGCACTATTCCCTTTCGAGCTCGCAGTTCTTTTTCAGGAGTTGAGCTTGTAACTCTCAGTCGCAGCTCTACTCACATCCGTTATTAATCAATCGATCATGGAATTTATTTACCACATGCGATCAAATCTACTTTTATCAAAAACAATCATATCACTCTCAATTTCACACTACCATCCATTTACAATTCATTACTTTGAAACATGCACATTACGCATTCACACATAGTTACACGTCCATATCAGAACACTCAATCTCTCGAACCTTCGGTCCGAGATTTCAAACATAACAATTCACATTCACAAACAATTTACAGAACATTTAATAGTCAAAGATTGAGAAACCAACTAGGTTACTCACCTGTAACTTCTGAGCTACTGTTTGGAAGTCCCAGCAATATCCATGGAATGTCGATCTAACGGTGCCTCTATAATAGTCAAATTAATCCCATTACTAAAAGCACAATCAGAAAGATTTAATGATGCACATGTCATAATTGAAAGATGTACGATGCATGTTCGTGACATTCCCGACGCTAAATGACAACTTCCATTTTCTTATGACCAACCTAAACTTTTCACCCATTTCAACAAAAATGACACATTCGATTTCAATATACTGACCTGAACTCCATAAGTTCCATTTCTACTATTCGGCTCAATTTGCCTAATCATATACACTAGGATATTCTCAAGAAAACCTCAAAACCAATGTCCATCTGGAACTAGATCAAGTTCGCCTATTGCAGACTCCAACAGCATTGAATTCAGATTCAGAAATCTCATAATTATAAACCAATTATCAAGAAACTATCTTTAGGTTGAAAAAGCAATCTAAGCCCAACTTTCATTCACAAGTTGAGATCTTAAAGACTTGAATTCAAACTTTCTTTCTATACCTTAATTGTAGACCTCTATCTCTAGTTTATAACGAATCAAGAATCACCTCAATTGGAGGTCTACATCATTAGTTATGACCCAAAAACTAAAATGAATCAATTTAGAAAAATGGTCCTCGCCGCGACGCACGAGAAGGGCTCACCGCAGTGTGACAATTGGGGCTTGCCGCAGCGTGGAAATTTCGAGCTCGCCGCGGTGACCTCCTGCACGCTTGCCGCGACGAATTAATATTAATCCGCCGCGGTGAGAACCTAAATTCTGGCCGCGTCGTGGCGCAGGCGCGCCGCGACGTGCGGATCGAAGGTCGTCTTCTCTGACTCTCTTTTTCACATCTTCTCTCTAAATTCAACCATAACTCACAATCAACTACCACAATCTTTCATATTAAACACCATAAATGCATTTACACTAACAATAAACAACATAAATAAAGAGATCACTTACCAAAACAAGCTCTCCTTCTTAAACTTCTGAAAATTTCTCTAACCCTCTCACTTTCTCTAACACCCATAGCTCTCTCTCAAAACCTCAACAATCTTCATCTTCTCATGGATTAGGGTTGATCTTAATCACAAGTAAGGAGCAAGCAAGCTAATGGACCACAAAAGATCATGAAGGGAAAAGAAAACAAGAATCACTTATAGGAAGAAGAAGGTATGCCCTAGGATGAAAGAAAAGAGTTACTGTCAAATTTAAAACCTAAGGTATTTAAAGGGTGGGTTGCTCTCTTTTCCTCAAACACTTATCAAGTTTCTTTTTTTTTTTTCAAAAAATCATTTCCGGTCTAAGTTGTCTCCAAAATCCAATGATTCACATTTTCATTCCTAAAAGTCAAGTATCTATTTTTCCCATTACCATTGGACATTTATGCCAGTACTATAAAGTCAATCAATTCGTTACTCGAAAAATTTCCGGTCCGGACATTTACTCCCAAATTTTTCAGAAAATTTCTAATAATCACTCTAACAACTGACAATTATTCTCAAGACATTTCAAATCACATTTTCAAACAAACTTATCTCAGAATTCACAAAACACATCATAATCACACATAAATGCCGGGAATGTCAGAAATGCATGTACATGAATGTGCATGTGCAGAATGACTCATTCCTCTAAAATTAGAGGCCAAATGAATGCTCAAATCAGAATTATGCAATTTAACCTACTAGCTCATCCCAATTACCAATATAACCTTCCCATCGGTGATGGGATGTTACAATTCTTCCCTCCTAATAAAAATTTCGTCCACGAAATTTCATACCTGAATGATCAAATAGGTGGGGATACTGTCTCCTCATATGCTCCTCAGTCTCCCAAGTTGCTTCCTCAGTTGAGTGGTTCTTCCATATGACTTTTACCAGTGGATTAATCCTGTTTCTCAACTGCTTGACCCGAGATCCCACAATCTGAACCGGCTCCTCAAAATAACTCAAATTAATGGCCACCTCTATCTCCTGGGTCGGAATCACATGTGTTGGATCGGATCGATACCATCGGAGCATACTGTTGGGACCCGATCTGGAAATCGGATCCCAATCGAAAAAACGAAAAACCAATACGAAAAACGAAGTGCGGAAGCAAAGCAAAATCGAATACGAATACGAACCAATATGAATCGAATCAAAGCAAAGAAACGAAACATAAGGCGAAATCAAATCAGATACGAATCGAATCACAAATTGGAAGCAATTTCCGACATCCGTTGAAAACACAAAGCATACGAAACTTATCGCGTTGGAAACCTTAGACTTAAAATGTCCAAAATTCGGTATAAAATTTTCTTTTTCTTTTTTTCTTTCTTTCTTTCATTTTCATTTCTTCCACCTTCCTTAATCAATTTCTCAATTCATAATCATTTTCTTAAGCACTCAAATAAATCTCAATTCTCATTCTTATACCCATTTCACCAAAATTTTGGCAAGATAACGATCGCCTTCTATTAAACCTAAAACACGCAAAGTGTACAAAATACACTTCTATATTTCTCACAATATAACTCAGTATCACGGACTCCCGTCCTAATCCAACACAACAAACGCAATCCTATATCTACATGTCCATATCCAACACACATTATACAAATCCAATTCCTATTAATTCCTCAATTCCATATACATACCATAATCATTATACATAAGGTCATAATCCAGATCTTTATACAAAATTCATAAATCAAATTCAAACCCAATAATCAATCATCTCTATATCCAGATCCCATTCATAACTTAAATCAATACACATGTCCAGAATTCATAATACAATCCCATAATAATACTTGTAATACAATAATTGACAAAACCAGTCTTATACAAACCGATACAAAAATCTCATTTTTCACAAAATACAAACGATACAAAAATCGAATAACACGTCTTGACATTCTTTCATCCGATCTCCAGCTCGAAAACCTGGAGATGGGGATGAAAGGGGGGTGAGCACAAAGCTCGTGGATAATATGTTTATAAAACGAATAGATAAGCAAAACCCTTGAAATCTTTTTCCTTCTCTGGTCTTAGAAAAAAACATTTCTTTGAAATCCGTAAAGCACATTTTCTAAAAATTCTGCTCTTGCTGTAGTCAAATCACAATTGCAAAACATATGATTTTTAAGCTTTCAGCCATAAACCCATAGGTTGCTAAACATGAATGCATCAACTTGACAATTCATAAATGCAATGACAAACCACATATGCAATGCACAACACATGGCTCGAGAGTTCCGTATAACACAACGAATAAACCGAAGTTTATCGTAAACTATCTGAGTCCGATTTCTCAAGGATCTCATTGCCTCAAGCGGGCGGCCGGGAGAAGGCTATACCATACGTCGACGTGCACGTGACTCCATCCGTAACTCTCTTACCCAAACAAAGCACATATCATGCTTAAAATCATTTATCACATGATCTTTTCCGAATATACGAAATGCCATGTAATCTTTCGAGGCATAACACAATGTATGTTGTAATTCATCCAAAGTCCATGTATTGAATCAAAAAATGATTTTTCAAATCATTCATACAATGATGCAACATTTATGATGCAATTGAAATCAGAAAATCTCTTTATTTAAAGAAAGCAGCAGTGGCTTATAAATTCAAATTATAAACACATTACCCACCTCGAATCGATGCTAGAAACTTGTCCTTAGCTTCAATTTGACCATTTCTTCTTTTATTCTCCCAATTGAAAATTCCCTACACCAATGTCACACAAATTCGACCTCATAAATAACATAATCCTTAATATTGAACTTAAAAAACACTAATTCCTCATATATTCAAGCTTTCTAAATCACAAATTTCTAAAATCCCCAAATTCCAAATTTGGGCATAAATCCTAATTAATTTCCATCCGAAATTAAACCCATCATACTAAGCAATCACTAAAATTGACTCCATAATACACAAACCCATATCATTTTCCATGATTCTAAACCAAAAACTCTCTAAAATTCACAAATCAAAATTTCGGGTCTTACCTCATCCTTCAACATTTTCGAATATATCTTGGTTTGGAAGGAAGCTTTCATCATCTTCTATCCTTTTTCCCTTTAATCAACTCAAAATTCCCTTGAAATCTCCCGAAAATCGAAAACCCTATGCTTTCTCTCTCTTTTCTCCATCACCGAAGCTTCTCTCATTCTCCTCTCTCTCTTCTTTCTTTTCTTCTTTTCTCTTAAGTGTTGTGGGTTGCCTCTTAAAATGACAGCCCACTTGCTTTTATAGTGTCATGTCATTAAATGACTTAAAATTGACCCATTTGCCCCTCCATTTAAGCCTATAAACTTAATCCTTTGAGTAACCTTCCAAAATTGCCCCTTCATTGGTCTTTATAACTGACATCTTGTCTGATTATTTTGACCAGGTAAATGAAGTACTTTAATAAGAATTTCTTTTAGGGAAATGTCCCTCTATGTCTTACGAATCCATGGCTTCAAGAATCGGATCGATCGGAGCTCTATAACTCAAAATATCTCCAAAATACTGAAGTCCGTTCTTCAGACCCGCGGCTGAACACTACACCTAACTTCTGACCCATATTTGGAAGTCTTAGAGGCTAAATTATAGCTCAGCTCCTTCATAAAATGTGTAGCCCCATATCTTTATTTTCATTACCAACAAGAACCAACTCAATCGGAGCTCTATCCATCGAGATATCTCCAAAATACTAAACACTATTCAGCCATTACAGAACTAAGACTGAACATTACATCTAACTTCCGATCCATATTGGGAAGTCTTAGAGGCTAGATAATGTTACAGTAGTGCCCTAAAGGCAATCCCCTTTAGCGCTTTTTGTTCATAGTCATGTACAGACTTTATGAATAAATAAAGAAAGGCATGTTTCATTTATTTGATGTTCTTTATAAATTGATATTGATCTTTAATCAAATTAATGAAGTCCATGATATATGACATAGCATGAAGGAAATTATGATGTGATCATAATCCTGAGATTCCTATCATGTGCAATTATGTCAGTATCTAAATTTTCCCTAGTCATAGGATTAATGAGACCGACATCATTAATCCGGACATGATTAAGATATGTCATACTCCTTGATTGGATCAAGCGGTGGATCTCGTAAAGCTGTAAATATGAGATATTTAGAGTTGACATATGGATGCTTACTAGTGGTAGTAAGTTCATTGGATGACCTGTCATGAGATCATCACATGGATTTAATGTCAGTGATAATCTCATCATAGCAATAGTGCAAGTATCCTTAGACTTGAGGTACTCAAGGATATCTTGGATACTGATCTTGTACTTTGACTCCATTCCTTGTGACCTTCCAGAGGTTACTCATAGGATGGTGCTTGGGTACAGTTTGAGGTATTCGAAGGTAATTGAGTAGCCAATAAAGGATTCATCACTTCTGTGAGAACAGAAGAGATACCCTGGCCTCTTGTCAGGATCATTACTTTAAGTCTCTGGCCACAGCATGATTATGTCATGAAGAGTGTCTTCATGGACATATAAAGTAATGAGTCCTCAGACAGGAACTGATTTCACTTGGGCTAGACTTAGTCTAGTAAGAGTTGACATATTAGCCATACTCATAACCAAGTGGGGTATAGGATGATGAAAGGACGAATTGCACAGTAATTGTCTATGGAAGGGTTCGTGATCTGGTTCGTGATGAATTCATCAAACCGATTACTTTCCGGTCAATTGGGGGTCATGATGTGTTGCTAGATACCGCTCATGACTTGCTCAGATTAATTGTTAATCTAAGTGGCCAACATAACCGGGAACCTAAAGGGTCACACGCATAAGAGTGTTTGGAGAATCAGTAAAATAGTATTGGACTGAGTTCCAATTATGGAGAGCATTAGGATTAATTGGATCCCGATGAGATTGGGATATGTCCCGATGAGATCGCGACATCGATATTGCTAAGAAAGGTTTAGGAGTGTGTTTGAAAGAGGGGCCCGAGAGGCGAAGAGGATCGACCCAGTTGGACTGGACCTTAGCAATTATATATTAATTGATTAATTAAGTAATTAATTAATTAATTATATATAAATAAAGCCATGTTGTCTTTGGAAAGTGGAAGAAGAGATGATTAGCTTTGAAAAGTCAAAGTTACATTAGTTTATTACTTAATTAATGAATGGCTATTAAGACATACACTTGGCTTCATCTTATGTTAAGTCATTTAATTGTTAAAAGACATATATAAGATGGCTTAGTGGATGAATGTGCGGTCGATGGTTGCTTGAAAGGGAAGAACAAATGATTTAAGTGTTAAGGTTTGAAAAAGTCAAAAACCATCATTTGTTTATTCCTTTAAGGCATCCACGTGCATAGCCTTCCATCCTTATGTTTTGTTGTCTTTAAAATGTTACAGACACATATATGAGGATTAGAAGAAGTTGATAGCTATAGATAGATAGTCGACGGTGGACTAAGGTCGAAAAGGAAAAAGCTTAAGTGTTAAGCTTAAAATGAAAAGTGTTTCATTTTTCTTCTTTCTCAAGGCCATCATCGATTTCTCTTCTCTTCTCCAAGGATCCAACATCAATCTGAAGTTCTCCAAGGACAGAGGTAGGGTCTAGCAGCCTTTAATCTGTTCTAGCTATTCCCGGGTCAAAGGTGTTTGATTCGGTTAGGTTTTCTGATCTCTGCGTGGATACCTTTAGAGATAGTCTCTATTGGCTATTCAGGTTTGAGTTTTCATACCGACACCGGGATCCTGGACTTTCGGGAAGGTCCCGGGAACAAAATTTTTGTTTTCCGCTACTGGAACATGTGATGTTCCTCCCGGGATTTTCCTACAGTGGTATCAGAGCGTCTGGTGTCGTGTATGAAGCTTTAACTGAAGCTAGATCACAAACCTTAATTGCTTGTGATGTTGTAGCATGCATTCTGTTCAGATTTCGAATTGCTATAGAGATAGGGTTTTCGAAAATTTTCAGCCCAGGATTGTTAATAACATGTTATAGAATATGTCTATGAATTTTCAGAATTTATCGATTTGATTTGATATAGTTTTGCTAATTAATTCCCTGAGGTTCCAGATGCTGTTTTGTGAAACACTCTGTGGACAGGCAGTAGTATAAAATCGAGAATAAATTCTAGAAAAATCGTTTTCTGGATTTTCCTTCACCTACATATCTCTAAGATGTTGGTGAATGTCTATGAGTATGGAAATTGGATTTAAAGGTGATTGGATATTTATTCACGAATTTATTCTATGCTGTTGGGAATTGCTGTGCTGATGAACACAGTTTTTGAATCGGCTTTGTTATTTTGGTTGACTGAGTTTTTGATGGCCTAAAATCCTGAAAAAATATAGGTAGCATGTTCTGAACATTTAGTAACCTATTTAATTTTCTCAGAATTTATTGAAATTGTTTCATTGATCATTTCGAGCAATGTACAGAACTAGACAGTTTTGTGGAAATTGTTGGGACTGTTTTGCTTGGCTTGATTGAGTGTGCTTTTTCAGTTCCAATGCCTTGCACCATTTTTAATGTGATTAAAAATGTGTTATCTTGATGTGGTATGATCGCCAAAGTGAATTGCTTGAAGTTGCTTTTCCAAGAATTTTTGAATGCCGAATTGGTCACATTTGTGTCTCGTTAGTATATTTCATTTTCTTGCTTGTTTTGGCCGTCACAATTTTTGTCACAAGTGCCGGAGTAGTTTTGAGAGTGTATACACTAGCTTGAGATGCTTAGGGTGAGAATTTGGGTGTTCCTAAATTATTTGGATATTTATGAGTTTTGACTCATTTTAAGCTTTTCATATAGTTTAACTATTTAAGGCATTCATGAATCAATGAAGTGTTCATTGAGGCATCAATGTACAGATATTACCCTAGGTATGATGGTGTTGAGAATTGGAATTGCATGGATTGAGGAATTAGCCGATTAGAGATTATAGCATTTCTCCCTGGATAAGGCGACTTGTGCATGGCATAAGTCGACTTGTTCAAGGTCTTAGTATAAGTCGACTTGTAGCACCTTACAAGGCGACTTGTACATGGGCAGGTGCCATAAGGCGACTTATTTCCTACAAGTCGACTTGTGTGTGGGCAGAAGCATAAGGTGACTTGCATTCGATGAAAGTCGACTTGTGACATGCTCAGGTTGGATGATGGATGATTATAAGGATTGATTCAATTTGATTGATGAAACCTAAATCATGCCATATAGTCCTAGTGACTATGATCCTTCAGCTTGGAGTCTAGAATTTCTAAATCCCTCCTCGGTATATGAGAAACTAACGCCTTCCATTAATATGGTAAGAACCAGAGTTCTTATAGGGATGGGTTGTTGGGTAAACCCAAGCTCACTCTATACGGATATGTTCGAACCATGAAAATATGATTTTCTGATTAATGGGTTGGTTTTCACTGGAAGCGTTGGTTTGTTGAGTAAACTCAAGGTCAACGTGGACAGAGGTGAAATTGGGTAGCATACATCGGATGTATGCGCATCAAAGAGTTGATACCCAATGTAAGTGCATACATCAACAAGTTGATAGCACTGATCGATAGTTGTGTCTAAGATGTAATTGGTATATCTGATACCTCCCGAGACATAAGGTGGCTTGTTGGATAAACCCAAGGTCATTCTCAATGTCGGTTATCGATGATGCAATTGGTATGTTCGATACCTACCGATTGACCTAAGTTGTGACTTGTTGGATAAACCCAAGGTCATTCTTAGCAATATTGGATATCAACCCACTAGGACATTATGTCACTTTGTTTATTTGGATTCGTAAAGAGGGTTATGAATTCATAGAAACTAGTGGGAGCCATATGCATGTCATGCAAGTCCTTATGATCATGCATGCATTTCTATTCAAACATTCCTTCTCTCTATCCGTGTAGGTTGTTTGAAAATGACGTTTTTCAGTGTGATTTTACGCTCACTCTTTTGGACTTAATTTTCTCGATAGGCTGAAAAATCTGAGAATTGTTCTCAGATTTGAGGAACCGGACCTTGTCCTAGATGTTCCACTTCCTGATCCACTTGTTGTTGATGTTTCTGATAGAGATCAGAAAGTAGGAAGTGCAGCCAAAAGAAAACCAAAGAATCTACCCCAAAGGTTTTGCTTCCATTGTGCCAAGACCGCCACCGGAGGCTAAACCAGAAAGTCCATTTGGAGTCATTGAAGGTAAGAAGGCATCGATGCCTCGACTACTTCAGTTTGTATGTCATTGAAGTTAATCTTTATCGATCACAACATTTGGGTATTTGATCTGGTTGTGGCTCATACATATGTAATGATATGCGGGGCTTCGAGGACGATGAGGCAACTCATGAAGGAGAAGTAGACCCACGTGTTGGAAATGGAGCAAGAGTTCTTTGCATTAGTCGTAGGAACCTATGTTTTGTATCTCCTACTGGGCTTTCTTGGAATTGAATGATTGTTATTTTGTACCCGTTTGACAAAGAATATATTATGCGCTTCTTGTCTCGAATAGATTTGGATTCCATATGAATTTTAATAGCAATGGTTGTTCTATCAATTCTAATGGAATGCTTTATGGAACGGTACATTGTGCAATGGTATTTACATATTAGATATGTCTAATCCAATTTTAAATGTCAATGACACCAAATGGTATAAAAGAGATAATCTAAAGTCAACTTACTTATGGCATTGTCGGCGGCCATATAAATGAGACACGATCGCTAAACTCCATAAGAGTGGCGGTTTAGGGTCATTTGATTATGAATCATATGACACATGCGAATCTTGTTTATTAGGCAAGATGACTAAGTTACCCTTGAAGGGAAAGGGTGAACGAGCGATTGGAGTATTAGACCTAATACATTCAGATGTATGCGGTCCGATGTCCATCCATGCCAGAAGTGGTTGTCGTTACTTCATTACCTTTATCGATGCTTATTCTCGATATGGGTACTTGTATCTAATGAGATACAAATCTGAAGCGTTTGAAAAGTTCAAACAATTCAGAAATGAAGTAGAAAACCAGCTTGGTAAAAGTATCAAGGCATTACGATCCGATCGTGGTGGAGAATACTTAGGCCAACAGTTTCAGGATTATCTCAGAGATAATGGGATATTATCTCAGTGGACTCCTCCTTACACACCATAGCACAATGGTGTGGCTGAAAGGAGAAATCGAACCTTGTTGGACATGGTACTATCAATGATGGGTTTCGCAAAGTTACCAAAATCGTTTTGGGGGTATGCGCTAGAGACAGCTGCTTACTTGTTAAACAGAGTTCCTCTAAGATGCTTGATGTTACTCCATATGAGATGTGGACTAACGAAAACCTTATCTTTCTCATCCGAAAGTATGGGGTTGTCACCGCCACGTGAAGCGGATTGGTCGAGATAAGCTTGAAGCAAAGTCGACAAGTGTTTGTTTGTAGGATATCCTAAAGAGACCATGGGATATCAATTCACCTTCTTTGAGGAACAAAAGGTGTTTGTTTCAAAGCATGCTTTTCTTTTTAGAGAAAGAGTTTCTTCTCCAAGAAGACAGTGGGAGCAAAGTCGAACTTGAAGAAGTTCAAGATGCTCAAACAAGCACAGATCAACTGCCTGAACCTGAGACTGTCACTCATTCAGATGAAGTAACAGTTCAACCTTCTGTGACACACGAAGTTCGTAGGTCAAGTAGGATGCGCACTGTTCCCGAGAAATATGGATTTCTCGTAAGTGAACAGAATGACGTATTGCTCATAGAAGATGATGAGCCTGCTACCTATGAAGAGGTTCTGAAAAGTTCAGAGTCTGAAAAATGGCTTTGTGCCATGAAAGCCGAAATGGATTCCATGTACATAAACCAAGTATGGACTTTGGTTGATGCACCTGAAGGGATAAAACCTATAGGGTGCAAATGGGTTTTCAAGAAGAAAACCGACATGGATGGTAATGTGATTACCTACAAAGCAAGGCTTGTGGCCAAAGGATTTCGTCAAAGACAAGGAGTTGACTATGACGAGACCTTCAGCCCCGTAGCAATGCTCAAATCCATTCGGATACTCCTAGCCATTCGCACCAATATGATTATGAGATATGGCAAATGGATGTGAAGACAGCTTTCCTTAACGGAAATCTGGCCGAGGATGTGTACATGACACAACCAGAGGGCTTCACTTCCAGTGATGGCGAAAAGGTATGCAAGCTTCAGAAATCTATCTATGGATTGAAGCAAGCATCCAGGAGTTGGAACATCCGTTTTGATGAGTCAATCAAAGAGTTTGGTTTCTCACAAAATCCGGATGAACACTGTGTGTACAAGAAGGTTAATGGGAATGCAATCGTTTTCCTTGTGTTGTATGTAGATGACATCGTTACTCTAAACGATGTCTCATTGATGCAATCAGTTAAAATTTGGTTGTCCAAGCAATTTGCGATGAAAGACCTTGGTGAAGCAACTTATATCCTTGGGATAAAGATCTATAGAGATAGATCAAAGAGGTTGCTTGGTCTTTCACAATCATCGTACATAGACAAGATGCTAAAGAGGTTTAGCATGGAGCAATCCAAGAGAGGGTTTCTTCCCATTACTCATGGGATAACACTCGAAATCTATGTGTCCTAAGACACAAGATGAGAGGATTCGCATGGATCGATCCCGTATGCATCTGCAGTAGGATCGATCATGTATGCTATGTTATGTACGAGGCCCGATGTATCGTATGCTCTGAGTGTCACGAGCAAATACCAATCGGATCCTGGTGAGGGTCACTGGGTAGCTGTCAAGAATATCCTCAAGTACTTGCGAAGGACTAAGGATGTTTTCTTGATATATGGAGATGGAAATCTCAAGTGAGCGGCATACGGATGCCGCCTAATCGACAAGGATGACTCCAGATCTCAGTCAGGTTATATTTTCACGCTAAACAGCGGAGCGGTCAGTTGGAAGAGTTCCAGACAGGAGACAACTGCCGATTCAACAACCGAGGTAGAGTACTTTACCGCATGAGATGCGCAGAGGAAGCATTTTGGATCAAGAAGTTCATTACTGAACTTGATGTGGTTCCTAGCTGTGATGAGCCCATAGGATTGTATTGTGATACAATGGGGCTAGTGCGCAGGGAAAGGAATCAAGGTCTCATCATTGATCTAGACACGTACTCCGCCGATTCCATCTGATTCGGAAATCATCCATCGAGATGATGTCCTGATAGAGAGAATTCCCACAGAGCAAAGTGTTGCTGATCCGTTGACGAAGCCATTGTCACAGAAGAATTTTGATTCTCATGTACTCGCTTATGGTATTAGATACCAAGGCGATTGGCTTCAGGTCAAGTGGAAGATTGTTAGAGTAGTGCCCTAAAGGCAATCCCCTTTAGCGCTTTTTGTTCATAGTCATGTACAGACTTTATGAATAAATAAAGAAAGGCATGTTTCATTTATTTGATGTTCTTTATAAATTGATATTGATCTTTAATCAAATTAATGAAGTCCATGATATATGACATAGCATGAAGGAAATTATGATGTGATCATAATCCCGAGATTCCTATCATGTGCAATTATGTCAAGATCTAAATTTTCCTAGTCATAGGATTAATGAGACCGACATCATTAATCCGGACAGACTAACATATGTCATACTCCTTGATTGGATCAAGCGGTGGATCTCGTAAACCGTAAATATGAGATATTTAGAGTTGACATATGGATGCTTACTAGTGGTAGTAAGTTCATTGGATGATTCGCCATGAGATCATCACATGGATTTAATGTCGATGATAATCTCATCATAGAATGGTGCAAGTATCCTTAGACTTGAGGTACTCAAGGATATCTTGATCTCGATCCTGCATTTTGACTCCATTCCTTGTGACCTTCCGGAGGTTACTCATAGGATGGTGCTTGGGTACATTTGAGGTATTCAAGGTAATTGAGTAGCTAATAAAGGATTCATCACTGAGCGAGAGAATGTAAGAGATACCTCTCTTCTCGTCAGATCATTACTTTAAGTCTCTGCCACAAAGATGATTATGTCATGAAGAGTGTCTTCATGGACATATAAAGTAATGAGTCCTCGACAGAACTCGATTTCACTTGGCTAGACTTAGTCTAGTAAGAGTTGACATATTAGCCATACTCATAACCAAGTGGGGTATAGGATGATGAAAGGACTAATTGCACAAGAATTGTCATGGAAGGGTTCGTGATCCGTTCGTGATGAATTCATCAAACCGATTACTTTCCGGTCAATTGGGGTCATGATGTGTTGCTAGATACCGCTCATGACTTGCTCAGATTAATTGTTAATCTAAGTGGCCAACATAACCGGAACCTAAAGGGTCACACGATAAGAGTGTTTGAGAGAATCCAGAAAATAGATTGGACCGAGTTCCAATTATGGAGAGCATTAGGATTAATTGGATCCCGATGAGATTGGGATATGTCCCGATGAGATCGCGACATCGATATTGCTAAGAAAGGTTTCGAGTCGTTTAAAGACCGGGCCCTAGAGCGAAGAGATCAACCCCAGTTGGATCGACCTTAGCAATTATATATTAATTGATTAATTAAGTAATTAATTAATTAATTATATATAAATAAAGCCATGTTGTCGTTGGAAAGTGGAAGAAGAGATGATTAGCTTTGAAAAGTCAAAGTTACATTAGTTTATTACTTAATTAATGAATGGCTATTAAGACATACACTTGGCTTCATCTTATGTTAAGTCATTTAATTGTTAAAAGACATATATAAGATGGCTTAGTGGATGAATGTGCGGTCGATGGTTGCTTGAAAGGGAAGAACAAATGATTTAAGTGTTAAGGTTTGAAAAAGTCAAAAACCATCATTTGTTTATTCCTTTAAGGCATCCACGTGCATAGCCTTCCATCCTTATGTTTTGTTGTCTTTAAAATGTTACGCATACATATACGAGGATTAGAAGAAGTTGATAGCTATAGATAGATAGTCGACGGTGGACTAAGGTCGAAAAGGAAAAAGCTTTAAGTGTTAAGCTTAAAATGAAAAGTGTTTCATTTTCTTCTTTCTCAAGGCCATCATCGATTTCTCTTCTCTTCCAAGGATCCAACATCAATCAAGTTCTCCGAGGATGAGGTAGGGTCTAGCAGCCTTTAATCTGTTCTAGCTATTCCCGGTCAAAGGTGTTTGATTCGTTAGGTTTTCTGATCTCTGCGTGGATACCTTTAGAGATAGTCTCTATTGGCTATTCAGGTTTGAGTTTTCATACCGACACCGGGATCCTGGGTTTTCGGGAAGGTCCCGGGAACAAAATTTTTATTTTCCGCTGCTGGAACATGTGATGTTCCTCCCGAGATTTTCCTACAGATAATAGCTCTGCTCCTTCATAACATTTGTAGCCTCATATGTCTAGTTTAATTTACAAAAATAATCAGATCGATCGGAGCTCTACTGGTCGAGATATCTCCAAAATATTGAACACTGTTCAGTCCTTACAACACCAAGACTGAACACTACACTAAACTTCCGACCCGTATTGGGAAGTCTTAGAGGCTAAATCATAGCCTCCTTCATAACATTTGTAGCCTCACGTCTCTAGTTTAATTGAAAAAAAGAACCAGATCGATCGGAGCTCTACCGGTCGAGATATCTCTAAAATACTGAACACTGTTCAGTCCTTACAACACCAAGACTGAACACTACACTAAACTTCCGACCCATATTGGGAAGTCTTAGAGGCTAGATCATAGCTCGGCTCCTTCATAACATTTGTAGCATAATGTCTCTAGTTTAATTTAAAAAAAGAATCAGATCGATCGGAGCTCTACCGATCAAGATATCTCCAAAATACTGAACACTATTCAGTCCTTACAACACCAAGACTGAACACTACACTAAACTTCCGACCCATATTTGGAAGTCTTAGAGGCTAAATCATAGCTTGGCTCCTTCATAACATTTGTAGATCTATATCTCTAGTTTAATTTCCAAAAAGAATCAGATCGATCAGATGTCTTACAAAGAAGTTATGCTCAAAAGAGTGAAGAGAGGTCAGAGCTCGGCCAGAAAAATCAAAGCTCGGCCAGAAAATCAAAGCTCGGCCAGAACGAAGATCGATCGGCCATCAAAGGTCGGTCGGCCAACAGAGGTCAGCTCGGCCAACAGAGGTCGGTCGGCCAACAGAGGTCGGTTGGCACCCAATCCGACCTTCAAACTTCAAACCCTCATAACTTTTGACTCCGAGCTCCAAATCAGTCGCGGTTTATTTCGTTGGAAAGCTAAGAGACAACTCTACCATTTTCAAGAAGGACTCAAAGGCAAGATCGGACACTAAAGGAATCAAAAGTTTGCTAAAAGGTGACCGATCGATAAACTCCTCAACAGTACAAAACTTGTAAACATTATAACTTTTGATCTAGAACTCCAAATTTGACAAACTCGGTGTCTATAGAAAGGTAAAAGAGCCCTATACAACTTTCATTAAGGCCTTAAAAATCAGATCGACCTCTAAATGGGTCAAAAACTCCATACAAATTGACTGGTCGATCAGTTTAACACTAAACAGCATCAGAACTTCTAACAATCATAACTTTCTAGTCCCTTATCCAATATTTTCGTGCTTTATATCAGTGGAAAGATAAGAACAATCTCTACAACTCTCAAGAAGGCTACTTGATCCCATTCCATACATATCAGTACAGAAATCGCCTCAAAACACAACATATACAATCCTACACTTAAAGCATTTTCCAAAACTAAAGCAAAATACACTTAACTTCCAAAGATCATAACTTTCTATTCCGATATCGAAAACTATCAAACTTTATGGCTACAAAAATCTCTCAACATACTCTACCAACTTCATGAAGATCATTTCGTCAAAATCTGTGTAAATCAAAAGTCAACTCTTTACTCCAAAAAGTCAAACTTTCTAATTTCTTCAAAATTTTACACTTTCACTTTCTATTTCTTGATTTCAACTTCCATTTCAATCAACTAATTCATTTTAACTTCCATAACTCATACAACTCTACTCAAATTTCAAAGTCATCAAAACCAATCACTTCATTTCTCATTAATCTCCTTTAAGTACAATAACATCTATAACACAATACCTATACAAACACACTCATTTAATTCCATTTAATATTTCTAATTTCTACCGAAAGTTCGGGGTCCAACACATACTCACATGAAACACATCATGTAACTGAGACATCTCACTTGGCAATGCCAATCTATATGCCAACGGTCCTATCCTCTCGATAATCTCATATGAACCAATATATCGAGGGCTTAACTTGCCCTTCTTGCCAAATCTCAAAACCCCTCTCTAGGGTGACACTCGAAGGAACACTCTGTCTCCCACACTATACTCCATCTCTCGTCGATGCTGATCCACATAACTCTTCTATCTATCCTGAGCCGCCTTGATGCGACTCCGAATCAGTTTCACTTTATCCACAGTATCCTGAATCAGCTCTGGACCCTCAATCGTCCTCACACCCTCTTCATCCCAATACAGAGGCGATCGACACTGTTGCCTATATAAAGCCTCATACGGAGCCATCCCAATACTACTATGATAATGGTTATTATATGCAAACTCAATCAAAGTCAAATACTGATCCCATGCTCCTCTGAACTCCAATACACACGCCCGAAGCATATCCTCAGCAGTCTTAATCGTCCTTTCACTCTGCCCATCTGTCTGAGGATGAAAAGCTGTATTGAAGTTCAACCTAGTACCCAAAGCAGAATGCAGACTCTTCTAGAACCTCGAAGTGAATCTAGGATCCCTGTCTGAGACTATAGACACTGGGACCCCATGCAATCTCACAATCTCGGTCACATACTTTTGGGCCAACTGATCAAGAGAATTGTTCTCCCTCACTGGCAAGAAATGGGCCGATTTAGTCAACCGGTCCACAATGACCCAGATCGCATCATGCTGCCTCGGCGTCCTAGGCAACCCTATAATAAAATCCATAGTAATTTGCTCCCATTTCCACTCCGGAATGGGCAACGAATGCAACTTTCCCACTGGAGCCTGGTGCTTAGCCTTAACCTGCTGGCACGTCAAACATCTGAAAACATAATCTGCCACCTGCCTCTTCATGCCGGGCCACCAGAAATGTGGCTTAAGAGTGTTATACATCTTGGTAGAACCAGGATGCATAACATAGGCGGCCATGTGCGCCTCCTTCAGAATCTCACGTCTCAGATCATCCACATCAGGAACACAGAGTCTCTGACCCATCCATAATGTCCCATCTCTCAACTCAAAATCGAAGTCGATCGATTTCGCCTCTCAATCGGGCCTCACCATAGCAGGATCCTTGTCCTGAACTCGTCTAATCCTGTCATGTAGCATCGGCCTAAGTCTCAGAGTGGCTATCAAAGCCCCATCCTGATCCAGATTCATCTGCACATTCAGAGCTCTCAACTGAATCAAATTAGGCAATCTCCCTATCTGAATCTGAGCTGCATTTATATGAGACTTCTTGCTCAACGCATTTGCCACCACATTGGCTTTCCCTGGGTGGTACTCTATCGTACAATCATAGTCCTTAAGCAGCTCCATCCATCTCCTCTGTCTCAAATTCAACTCTCTCTGACTCAACAGATACCTCAAACTCTTGTGATCAGTATAAATCTGAAATGTCTCGCCATATTAGTAATGTCTCCAAATCTTCAGGGCAAAGACAACTGCAGCTAACTCCAAATCATGCACTGGATAATTTATCTCGTGAGATCTCAACTGTCTCGAGGCATAAGCAATCACTCTACCATGCTACATCAAAACACATCCCAGTCCCTGATGCGAAGCATCGCTATACACCTCATAGCCTCCAGTCCCAGATGGAAAACCTAACACTGGTGCAGAAGTCAACCGATGTTTTAGCTCCTCAAAGCTCTCCTGGCACTCCTCAGTCCATTTGAATGGTACATTCTTCCTCAGAAGTTTTTTCAGAGGGGCTGAGATCAAAGAGAACCCCTCGACAAACCTCCGGTAATAACCGGCTAATCCTAGGAAACTCCGAATCTCAGACACATTCTTAGGAGCCTCCCAATTTAACACTGCCTCAATCTTGTGAGGATCCACCTGGATACCCTCACCAGACACTATATGCCCCAGAAATATCACCTCATCCAGCCAAAATTCACATTTACTGAATTTGGCATACAACTGTTTATCCCTTATAACCTGTAAAATAGTCCTCAAATGCTTAGCGTGCTCCTGCCTACTCCTCGAGTACACCAAAATGTCATCAATGAATACTATCACAAACTGATCCAGGTGGGGCTGAAAGACGTTATTCATCAAGGCCATAAAAGTTGCCGGGACATTAGTCAACCCAAACGGCATCACCAGAAACTCAAAATGCCCATGCCTGCTCCTGAAGACACTCTTAGACACATCAGCCTCAGCTATCTTCAGCTGATAATACCCAGACCTCTAGTGAATACCTGAGCCCCCTGTAACTAATCAAACAAATCATCGATCCTAGGCAGTGGATACTTATTCTTCACTGTCACCTGATTTAACTGCCTATAGTCGATACACAGTCTCAGAGTCCCATCTTTCTTCTTCACAAACAAAACTGGAGCTCCCCATGGCGAAACATTGGGCCTGATAAATCCCTTCTCTAATGACTCATGAATGAGCCTTAAGCTCCCTCGCCCACCAAAGTGCCATCCTATATGGAGGTATGGATATAGAGCGGTACAGAACGAGGTCAATCAGAACTCCGTCTCGATCCCAAGAAGACACCCAGAACTCATCGGAAAACACATCCAGGAATTCCCTAACCACCGGAATATCCTGCTGCCTCTGCCCAACTCTCGCATCAATAATGTGGGCCAAATAGGCCTCACATCCTCCCTGCATCAACTTCAGGGCACTCAAAAAAGAAATCATGCGGGCTGGCACTGCCTGACTAACTCCTCGAAAAATTGCTCTAGGCTGACTAGGAGACTCTAACACGACCTCCTTGGCATAGCAGGCCATGATGGTCCTATGAGCAGTTAGCCAGTCCATCCCTTAAATCACGTCAATCTATCTTAGAGGCAGTACTATCAGATCTGCACTCAATACTGCTTAATCAATCTGAACCGAACACCCCTTGCAGATCTCTCCCAAAGCAGTAGTACTACCTAGAGGTGTACTCACCTCTAGCCCAAACTGTAATCTCTCTCTATCCCCATGCAATCTACATGCCACATGCGGTGCAATAAACGAATGTTTGGATCCAGGATCCAACAATGCATAAGCCTCAAAATCAGAAATCAGAAGCGTACCAGCTACCACATCTGGGGAATCCTGTGCCTCCTGCAGAGTCATGGCATAAACTCTAGCCTGGGACTGTGGTCTGCTGCCAAGTCCCTCTGTCCTCACTACAAATCCCTCGGCTCTGCCTCGGCCTCTCAATCCAGATCCACCACCACGACTCTGCTGCATTGTGGTGTTGCTGCCAGATCTCCCAGTCATAGCTGACTAAACTCCCACTGTAGCAGGGCAATCCCTAATCTGATGGTCCATAGAGCCGCACCTGAGGCAGGCTCCAGTCAATCTCCAGCACTCCCCACTATGCCTCCTCTCACAATGTTCAAACACTGGAGGAATCATGCCTGAACCTCTGCCACTGCCACTAACACTGCCAGTCAGAACAAATCTCCCTCTCTGCCCAAATCTAGACTGTCTAGCTCCTCCAAAAGACCTGAAGGTCCTGCTCTGACGCTTGCTGTACCCTCTGCTAGAACTACCATGGCTATCACTTAGCTTCTTGCCTCTGGGCCCCTGACCCGACTCAGCCTGGGTCTGTCTCAGCAGCTGCTCAACTCTAACTACTGCAGCTCTCTCAACAAACATGCCCATATCAGATCTAGCCAATCTGGTGCGAATCTCCAAATTGAGGCTATTCTCAAACCTCCGACACCGATCAGCCTCAGTAGAAATCAGAGCAGTAGCATATCCCATAAACTCATTGAATCTCACCTCATAATCTGCTACAGTCATCCTACCCTGTCTCAACTCTATAAACTCTTGCATCTTCATCTCCATATAGACCTTGGGCATATAATTGTCTTTGAAAGCCCTCAAGAAGTCATCCCATGTCAGAATATAGGTCCGTGGTACGCCGGGATAGTCTTTGACTCTCGATATGTGGGCCTCAAGGAGAGAGATCGATAGTCAAATCTCTCGTCGGAGTCACAGTCCATCTGGTCGAGAACCCTCTCAGTCCTTTCCAGCCATCCCTCAGCCTCAGCGGGGTCTGTGCTGCCATAGAAATCAACAACCCCCTGCTTGCGTAGTCTATCGTACCTCCTCTTCCGTCTCACGGGAACTCTGGGAGGTAACTCCTCAGAACGATGTACCGGTGACTCCCTACTAGCTCCGATTGATCCTTGATCAGCTGGTTGATCTATCTGATCCCCAAGAATGGATGACCTATAATAAAACAAGAATTCTGATCAATTTATGCTTTTCTCACTGTAATTCAGGCCTAAATATGCACTATGCCCAACAGATGCCAAACCATGCTTTGATACCACCTAAATGTAGCGCCCCCTTACCGTAGGGTACACACCGGGACGTCCGTGGGTCATCCCGATACATATTCTACAATAGGGGAGGGCTACGAGCAGTCAGTCACTACAATACTCTCATGTCATCAAATTCATAAAACCGTAATATAACGATCACTATATTTTTAAATCCAAAAGCTTTCTCATTCCATAATATCAAAACAGAAACTTACAAGTCTATCAGATTTCCACTGTTTATAATACATAACTCCAAAGGAAACTGATACAAAAATCTACTAGGTCATCCCCAAAACCATCCAAGCTGACCGACCTGTGTGCCATAACTTCTCTTGCCAACGCGACCACACGGTAGGAAAAGTCTCTCTCACTGGAGCTAGGAGTCTACTCTTTCGATCCTGAAAGATATATTGCAATTTTGGGTAAGTTTGCGAACTCAATGAGAAACCATCATCGATGGTTCACTCAATTCATGCATTACGCATATAGCGTACAGATTATCACAATGACAGATTCAGAATATCACAAAGCAATTTACAGATTATAGCACAATAGTAAAACAGAAATTATACAAAGCAGTTATCATCAGAGTAAGCATTTATCCTTTTTCCCATTTCACAAATCAATCAAATCATGTCATTTTTTTTCCATTTCATTTCTGTGTTGTGACTGAGCGCTTGTACTGTCCCACTATTGGGCGCATTAATCGGTGAGCCTATGGCTTTAATATGTCCCATAATGGGTGCATTTACTTTGATCTTATAGCTCTGTACTGTCCCATTCCGAGCTCATTAATCATTGAGCATATCGCTCTGACTGTCCCTTTTCGGGCACATTAAACAGTAAACGCGTCTTAGGGGTAGGAGAGCCCTCTGGGTATGCACTACATTCCTATGCGTATTAGGGATAGGAGAGCCCTCTGGGTATGCACTATTCCCTTTCGAGCTCGCAATTCTTTTTTAGTAGTTGAGCTTGTAACTCTCAGTGGCAACTCCAGTCACATCCGTTATTAATCAATCGATCATGGAATTTATTTACCACATGCGATCAAATCTACTTTTATCAAAAACAGTCATATCACTCTCAATTTCACAGTACCATCCATTTACAATTCATTACTTTGAAACATGCACATTACGCATTCACACATAGTTACATGTCCATATTAGAACACTCAGGTCCGAGATTTCAAACATAACAATTCACATTCACAGACAATTTACAGAACATTTAATAGTCAAAGATTGAGGAACCAATTAGGTTACTCACCAGAACTCCGAAGCTCTTTGCTGAAGTCCCAAAGAATATTGTGGAATGCCGATCCAACGATGCCTCTATAACAGTCAAATTAATCCCATTACTAAAAGCACAATCAGAAAGATTCAATGATGCAAATGTCATAATTGAAAGATGTACGATGCATGTTCATGACATTCCCGACGCTAAACCACAACTTCCATTGTCTTATGACCAACCTAAACTTTTCACCCATTTCAACAAAAATGACACATTCGATTTCAATATACTGACCTGAACTCCATAAGTTCCATTTCTACTATTCGGCTCAATTTGCCTAATCATATACACTAGGATTGTAGCATCCCACTCCCGCGAGACCCGAACCTAATATCGATGGTGATATCCGAGCCTGCGCCTCACGAGGGTGGTATGCTAGAGCAGTCAAATCAATTCAAAAATCCAGAAAGCCATTTTTCTCTTGTTAAAACAATCGAGTGTGCAGATATCATTAAACAATTTGGGCCCGCTATACGAAAATATTTTCAATTAAAAATACAATTTCAGTCATAAATCAGTTCATACACACACATTATCCCTAGCCAAATTGGGCCCAATACAAATTTGCGGAAATAAAAATTTACATATAATTCAGAATGACTTTAATGCAGGCGTGAACTGATCCCGACCTTAAACTCTGACTTGTTAGCGAAAAACATAATCCCGTGTGTCCAACGGGGTACTCTTCGATCCTTGAAAACATATTTGCAATGTTGGGTGAGTTTGCGAACTCAGTGAGAAACCATCATCGATGGTTCACCCAACTCATGCATATACACACAATACATCACATTCAAAACACTATAAGACAATTTATACATTTTCATCATGACATAAATCAGACATGTCACTGCGCAATCGCCACATAATACACGCATTCTCAATTTTCACAATACTGTCAGATGCATAATGCATGCCAATTCTCATTTTATGTCAGTGTTGTGACTGAGCGTCAATACTGTCCCGATTCGGGCACATTACACAGTAATCGCATTTTCGGCAAGTAGGAGAACCCTCTGGGTATGCACTACTGCCCACTCACATTAGGGATAGGAGAGCCCTCTGGGTATGCACTATTCCCTTTCGGCCTTAGGCCCCTTTCACTGATAATCGAGCTTAAAGCCCTGAACACTAATTGCTCCAATACAATCAGCATCATCAATTTAATCATGCCTAGCATGCCTTACACTTGCACAATCAATAACATATATATCAACCAAATCTATTTATCGCATTCAGAACATTTGCTCATAATTTCAGCATATCTATTTCACAGTTGCAAGTACTCACATTGGCAAACAATTCACACAATCATAGAACATTTAACACACAAAGATTGAGAAACCAGCTAGGTCACTCACCTGTACTTCCGAGCTATAGCCTGGAAGTCTCAGCACTTTCCGTGGAATATCGATCCATCGGAGCCTCTAAAACAGTTAAATAATTTCCAATTACTAATGCACAGTCAAAATAATTCGATGACGCACATGTCTTGAATAAAAGATGTACTATGCCTATTCATGACTTTCCCGGTGCTATTTCCCATTTTCCACTTTCTTTTGACAAATTCTAACTTTTCACTCAATTGCTCAATAATAACTTAATTCCAATTCAATAACATATTACGGAACTCCCCAATTTCAATTTTAATATTCAATCAATTTATCACATCATACTCGCTAGGGTGTTATCTCAAAATCAATATCACTATTCTCTAGATCGAATTCATTCTTTATGCTCAGTTCTAATCTCCAATAGCCTTTCTTTACATTTAGGGACCTCACAATTATACCCCAATTATCAAAACAATCCTTAGGTTGAAATACAATCACATTCTTAACTTTCTTTCCCTAAATCAGTTCAGAAATCTGGTCCTCGTCGCGACGTATGGACGCTCGTCGCGTCATCTATATAGTGGCTCGTCGCGACGTATAAACTTGCTCGTCGCGACGTCCCAATCTATAGCTCGTCGCGGCGCCTATGCACGTCGCGACATACGCGCGTCGCGGCAAATACTCCTTTTCTCGTCGCGACGTCTACCCCTATTCTCGTCGCGACATCTAATTATTTTCTCGTCGTGACGTGCGGGCTCTGGTTCGTCTTCTCTGATTCCCTTTTTACTTTTCTCTCTCTAAAACCAGTCATAACTTAACTCAAACACTCTAATCTTTAACAATTAACCTCATGAACGCAATTAACACAATAATAAACAACATATAACTGAATTTCTTACCAAATCAAGCTTCCAATCTTCGACTCTTTCGAAAATCCTCCAACCCTTCCTCCTTCTCTAACACCCACGGTGAGCTTCTCCAAACCTCAACAAATCTTCATCTTCTCATGGACTAAGCTAGACTTTGCAAATGGAGAAGCAACAAGCGAGAATCTCCAAGGGAGGAAGAAAGGAGAAGACATCGTGCCCTAGGAGGAAGAGAGCAAGCCTTTTCCTTCCAAGCTTTCAAAACTAAAGTATTTATAGGTAGAATCATTATGCCTCTAGTCTTTATCCTCAAATCTCTATCTCTTTTCACGATTTATTTTCAGTCCAATCCGTCTCCAAATTTCAATAGCTCAACATTTTCATCTCTAAAATCATATATATAAAGTTTCCATTACCACTTACTAATTATTCTAACATTGTGTAGTCAATCAGTCCGTCACTCGGAAAATTTCCGATTCGGATTTTTTCTCCCGAATTTTTTAGAAAATTTCCAAAGAGTCACTTTCGATTGGCAATTACTCTAAAACATTTCCTATTCACATTTTCAAACCCAATTCTTCCAAGATTCCCAATAAATCATGATCAAACCTAATTATCTCACAATTTCACAATTCATATCATATTCACAATCAAATGCCGGGAAAAATGTCATAAATGCATGTATCTATATGTGCATGTACAAAAGACTCATTCCACTAAAATTAGAGGCCAAATGGATGCTCAGTCAATAATATGCGGTAAAAATCCTAACCTGTCTCAATTTACCAATATAACCTTCCCATCGGTGAGGGATGTTACAATTCTCCCCTCCTAATAAAAATTTCGTCCTCAAAATTTCATATACGATTGATCAGGAAGGCAGGGGAGTTTTTCGATCAATCACTTTATGATTTCCACTCATTTTGCTACACGAATAATTTCTACCACTTAACTGAAATCAAAATCATCGATGAACCACTCGTCTTTCTCAAACTCTACATTGCTTTACTGTTTTCTCATGATTACTCGCAAATCACCACTTTCAATATCAATAACACATATATCGGATCTTAACAATATTTCCTAATCCTATCTATGTAACACTTTGGATCCGGATCATCTTTTAAGTTTAGACTGACTTTCCAATTCCTAGTTCCATTCATACTACAGTCACATAGAGGCCACTTTATAACGAATGTAATTTCCCCTAATTACACCTTTATCTCATCTAAGTGTATCTTGGCTGAGGCGATACACTTTGAAGCATTTCATTTCTCACTTATTAGATTACGTCTCTTTTGTGCTAAAACACTAATCTCATAAGATTCTAATAACCTCGATCCACTCAATTCATTACCCTTTTACTTGGATTTCTCAATCCCCATTACAAATTCATTTTACTCATCAACATAATACACTGTTCAAATGGTGTCACCCATACAACAATTGTTATGTCCTCAATCAATCTGAACTACACATCACTTTCATATCCCTAAATCTGTTGGTTATTCACACATATAATCAGTCGATTTTTACCCTCTAAACCATCAATTACTCTTTCGATGTACTCTACCAAACCATAAGGCTCTGATCGTTCCTCGCGATTTCTCTAACGGTTTCTTTAATCTATACTATACATATTTCTTAATCGCACTATACATGTTACTTTCCTCAATAATTGGGGTTATTTTCAATTTCTCGATAAGGTTCGCAAATTTCAAACACCTTACTTTGGTCTTTGTCAATCCTTTATGTACACAACTGATTTGGAATTCCAATAACTAATAATACTTCCTTTTTGCCCCGTTGATAGATCAATAGTTTGCACTCAGTAATACAAGCTTATCGCCCGAATTGCGATCTTCTGCCATTAAATTTTCTATTCAATCCATTAAATTGCATCACTAGCTTAGTTGAAATAATCAATCGCTTAATCCTTTTCAAATCATTCGAATTCTCGAAATATCTCGATCATTATTGATTTGCATATCCATAAACGTTTCTGTACAATTAACGTCTCCAAGCTTTTAAGACAATACTCAGTATAACAAATTTCAAATCATCAATCACAATACAGCCTACGAAGTTATATACATGTCCCTAGGTACATAAAAATCATTTTACACAATTTCAATAGATTACATCTTAACCTTTACTGGGACATTTCGTCAGATATTTCAATATCTCCAAATGTCTCTTTTACAATCATCAGCCATACCATTCACACGATTTTCCTCAAACATTATTGACAAAGCTAAGCCAGAAAATCTTTGATAATTTTTGGACGCATCCAACATTCAGTTAGTTCCAATTAACTCCAAATCTCGTATACATATATCCCTTGTAAATTCGCATTTATCGTCACCTCTATCGTCATTAAGTCCCCTAATATAGCATGTTTGTATACAATTCATCCACTATTCATTTGGTCAACTAAGATTCACTCTTATGAAACTTACATGATAAACAATTTCCTCAACTATGCCAATTTATCTACTTCATTTTTCAAATGCATTCAATTGATCATCTATGCTTATAGTCATTATCCACTCTAAACACAATTGAGACATTTTACTCTTCAATAGTATAATAAACTCCTTACACCCATGATCAATTCGTATAATTCTCTAAATATCGATTGTCTCCAAGGAGGTACAATTTTCTTATAAGTTTCTCTGTTTCATCATAACATATTCTGACATATGTTCCTTTACCCTAATTTCTCCACAAAACCCAATTTATTTGCAATAGATCACTCCCTAAGCTGAATAAACATTCATTATATCAATCTCGTACTTTCAGAACATAATTACATAACATATACACGAACCTATATTCTTCTCATAATCACGATTAATATTTCCTTAATATTCAATAATTCTCTTACTTAATCGGAGTCATTTCATCAACGTAATACACACTTTTTCAGTAGCATATTCTATCTCTTACGCTCGAGTCTCTGCTAGAATTCGGACTCCAAAATTTACTTGTACTCCATTTCAGATTCATCGAAATCAAATCAAATCGTCGATCAACTAAACCTTATCAATCATTAATCTGCTCAGAAACTTTATCAATCAACTATTTTTCATCACTTTATATCAGTCACTCTTAATACCTCGAGGAGATCAATTTCAACTATGCATAATATCCTAATAAGAACAGTTCATGTCATCTCTAAAATCATATATATAAAGTTTCCATTGCCACTTACCAATTATTCTAACATTATGCAGTCAATCAGTCCGTCACTCAAAAAATTTCCGGTTCAGACTTTTTCTCCCGAATTTTCCAGAAAATTTCCGAAGAGTCACTTTCGACTGGCAATTACTCTAAAACATTTCCTATTCACATTTTCAAACCCAATTCTTCCAAGATTCCCAATAAATCATGATCAAACCTAATTATCTCACAATTTCACAATTCATATCATATTCACAATCAAATGCCGGGAAAATGTCATAAATGCATGTATCTTTATGTGCATGTGTAAAAGACTCATTCCTCTAAAATTAGAGGCCAAATGGATGCTCAGTCAATAATATGCGGTAAAAATCCTAACCCGTCTCAATTTACCAATATAACCTTCCCATCGGTGACGGGATGTTACAAGGATATTATCAAGAAAACCTCAAAACCAATGTCCATCTGGAACTAGATCAAGTTCGCCTATTGCAGACTCCAATAGCATTGAATTTAGATTCAGAAATCTCACAATTATACCCCAATTATCAAGAAACTATCTTTAGGTTGAAAAAGCAATCTACGCCTAATTTTCATTCACAAATTGAGATCTTAAAGACTTGAATTCAAACTTTCTTTCTCTACCTCAATTGTAGACCTCTATCTCTAGTTTATAACGAATCAAGAATCACCTCAATTGGAGGTCTACATCATTAGTTATGACCCAAAAACTAAAATGAATCAATTCAGAAAAATGGTCCTCGCCGCGGTCAAAGAACGCTCGCCGCGACATCAGAGTAGCTCGCCGCGACGCACGAGAAGGGCTCGTCGCGGCGTGGAAATTTTGAGCTCACCGCGGCGACCTCCTGCACGCTCGCCGCGGTGAGAACCTAAATTCTCGCCGCGACGTGTGGGTCGAAGGTCGTCTTCTCTGACTCTCTTTTTCACATCTTCTCTCTAAATTCAACCATAACTCACAATCAGCTACCACAATCTTTCATATTAAACACCATAAATGCATTTACACTAACAATAAACAACATAAATAAAGAGATCACTTACCAAAACAAGCTCTCCTTCTTAAACTTCCGAAAATTTCTCTAACCCTCTCACTTTCTCTAACACCCACAGCTCTCTCTCAAAACCTCAACAATCTTCATCTTCTCATGGATTAGAGTTGATCTTAACCACAAGGAAGGAGAAAGCAAGCTAATGGACCACAAAAGATCATGAAGGGAGAAGAAAACAAGAATCACTTATAGGAAGAATAAGGTATGCCCTAGGATGAAAGAAAAGAGTTACTGTCAAATTTAAAACCTAAGGTATTTAAAGGGTGGGTTGCTCTCTTTTCCTCAAAAACTTATCAAGTTTCTTTTTTTTTCAAAAAATCATTTCTGGTCTAAGTTATCTCCAAAATCCAATGATTCACATTTTCATTCCTCAAAGTCAAGTATCTATTTTTCCCATTACCATTGGACATTTATGCCAGTACTATAAAGTCAATCAGTCTGTTACTCGAAAAATTTTTGGTCTGGACATTTACTCCCAAATTTGCCAGAAAATTTCTAATAATCACTTTAACAACTGACAATTACTCTCAAGATATTTCAAATCACATTTTCAAACACACTTATCTCAGAATTCATAAAACACATCATAATCACACATAAATGCCGGGAATGTCAGAAATGCATGTACATGGATGTGCATGTGCAGAATGACTCATTCCTCTAAAATTAAAGGCCAAATGAATGCTCAAATCATAATTATGCAATTTAACCTACTAGCCCATCCCAATTACCAATATAACCTTCCCATCGGTGATGGGATGTTACATTCACATACCTTTTATTAATAAAATATAAACTTAAACAAGAGCATTAAAATCTTGTTTGAAAAGTCTTCTAGCCTTTTATGCAAAAGTAAACACCTTATTGTGAATATCCCTGATGACTCAAATAGGTTACTACCTCAAATGGCTATTAGAACAATTCTTTAATTTTGAACTTTTTTTGGTAAAAAATTGACATAATTCTTTAATAATGTATATCTTCCTTTCTAGCTAGTGCCTTGAGCATAATATGCTTTATAAACTCATTGGGCTTGACTCCTTCTTCCATTATTGCTTCTAGCTTATGCTTCATATCCACCCCTAGTTAACTCATTTGGACATAATGTTGGAGGTAGAATCTCCACTCCTAGATGTTTTGAGATCTACACTATGGTATTGCCCAAACAATTTATGTATGCCTCGATGTATATCAACTTGCTTAGTTAAGTTGTTGATACAGATGGGACAGTTGTTGTGGGGTAGGACCTCTCTAATACTACAGTATGATCCCCTTAAGCAAGAAACTCCTTATTTATTTGTGGTGGTGACTAACAAATGTAAAATATTATCTTCGGTTATCTATCCTCTGCTCAACCATCTATATCACCCTGACGATCTTTAATGTCATAGATGCATGAGTAGCTGCATTATAAGATCTATATCATGTATTGGCTCTCTTAGCTTGTGTGTTATATGTGTTATACTGAGTCTCTATTAATGATCCTGAAGTTAGCCTTAATAAAGTATTCTTGTACCAACTAGATAAAGAATATGTCAAAGTGTGCTCACTGCCTTCGACACATGTAGTACAATAAGAATAGATCCCTCTTAGTGATAACTCCATTGCTTTCCCTCCACTTATGCATCAAGTGGACTAAGAGCTTGTTTATAAACAATAGCTAGAGGAATCAAAACCTAAACACCTAGGATTTTATAGGATGATATAAGTGTATGGTCTCTATAGATTGTCAATAGCTCCTATCATGTATATTTGAGAAATTTTAGTCAATGTAGATCCTACTCAGTGTCAATAACCCCACCATGCTCATCATTATAGAGTTTGGCTTAAATTATAAACTTGTTGTAGCTTAAGTCATGGTCCACTCCTCCCAGTCTAAGAACTAACATCTTTTTCCATGACAACATCATGTCTCCTACCTCTAATGTGTATATAAACTCTAATGTAAGCTTGCAGTAGGTTGGGTTACAATAATGAAAAATCAAATAACTCATCAATTGAAATAATCCTAAACACCACATTAATGAGATTAACCTATCTAAGGACATCCCATTCAATAAAACTGGGTACCTTTAACTTTTTAGTAGGGAAAGCCTCAAATCTCTTTTGCTACGCCTCCTTATGAAAATGAATTAGCAAATGATCCATAGCTGTTATGCATCTGCAAGAACTTGTGGACCTGTTACAAGTGGTAATGGTGCTGGAAATGTCTTTGTTGGTCTTTGTTACCTCCTTAGAGTATGTATCCTCTAGAAAAAAATACATGATATAAAGGTGGAGGTGTCCATTTTAGGTTCTATCTATAGTGTGATATCTGAAGAAAAACATAAATAAGATAACAAAAATGATAATCAATATCATAAAAATGTATAAATGTGGAGTCCAGTGTAAAAACCTAAAAAGTAAAAGAATGAGCCACTAAGTAGAATTTCATTGGTTTATAATACCACAATGTCATGTTTTGTTATTCATACATATTATAACCACGTCCTACATTTTATAATGCTAAAATATCAATCCTTATGTCTTTTAGTATATTTTAGAGCCAAAACTGACCAATTGTTAAAATTTAAGGTACTAAAGCAACCTATCTGAATAACATTAAGAATCTACATCCATATTGAGCATATATATGTTCCAATTCACCTAAATCATTTTTCTAACACCTTAAAAGTAATGCATAATAGATACCTAATTATTAAATAAGAATAAGACACAATTCATAGCATTATATTTACCTTGTGGCATGTTTACAATATAGGTATAGACAACCTATTTTGTACTTGTCAGTGTTGAAAAGTGACAAATTATGTATTTTTTGGTCCTCTTTTGTTAGAACTCGATCCCGAGACCGGATCCCAACTCCAACTATTTATACCTTAACATTAACGCTCATGCTTTTGCTTACATTCCACACCTATTGGACCCGTTTCCAGAGCCCAAAATTTCGGAGCCCTAAAGCTTGCGCTCCCTACTTTCTTGGCTTAATCTTGTGGTTCCATAAGGGTGATGAGCGACACTACCTAATCATCAAAATCACATTTAGACTTGTTCATATCAATGTAGCTTAAGGCCTCACGTTCACACAGAGGCAAGAATCACCTTAATCGGAGTCATATAACTCAAGATACACTCCAAAAATCTAAGAGAGTTCATACCCGAAACATGCCCTCTTAACTGACCTTTCACTTGTTTTAGAACAAACTTTCTTAATTTAACTCCAATTGATACCAAATTTTATGTAGTGAAAGATATGTGTCTTATAAATCCAATGGTTCAAGCCTCATCTCATTTGGAGGTCGTATGAGAGAATTATTCCCGAAACATTGGACCATGCTCACTTTTGAAATCGGATTGAAACTCTTTTGGCGCGATTTGCTATAACTTTTAATCTATAGCTCCAAATGATTTCGTTCTTTCACCATACGAAAGTAGTCATCTAGATCTACAACTCTCATGAAGACTACAAAGGCTGATTCTATCTCCTACATTCTGCAGCGTCCTATTTTTCCATCATCTGATTTCTATCATCTGGTTTTCTATCGTCTGATTTCTATCTTCTGCTTTTCTATCTTCTGCTTTTCTATCTTCTGCTTTTCTATCTTCTGATTTCTATCTTCTGCTTTTCTATCTTCTGCTTTCTATCTTCTACTTTTCTATCTTCTGATTTCTATCTTCTGATTTTCTATCTTCTGCTTTTCTATCTTCTGATTTCTATCTTACGCTTTTATCTTACGCTTTTCTACCTTCGATTTCTATCTTACGCTTTCTAGCCGATTTCCTTCCTTCTGATTTCTATCTTCTGATTTCCTTCCTTCTGATTTCTATCTTCTACTTTTCTATCTTCTGATTTCTATCTTCTGCTTTACTTCCTTCTGCTTTTCTATCTTTTGATTTCCTTCCTTCTGATTTCTATCTTCTGATTTCCTTCCTTACGCTTTTCTATCTTGATTTCTATCTTCGCTTTCCTTCCTTCGCTTTTCTATCTTCGATTTCCTTCCTTCTGATTTCTATCTTCTGATTTCCTTCCTTCTGATTTCCTTGTAAGGCTCATATCTTTTAACTTCGAACTCCAAATTTAGCAAACGATATACCCTTGGAAAGCTCTAACCTTCTACTACAATATTCATGAAGGCTCATTTATCTAATTTAAGTCCTACGAAGGTCAAAATCTGAGGCGAAGTTCTGTCAAATTTTGGGAAAATTTGACAGCTCTCCCCTTGTGTTAGACCCCGAATTTTTTTTTATGATATTATTCAGCATAAATTGTGATTTTGCCTTAGTTTGATTAAATTAAGAAATTGTGATAATTAGGTGGTTTTGCTTTAATTGGAGTTGTTTGGGAATACTATGGATAAGTATAGGTTAATTGTGGTTCAAATGAACATTAGAGGTTTTAAAGTGTGTAAGGGCTTTTGAAGAAATGGAATTAAGTTGTTTTGGGCTTGGGCTTAGTAGGAAAGGCCCATGCCCTTAGGGTTTAAAAAGGAGAATTAGAATAGAAATAGAAAAGAGAAAGGAAAGAAGGAAGAAAGGAGAAGGAAAGAAAGAAGAGTGTCGTCGGTGAGAAGAGGAGAAGAGAAGAGAGATTTTTGCGGGTTTTGAGTTTTCAACTGGTTTGAAGCGATTTCTGGTAAGTTTTCTTCCTTTAAACTTGTTAGGGTTAGATTTGAACTTAGATTTGTTGGTTATATCAGAGAATCGATGGTTTAGGGTTTTGGGTGGAAAATATGGATAAATCTTTGGGTTGATTCGTTTGTGCTTGATTTTGAGTTGTGGATGGGTTAGAAATGTAGAATAAGTCTTGATCTAAGGCTTGTGTATGTTGCATTTGAGTTTGGGTAAGGATCGATGTCAGAAAATGCAGGAAAAAGGGTTTCGGAGTCGCAGCTCCGACCCACACGTCGCGACGTCTTGAAGAACACGCCTTGTGGCGTGGAGAAAAAATTGCACGCCGCGTGCACCCAGTGCACGTCGGCGCGCGAGAGATTTCGACGCCACGGCGAAGTTTCATTGGTCGTTCGCCATGGCGGCGCCCTTCGTCATGATGAGCCCTTTTTCAAAGCGAGAATTGTTCATTTTTGAGGATATCTTTTGGTATAGATGTCCGATTGAGGTGATTTCAGATTCGTTATGAACTAGAAATAAAAGACTACAAGTTGTACGAAGAAGGGAACTTCAGAAATTGTTTCGAAGGGTTCGGAATTTTAGGAGGAGGTCGAATGGAGATTTTTAATGCTTTATTTTGACTCTTCAAGCTTTGATTATTTTATGTGGATATTGATTGGATGGGAACTTGGTTGTTTTAGGAAACCAAGCTGACCCGATTTCATCGCAAGAAGAAGGACATCAGTGAATCGGATTCTCGAGCGATCTTAGGTGGGTAATATAATTATAGTTATTGTGTGATTAGGCAAATGCTTACCTATGTATGAATATATGTTATATGTTCTGATTGTGTAAGCATGATAATCTGAATGATTTTTATTTCATATACTTGAAAGAATCATGGGAATTGATAAAGTTGAATTTTGTTACTAAGCATGCTATGCCTCGACTTCGGTCATGGCATTTTGAATAAATAAGAAATGCATATCATTGATAAAATGATTTTGAGCATGAATATATGCTTTTGTTTGGGCGAAAGTGAAACCATTTCGTTCATCACGTGCACGTAGACAAGAGCCTTCTCCCGGCTGCCCGCTTGTAGCCTATGAGCTTCGAATGGACTCATTTCGTTCAGGGTTAAACTTCGGTTTCTCCCTTTTGTTTCCATGGAACCCTCGAGCCATTGTGATGTGCATTACATATGTGAATTGTTTATTGTGACATTGTTATGAATTGAGCTAATTGTATTGAATGCATAAATTGTTGAATAGCATGTGAATGCTGGAATTGCTGTCTGTATAGATATATATATATATACATTCATATGCTGGGATTTGTGCTAATTGCCGATGGCTATATTTATATTAGCCACTGAGCTGTGTAGCTCAACCCATTACTTTCCCTCCTCAGGTGCAGATCAGGACGACCGTTAACCTTGCGCCGCATCAGGAATTTCAAGTCACTTAGAAACTTTTGTATTACGTTAGTATTTTGATTGGCCCTCCAAGCATACTATCATGGAGCATAATTCATATCTTTTTGGAATTCGAGATTATTTGTATTATGTATGACTGAATTACTTGCTGAAATTCCTTTAATTTGCAATGGTATGAAATCCCTATGGTTATAGGGTCCTTAATGCATAGTTATGAACGTTATGGTAATGTACGTATTAATTGATCGATTGTGCCCAAATGTTGGGATCGGGTCCGCGGTTTGGGGAGCTCGACGCGGGCGCGACCCGAGGGGTCGCCCTAGGGATTCGGGCATCCGGGGCTCGGGCCCAACACCTTGAAAGTACATCTATCCAATTTTTCAATCCTAATACTTTCACCTGCGTAAGACTCATCATACAACCTCATATAACATGATTAAACCCTAAGGTGTCTTCAAACACCATTCGAAGCAACAACCACACTCTTAATCATCTATCATATCCAAACTATAATAATGATGCAATTGGCTTAAACATGTATGGATTTCTCAAAATACATTTGAACTTAGCATTCTTGCATTTCATTTACGTTCAAAGTGAGTAGCTTACAATGCTTTAGTGGGCATTTCAAGCCCTTTTTACAACATAGTTCGAAATACACTTCCAAAATACTACACTTTTCTTAAAATGCATCTAAAGCATTGTTTACAACAATTTGCTTGAAATACATCAAAAACATAATTCTTGGAGTATGCCTTGAACTCATTCTTCATGATCCCGATCTTTACCTGGAGATGGGACGGGAAGGTGGGGGTGAGCTTTCACTCCGTGGGTGACACATTTATATTTAGGCTAATAAGCTACATTGCTTCATTAATCATACTTTTAGCAACTTGCATAGAAATCATGCAATCATGCAATTCATGAAATTTATCAATCTCAAAACATAATGTTCATGCTTCATATCATTCTCATTCTTGCAAAATATACGCTAACATGTAAACACATAGCTGATGGTTCGAAAAGTCCACGGGTTACTGATGAGCTACACAAGTGTAGTCATATGCTGAGGAGTCCTAAAAGGAACATCCTATGCCACAATCGGGCAGCCGGGCGAAGGCTATACTGGTCGACGTCTGGCGTGACTCTGCTGGTGGACTTAACTAACCCACATAACACTTAATTTCATGCATAAAAGCTGGACTTGTCTTGTCCGCTGACTAATTTTCTGAAAATGGATATTCAAGCATCCATAAAGCTGATCATGCTTAAAGCACATTTCATGCTTAGCTCACATTTCATGATCTCATTCATGCTCATCCAATTTATGGGAATTTCAAGCAATGTCATGCACTAATCAATTTCTCACCTAATGGCAATCATCCATCAATTTATACACAATCAAAAGTCAATCAATGCTCATTCTAAGATAGTTGGAAAACATTAATTTTCCTTAGTTAAGATAATATTTAAAGCATTACTAACATAAAGATAAAAGTGAAACCCACCTTATATCCTTGCTTAAGCTTGCCTAAGGAAGTTCCTCTTCTTGTTCTCCTCTTCTTTCTTGTCCTCCTTCATTCATGGCAAGGAAAGAACCTCACATCATTTAGGGTTTCTAAAATTGAAAACCTAATGAACCTTAATCATGAAATCAACCCTAGAATCACTAAACCCATCTTCTTTCTAAGCTTTCTAAACCATAAAATCAAGCCAAACTCAAACTACATTTCATAACTTACCTTGAATCTTTACTCAACCCAAGGGTTTCTTGTATCAAAATAAAGCTTAGACTCTCCCTTCACTTTTCTTCTTGCTCTTTCTTCAAAAACTTACTCACTTTCATGGAAATGCCAAAACCCTAGCAAGCTCCTTTCTTCTTCTCCTTTCTTTCCTCTTCTACGTAAACTTCTCCCTCTTCTCCTTTAAATTTCAGTAAATCTCACTTCTTCCTACACTAACTCACTTAAACTCCTCCTTTTATACTTCTTCTCTAATCCACTTAAGCCCAAAAGGCCCAAGCCTTCATTTAATTCCTTCTTCTTTCATTTTCCTACATCCTCCTTACTTCCTCTTTATCCTACAACTTACTTAGTCCCAATTATCTTTAAGCCCATTTTATCTTTCTTTTCTTTCCTACCTCATTAAAACCCAACTAATTCATTTAATTCCATTAACTCATTACCTAACATCTTTAATGCCAACTCATATTACTCAATGTCAAGTTAATTAATGTTAACATAATTTACTTAATTACTCTAATCATGCTTAATTACATAAAATTTTTTGGGGCTAACATCTTTTGTACGTGAACATGAGTATGCCTCTGGAGGAACATTCCTATATAGTATGATGTAGGCTTTATGCATAAAGGTGGCATAATTTGTTTCTTTATAAAGATATATATGAGACTGAACATAACGACATACCAGAGCTCATGTAGGTTCGAAAACCTCTACAAAAATTAAAAGCACACTATTCCAAATACTTAGTATAGAAAATTTAACTAAAATTCAACAAGTCAAGATCAAGAAAACAATATAAAAATAAGAACAAAATAAAATAAAAATTAGAAACATTTCTTATAACATTAAAGGTTAAAAAAATGTTGATTTGTGTCCTAGTAAGCACTTTGTTCAGGTAATAAGCTCAATGCCTTTCCATTAGTGTCAACCTGGCAGACACCTGCTACTAGGGTATAAGTTACTTTGAGATCTGTCTCTAGCTATACCCTTCTTCATCTTCTTAATATAATGACCATTTTTTAGTTTACTTCATATTCTTTACAATGTATTCCTCCATTCCACTTATTTCCTTTAGTTTTGAATTCTTCTTCTTTGCATTTTATACTTTATCTTGCTGTATAACACAAGATATACCTTGGTTATTTATACCAAAATGAAGGCACTTATTAAACTTACCATCAATAGAATTTTTGGGTTTAGATTTCTTAAAATCAAGTTTCTCATTCCTGACCTTTAGGTTTAGCTTTCTTTTATAACATCAATCAGGGCCTTGAAGTGGCTAAAAAAGGCTAACTTAAAATTAAAAGTGTCTACCTATCATCAGTCATATGTAATACCATAAAGTCTACAGGAGTAAGAAACTTACCAATTTTTATAAGCACGTGTTCTAGTATATCTACTAGACATTTGAAAGAGTGGTCTATTAATTACAGAGAGTAATAGTAAGTTTAAGATTGCCTACCTTGATCTTTTTACAAATTAACAAGGATGTGAGGCTAAAGCTAGACCCTAAATCATATAGGACATGATTGAAGCTCATGTATCTAATAGGAAAAGGATGGAGAAGTTATTAAAGGTTACAATTTCATACTCTTTGAACCTTATTTTGCTAGAAAAAATCTCATTTAAGAACTTGAAATTAGAAGGAAATTGCTTTAAAGCATCAGTAAAAGGAATATATAAGTTTTTCTAAGAACTTTCCAAGTTCGTTGTCTAACTTTGTTGTCACTAATCTTTAGGGAAATTGTATGAGTGGTTTATAAGGTGTAAAAGAAATATATTTGTGCTCTTCCTCTTCACTTTGTTCTTTCTTATACTAATTCTCCTTTTCAATAAATGTCTTCTTTCCTTGGTCCCACTTATTTTCAATCTTCTCTAACCTAGGGCTTTCAATTAGTTTATTATCTCTCAACATCAAATCATTAAAATGCACTCTAGGATTCTCACGTTTTTCAGGTAATTGACCAAACAAGCTAATAGTAAAACTAGCATACTAAGTTATTTAGGATTTGAACATCTTGTTATAGGTAGCAATAGAGTCTAATTTAGAGTTAAGCTTCATTATCTACTCCTTGAATTCTTCATTTTGTATGGTTTGATTGGTAAAGGAGTTTTCTAAACTGGACTTTAAGTTTGATTTTAAGGAGGGGGTTAAAGGATTTTGGGTTAGAAACTAGGTTTTTGGCTATTTTGAGGTGCAATGTTAAACATGCTTCTATAAGACAAGAATGGGTGGTTTCTTAAGATTCTAGGTGTTTGAAAATGGTTCATTCTTCTAGTTGATATTGCTAATGAATTTAATGCTTATATATGACAAGATTGGGTGGTTTCTCAAGAATATGGGTATTTGAAAATGGTTCATTCTTCTAGTTGAGATTACTAATGAATTTAACCTATTCCAAAGAATGTTAATGTACAAACTAGTTCCCTAACTAGCAATTTGCAACTAAGTGTCTTGTGGATCCATAAATGTCACAAATTATGTTAGTAGCACTGACATCATTAACATTCTTATTATCAAACTTTTAAGATAAGACATATAACTTGGTATCTAAAGGATTCAAAGCATCTAAATCATACTAAATTTGAATTTTTTTAGGGTAGCTCTTTCATTTTGACTGCTAATATTGGTTCTAGGCTATATCTCAATCAAATAATACACTTTGTTCACCGTCTTATTCATTAAGGCTCCACTAGTAGGAAAATCAATAAAGATCTTTGTTTTATAGGTCATTTCATTGTAGAAGGTCTAAACTATTAACCACTTCTCTCAACCACGGTAGGGATGGGACCTTAATAACTCTTTGTATCTCTCCCATGACTTATGTAATGACTCACCTTCCCTTTAGACAAAGATGGATATCTGATTACTTATCTGCATAGTCTTTCTTATAAGAAAATTCTTTGCTAAAAATGTATGGGAGAGTTAAACCTAAGTAATGGTTAACCCTATTGTTAGGGCTTACAACCATGCTTTAGCTTTATCCCTTAAATAAAAAGGGAATAACTAAAGCTCGATTGCACTAGGAGACATTTCATTTAACTTTAACGTGTCATAGTACTCCAAAAGCATCAATAGATATAGATTAGAGTCTTTAGATGTTAAACCTCCAAACTTGTTTCATTGCATTGTAGATAATAAGGAGGCTTTAGCTTAAAGTTAGTAGCTTTAAAATTAGGCTTCATGGTGCCTGCGCTAATGCCCTGAGCATTTAGTGTAACAAAACCCTCCAATAACCTTATATTCTCTGTAGCCTTCTTTGGTTCCTTAACTTCTATTCTTCATTAAAGTCTTATTATTATGTCCGATTTTGTCTTGATTTCAAGATCTAATTTAATCAGATTCCCAGAATTATCAAAGTTGCATATACAAAAAGTAATCTGCAAAAGAGAAAGGACAAAGAAAATTCAGTAAATAAATAATGAAAATATATAAAAACAAAACAAAAAAATATAGTCTATTTAATTTATGAATTCACAAATATATATGCCTAATCCCCAGTAATAGTACCAAAAACTTAACTATGTTTTAACACAAGCACATAAAATAGTTGTAATTAGCACATACGAGTACCGGTCGATTATGCTAGGATTATTAGTTAACTACCCACTACCTACAAAAGTAACATGCTAGATCAACCTTTATGGATGAATGAACAAGGAAAATAAAATAAGTACAAATTTAAATACTAATGCAGAGTATTAATCAAGAATATACCAATATTTCAATTAACAAGATTTAGGTTAGATTCCCCTAAAACTTTACTATATTTATTTTCATCTTTCATTAATCAATTATTATAGCTTCTTAGATAAGTAGGAGTTCCTAACTTAGACCATATTCTCTCATGATACATATAAATCCTATCCAAAGGTTAATCAACTAAAATTCCTTTCAAGTATAGACAACCTCAAAATGTTTTACTTCATTTTATAAATTCTCCTGATAGGTTTTACCCTTACCAAGGAAGTTTTGCAACTTGCTCTCAAATTACTCGTGCTTAGCCCTCTTTATTCATGTTGTTACTTAAACATACATTTCATCTCTCGAATCTGAACCTGTGAATTAAGTATTGAATCTTCCACTTCACTCTTCTAATTCAATCAATATAAAAACATGAATAAATCACAAGAAAACTATACTTTCATTAAATCAAAGAATGAATTAGAGGATTCACATCATAGGTTTTTCTTACCTAAATTTAGTACATATTAATTCATAATCACATAAAGGATATCAATATAAAAACAATAAAGAAAATAAGATGATGCCATGTTCTTGAATTTTTTATCAAGATAATGCAAAATAGTTTCAAAGTGGCCTTTCCTGTCTAAAGAATTTGACCTTTTTTTTTTGCCTCTTATCTTTGTTAAAAATTGAAAGCCTAACTTTTAATAAGCTACATAGCTCCAAACACAGGTCCATATAGTTGGTCGTGTCCTCTATAAATTTTTCTAGAATTAACAATGCCAAATGAGTGTATACACGGAATCATGCAATGTACTATATGCTTCATCCAAAGGGGTAACATGTGGCATGTAGGATGCATTGGAGAAATAAAAGTAGCCATAATTGTACATGTCTCTTAACAAGGGTTTGTGTATAGTGATTTATCATATGGTTTTTCTCGAAATCTTCTAAATTTGCTCCATTTAGCTCCATTTCTTCTTGAAATTTGCTTCTTTTCTTTGTATAGGTATAATTAAGACCTCAAATGAAAAAATTTCTTAAATTAGGTATCAAATATTTTAAAACCATCCAAGACATAAGTAATATAACATAAAAATAGTGCTAAAACTTTTGTCATATATCAATAATTTTTAAATGACATTAATAAAATTAATTACTAATGATGGAAAACTAATATGATTAGAATAAAATAAAGTAGACCCTACACTTTACATCTAGTCATAACGTTGTATGATGAAAAGATTAAACTATATGAAAATTTTAGTTAAACTATTATGATGTTTCTAATACTTCAGTGTTTATGATGCATTATTAAATGTCAATCTTAATATATATATATAAATTGTCATAGGGCAAGCATGCATGTATTCAGATGTTCAAAGAAGAAAAGATATCAGTTGTAAAGTGTTGGTTAAGGTTTTTCACAATTAGCAGCTCATAGATCTGTTTTATAATGTTTGATTGAATGGAGTCCTTTATTGAACTTTGATTTGCAAACTGTCTAAGATTTCGTTCCCTCCATACTGTATACACAGAAGTCCCCAAAGTAAGAATAAAGATGAGTTGACCATGTTTCGAATAAGTTGTCCTTGAAATTGTATGGTATTAGAAATGGACCATTGAATTATACTATAAGGTTGACTTTTATGTGGCATTTGACTTTATAATTTTGAGCTTCATCATCCATATACTTGAGGCATTTGGCTTCTCTCTTCCTTTTAGACGTTAGATCAAATAATATATCAGCATATCTTCATTTTGTTTCTTTGTCAATGGAACCCCTAAGACAATTCCAAGGTGGCAAAGGGTTAAGACAAAGAGATCCTTTCTCCCTCTACTTGTTTAAAAAGATTGATGGTTTGATTGTCCTTATTGGACCCCGAATCTTTTTGGTAAGCTAGGATTATTAAATAAGGATTTTTGAATGATTATTTATGAGTAAAGAAGTTAAGAATTCTTGAAATTGAAATGAAATAGAAGATATGGTATAAATACGAGATGGATTAATGTGGAACTAATTGACATGTGAATATGCTTAAGGTAAGGTGTCATGAAATTAGGTGGCATGATTTAATGGGTTTCAATTATTGTATTTTGTGGACTAAATTAGCATGTTAAGGAAATTTGATTAACATGCTGATTAGACTAAGACTATATGACATGGATTAAGTGTATTAAGGTGTTATGAAGGTTGTAAATGTATTAAGGGTTAAATGGGCCTTGGACTCAAGTTGGGCTTAAGTGGTGATATAAAAAGAAGAGGATTAAAAGAGAGTAATGAGTTAGGTGGCACGAATTAATACAATTAAATGTGCTAGTTGAATTTAAGAGTTTAGAGTTCAATTGGGCCTAAGAGAATAATGAGCCTAAATCAAATGAAAGGAAGAAGAAATAGTTTGGACTTAAGTGATTTAGTAGGATGAGAAGAAAGAAGGAAGAATAAATTGGGCTTTGGGTCCAAATGAAATGAATAAAGAAGAGAGAATATAAATGAAATGGGCTTAAGTTGTAGTAGGAAAATAAGAAGGAAGGAATTTAATGAAGTGGATTTGGGCTTGAGTCCATGAAGTGGAAATTAAAAGGAAAAGAATGGAAACAAAATAAAGAAAAGAAAATAAGTTGGGCTTAAATGAAGAAGTGGGCTTGAGTAGTTTAATGAGGTAGGAAAAGAAGAAAAGAGAAGAAAGGAGTAGGCAAATGGGCCTTTGGGCTTAAGTGACTTAGTAAGAGTATAAAAGGAAGGAGGATAAGTGAGTTAGTAGTAGGAGAAGAGAGAGGAACGAAAATTTAGAAGAGAGAAGGAGGAGGTTTCGTGAATGGAGAAAGAAGGAGGAGAAAAAGAAGGAGCTTTGGCCTAGGGTTTGAGATTCCAAGAGATTTAAGAGGTTTTTGAAGAAAGTTCAAGAGGCAAAAGTGTGGGAAATCACTAGAGCTTCATTTTGAACAAAGTCATCACTTGGTTGGTGGAAGTTTAAGGTAAGCCTTATGTTTAAGTATGACATTTTAGTTGGGTTATGGTTGAGAAAGACTAAGAATGGAATGGGTATTGTGATTCTAAGATAAATTTCATGATTTGTGTTATTAGGATTGTTGCATTTTGGATGTCTTTTGATTTGGGAATTTTATTGATTTTGAGGAAAATGGTGAGAGGCAAGAGGAATGGAAAGCAAGAGGAGGAACTCCATTAGCAAGGAATCATAAGATAGGTTTTATGTTTATAGTTAAATAATGGGCCATTGATATAATTTTCAAAGAAATTAAGAATATAAAAATGTTTTCAAATTCATTGTTTTTGAATGCCTTGAGAAATTTCTATAATTGATGTGCAATGGTATGAATGATTTGAAAATGTTATGTGAATTGGATGATTGATGATTTGATATATGAATGTGGATGTTATGTGATTTTGCTTGAGGAATGATGATGCATTGCATATGAAATGATTTATGTAAATTTTGCATGATTTATGCAAAACAAGATTTCCAAGATTTTTGCCTTTGGGCAATCAAGTTTCAAGACATGATTATATGTTATGTGGGTTAGGTTAAGTCCACCCAAGAAACGTCTCGTGCACGATGACCATGAACGACCTTTCGCTACCGCTTGACCGTGGCATAGCATGATCCAATATTTGGACTCCTCAAGATTTGCCCATATAAGCTCATTAAATGAGACTATATGGTTGCCAAGAATTGTGGACTTGCCAAACCATTATGATGTGTTAGGTTGTATGTGTTATATGATGTGAATTGTGACAAGTTGAATTGCATTCATGATTTCATGAAAGTTTGAAAAATGAATGATTTGTGATTTCAAGAAAATGAAAAGAGCTCTTAGTTTATGATTTGATGAGCTTTTGAAAAATGAATGATCTGTGATTTCAAGAAAATGACAAGAGCTCTTAGTTTATGATTTTATGAACCATTGAAAAATGAATGATTTGTGATTTCAAGAAAATGACAAGAATTTTGAAGAAAACAATGTTTTATGATTCAAAGGAAATTTATATGGAAATGGACTTCTAAAACTGTTTTTTTCATTATTTGGTTATAAGCATAGAACCTTCTGGGCTCCCCAAGCTCACCCCCTATTTTCCCAATTTCGTGTTTTAGCAAGAAATCAGTGGAAGTGGATCAAGCGACTTGCGCTTGTTTTATGTGTATTTGAAGTTTGGTTATGTAAATGTATAGCTGTAATTCATATGAGCAAGTGAATAAGGTAAATGAGATATTGTTATTGGTCTTGGAAATTTGGCTAGGAAATGCCAATGAAATTGTAAAACTCTTATGTATGATGATTAATGCAATATGGACTTGAGTATGGTTGTGAATGTACAATTGCATCATTGTATAGGTTGGATATGATTAGATGATTAAGAGTGCGGTTGTTGCCTTGAATTGAGTTTGGAGTTACTCTTGGGATTAAGTTATGTTATATGAGGTTGCATGTTGCGTTTTATGCAGGTGGAAGTATTAGAATTGAAAATTGGTTGGTTGCATATTCAAGGGATGTGCTGTCAAATTTTCCTAAAATTTGACAGAACTTCGCTTCAGTTTTAAACCCTTTTAAGGCTTGAATTAGATCGGGAAGTCTGCATGAATATTGTAGTAGAAGTTCAGAACTTTCTAAGGGTATATCATTTGTCTCATTTGGACTTAGGGTTAAAAAGTTATGAGGTGAAGAATATATTCAGTTATTGTTCATGTACTGTTACATTGGTCTTTAATGAGTAGTGTCCTTTGAGTGGCTTTTTTCCTTGATTAATGATGGATTTAGCTTTTACATCCTTCATGAGAATTGTAGTTCATCTTGTTATCTTTCCATGGAGGTATAGTATGCACATATTGGAGCTAGGAATAAGAAGTTATAAGCTTTGAAAGATGGTAGTGTCAAGTGAATTGAAGTTGATTTTCAAAATTTGGAGTTTTGGAAATTGGCGTGTCCGTTAAACGGACACGAATGTATGTTAAACGGACAGCCTCGGGTGTCAAAACACCCCTTGCCCTACCCGTGTCTGTTAGATAGACATTCATGTCTGTTTAACGGACATTTGCGAAGAGTTTGATACCCACTCACCCGAATGTGTCCGTTAAACGGACATGGCTGTCCGTTTAACGGACAGCTACAGGTCACCTTAGGAAAAACGTGTTTTGGACTAGTTTTGAGGCCGAATCTCGTTTTGAGCCCTCTAATACGAGTTGTATATCTTGATGTTATCTTTCAAATGGCTTAAGAACGAAGTTATTTGGATAATTTCAGAAAACGTTTTGGCAATCACGCAAAAAGAGTTTCAATTGGATTTTGGAAGTGAGCATGGTCCATTGTTTTGGGCATAAATCCCTCATAAGACCTCCAATTGCGGTGAGGCTTGAACCATTGGATTTATAAGGAATATATCTTCCTTGATACAAAAATTGGGATTATTTGGAGTTAGATTGAGAAAGTTTGCATCAAAGTAAGTTAAAGGTCGGTTAAGAGGGCATGTTTCCAGTATGAACTCTTTTAGGCTTTTGGAGTGTATCTTGAGTTATATAACTCCGATTGAAGCAATTCTTGTCTTAAATTAAACAAGAGTCATAAGGCTATGATTTACAAGAGAATTTCAAATGAATTTAAGATATTGAGTTTTTCAAATTTGGTGAACGCGTAGTGGAAATAAGTTCAAGTATGATGATTAAGTACATGGGCACACTAAGAGACTTTGGTAAGTAAATATTGGGAGCGTTTTGAGCATGAGAATGAATTCATGATGTCTTTAAGGGTTCAAGGGATTAAGAATGAAAAAAAATTTATAACCCTTCAAAGTAATACACACGCTCATGTTTCACGATTTTAAGCAAGAGAGTTGGGTGCCGAAAACGGGATCCAACAGTCGAGATCCGATCTCCGGGTCGGGTTCTGACATTTTGTGGTATCAAAGCGCCGGAATTGAGATCTTATATGGGCGCATATGTAAAAGTTACATGCAAGAGCAAATTGTTAAGAGTTTGGGCCAATCGAATTAGTGAATAAATTGAAGTTGTGGATTAGTGAAAATGAGAAATAGTACATGGTCAAACATGACCGGTAATGAGTCAATGCATCTGTTAATGAAATCGATTATGGTATCAATGACATACTATGGTGCTTATCCTTGGATGTGGGAAATATGTGAATTATGAGCATGGATTGTTTGAGGAAAAGTAGGAGGACAAGGATTAAGGGTTCAAGTAGAACTTCATGAAAGTCGAAATTCTTATGGTTTTAAGAAGATGAAACCGGAACCCCAGTGGATGCATGCTTATAATAAATTCAATGAGCCAAGTTTGTTTTCATTAAATCAAGCAAGAAAATTTCATAATTTAAATTGCATCATAATCGTTACATCAGTTGTGCATTAAGTGCATTATGAAATGTTACATGTTTAATATGTCGATTATGTGAATGATTGATGAAATGACTTTAAAAAGGGGTTTTTCTTTTTAAGAATACAAGTTTATGAAATTATGCTTTCAGACATGATTTGTGCAAGGATATCACGTTGTGAAAAGCAAGTTTACAAGAAAGTGCCATTACGAGCACCAAGATTACAAGTTTTTGAAATCTGTGCTGTATGAAATATGTGATGATTTTATTTCCACAAGTTTAAGTCAATGGCAAATATATATATACATACATATATATATATGTAAGATGTGAAGTGAAGGATAATGGGACAATGAGATGATCGATAGAAATGTTTGTATAAGTTCAAGAAGGTCAAATTGGTTGTTGTTGGGAGTATTTGTATGGAAATCCATAATTATGCACAAATGAGTGTATTAAGCACATAAGTAGAATATGTGTGAAGATGATAGAGGAAGAAACCTATGATTTAGTGAATATTATTAGTCATAGTTTCCCATAGTTTAAAGCCTAAGTGATCAAGTAGACATAGATTGAGAGTTGTTGATGATGTTATAATAAAGAATCAATTCTAAGATTAAGAGAAGAATATTGTCTAGGATTAATGAAGATCAAAGTATCAATCATGTAAGAGATTGATTTATGAATTGATGAAGATAAGTTTGTGGATAAAATATGATGATGATAATAGGAGATTGATTAAGACTGCAGGAATAGTATAGATGATTGCAGCAAAAATCCTCTTTTGAAGAGGGATTTCATTAAGTTAGAATAAGCAAATCAAATGGTTCATGTTAAGAGTAATCAATGAAAGAATTAATCAGAAAAGAGTATGTGATGATTCGAAAGTGAGTACACTCACTATAGAGACCTTGATTGCTAACATGAGGAGTATGTAAGTCTATGTTATATATTACGCGAAAGTATGTTTGGGAGATATTGGTATGACTTGATGAATATATTAAAATAACCCAAATTAAGTTTGCAAATAAGCTGCAAATTGTGGAGAGAAAAAAATCATTCGAGGAAGAAAGTCAATAAGAGGAATCGAAAGGAAAGTGAGTCAATATACCTCATTGAGGAATTAGTTAAGTAAGGAATCACAAGGGCTAATCGAGAGATACATGAAAATTGATAATGATTGCTTAAGTTAACAAATGCCCAATAGCCCTATGGAATTGGAGACTATTTGATGATGTATGAAAGGTATTCAGAAAGATGCTAACAAAAAAAAAAACAATTTGAGGAGAATAGTTTGAATACATGAAGAGAAATGTATAAAGACCTATGAGTGAATTTTGATACATGGCCTAGAGCTGCAACATTGATGATTGTTTTGAAAGTTTGGAGACAACATATGTACAGGAACATGTATGAGCATGCAAATACAGATCGTAAAAGTACAAGGCAATTACTGAATTGGGAGAATTAAATATGAAACTCAGGAGATTGAGATATGTATCAAAAGACTATAATTGCACCAGTAAGAGATTCCAAGTGAGGCTAAGTGTTGCATCCGATACATTAAGCATGAATTCGATACTATGATGTCCAGAACTAGAGCAACAAGAAGCATAGCAGGTGGGACATAGTTTATCCCAAATTAAGGATAAAAAGATTGTGAATCTTATTAAGAAATTGATACGGATTTGAATTTCGAGTTCAAATAGGAAGAATGATACCAGGTGAATGAAATAGGAAGTATATGAAATCAATAAAGATGATTAAGTAAAAAGGTTGCTAGCAAAGTACAAATGGTAACATGAGGTATGCATCCTAGCAGGATTTCATCGAAAGATCTCTTAGTGATCAAGAATGTCAAATAAGCAAGTGAATGTAGGAATTGATGGTCTTAATTATCAAGAATATGCTTAAAGCATATAGTTGAAGTACATAAGGTTATGAGATCCAAGTATAGCTTTAATTTATTGTAAGTACAAAATCACAGTTCTAGTGAATTCAATCAAATGCGGTATGAAGAATTAGATGATAGAAAGATTCATCTTTTTAGCATTATGATGATAAGAAAGGTCTACAAGTTATAGAAGGCTAGAATTGAAAAGGATATGGACAGGTGAAATGAGTGAGTGATAAGAATCAAGTGAAGTAAGAAAGATGAATTAGAAGAATCCAAGAATAGGCATGGAAGTGGTATGTTAGCTCACAGTCACTTACCATTATTATGATGTGAACATCAAGCATAAGACGAGTTACCCCAGTGATGCTCTCAGAGTTACATGCTTTTACTCTCACGAGTACATGATTATGAGTACATGTTTAAGAGTGCCACCGTGCCAAGGTGCACTCAAGATCAAATAAGCAGGGTCAGGATGGTGAGCTATCTGAATAAGTCATGCAAGAATAAGTTGAATCCGTTAATTAAGGATTTAAACCCTTGCCACTAGATCAGTAAGATAGGAATTTCGAGGACGAAATTTTTTTTAAGAGGGGGAGAATTATTGGACCTCGAATCTTTTTGGTAAGCTAGGATTATTAAATAAGGATTTTTGAATGATTATTCATGAGTAAAGAAGTTAAGAATTCTTGAAATTGAAATGAAATAGAAGATATGGTATAAATACGAGATGGATTAATGTGGAACTAATTGACATGTTAATATGCTTAAGGTAAGGTGTCATGAAATTAGGTGGCATGATTTAATGGGATTCAATTATTGTATTTTGTGGACTAAATTAGCATGTTAAGGAAATTTGATTAACATGCTGATTAGACTAAGACTATATGACATGGATTAAGTGTATTAAGGTGTTATGAAGGTTGTAAATGTATTAAGGGTTAAATGGGCCTTGGACTCAAGTTGGGCTTAAGTGGTGATATAAAAAGAAGAGGATTAAAAGAGAGTAATGAGTTAGGTGGCATGAATTAATACAATTAAATGTGCTAGTTGAATTTAAGAGTTTAGAGTTCAATTGGGCCTAAGAGAATAATGGGCCTAAATCAAATGAAAAGAAGAAGAAATAGTTTGGACTTAAGTGATTTAGTAGGATGAGAAGAAAGAAGGAAGAATAAATTGGGCTTTGGGTCCAAATGAAATGAATAAAGAAGAGAGAATATAAATGAAATGGGCTTAAGTTGTAGTAGGAAAATAAGAAGGAAGGAATTTAATGAAGTGGATTTGGGCTTGAGTCCATGAAGTGAAAATTAAAAGGAAAAGAATGGAAACAAAATAAAGAAAAGAAAATAAGTTGGGCTTAAATGAAGAAGTGGGCTTGAGTAGTTTAATAAGGTAGGAAAAGAAGAAAAGAGAAGAAAGGAGTAGGCAAATGGGCCTTTGGGCTTAAGTGACTTAGTAAGAGTATAAAAGGAAGGAGGATAAGTGAGTTAGTAGTAGGAGAAGAGAGAGGAACGAAAATTTAGAAGAGAGAAGGAGGAGGTTTCGTGAATGGAGAAAGAAGGAGGAGAAAAAGAAGGAGATTTGGCCTAGGGTTTGAGATTCCAAGAGATTTAAGAGGTTTTTGAAGAAAGTTCAAGAGGGAAAAGTGTGGGAAATCACTAGAGCTTCATTTTGAACCAAGTCATCACTTGGTTGGTGGAAGTTTAAGGTAAGCCTTATGTTTAAGTATGAGATTTTAGTTGGGTTATGGTTGAGAAAGACTAAGAATGGAATGGGTATTGTGATTCCAAGATAAATTTCATGATTTGTGTTCTTAGGATTGTTGCATTTTGGATGTCTTTTGATTTGGGAATTTTATTGATTTTGAGGAAAATGGTTAGAGGCAAGAGGAATGGAAAGCAAGAGGAGGAACTCCATTAGCAAGGAATCATAAGGTAGGTTTTATGTTTATAGTTAAATAATGGGCCATTGATATAATTTTCAAAGAAATTAAGAATATAAAAATGTTTTCAAATTCATTATTTTTGAATGCCTTGAGAAATTTCTATAATTGATGTGCAATGGTATGAATGATTTGAAAATGTTATGTGAATTGGATGATTGATGATTTGATATGTGAATGTGGATGTTATGTGATTTTGCTTGAGGAATGATGATGCATTGCATATGAAATGATTTATGAAAATTTTGCATGATTTATGCAAAACAAGATTTCCAAGATTTCCAAGATTTTTGCCTTTGGGCAATCAAGTTTCAAGACATGATTATATGTTATGTGGGTTAGGTTAAGTCCACCCAAGAAACGTCTCGTGCACGATGACCATGAAAAGCCTTCGCCCGGCTGCCCGACTGTGGCATAGGATGATCCAATATTTGGACTCCTCAAGATTTGCCCATATAAGCTCATTAAATGAGACTATATGGTTGCCAAGAATTGTGGACTTGCCAAACCATTATGATGTGTTAGGTTGTATGTGTTATATGATGTGAATTGTAACAAGTTGAATTGCATTCATGATTTCATGAAAGTTTAAAAAATGAATGATTTGTGATTTCAAGAAAATGACAAGTGCTCTTAGTTTATGATTTTATGAACCATTGAAAAATGAATGATTTGTGATTTCAAAAAAATGACAAAAATTTTGAAGAAAACAATGTTTTATGATTCAAAGGAGATTTATATGGAAATGGAATTCTAAAATTGTTTTGTTCATTATTTGGTTATAAGCATAGAACCTTCTGGGCTCCCCAAGCTCACCCCCCTATTTTCCCAATTTCCAGGTTTTTAGCAAGAAATCAAGTGGAAGTGGATCAAGACAGCTTGTGCTTGTTTTATTGTGTATTTGAAGTTTGGTTATGTAAATGTATAGTTGTAATTCATATGAGCAAGTGAATAAGGTAAATGAGATATTGTTATTGGTCTTGGAAATTTGGCTAGGAAATGCTAATGAAATTGTAAAACTCTTATGTATGATGATTAATGCAATATAGACTTGAGTATGGTTGTGAATGTACAATTGCATCATTGTATAGCTTGGATATGATTAGATGATTAAGAGTGCGGTTGTTGCCTTGAATTGAGTTTGGAGTTACTCTTGGGATTAAGTTATGTTATATGAGGTTGCATGTTGAGTTTTATGCAGGTGGAAGTATTAGAATTGAAAATTGGTTGGTTACATATTCAAGGGATGTGCTGTCAAATTTTCCTAAAATTTGACAGAAGTTCGCTTCAGTTTTAGACCCTTTTAAGGCTTGAATTAGATCGGGAAGTCTTCATGAATATTGTAGTAGAAGTTCAGAACTTTCTAAGGGTATATCATTTGTCTCATTTGGACTTAGGGTTAAAAAGTTATGAGGTGAAGAACACATTCAGTTACTGTTTATGTACTGTTACATTGGTCTTTAATGAGTAGTGTCCTTTGAGTGGCTTTTTGCCTTGATTAATGATGGATTTAGCTTTTGCATCCTTCATGAGAATTGTAGTTCATCTTGTTATCTTTCCATGGAGGTATAGTATGCACATATTGGAGCTAGGAATAAGAAGTTATAAGCTTTGAAAGATGGTAGTGTCAAGTGAATTGAAGTTGATTTTCAGAATTTGGAGTTTTGGAAATTGGCGTGTCCGTTAAACGGACAGCCTCGGGTGTCAAAACACCCCTTTCCCTACCCGTGTCCATTAGACGGACATTCATGTCCGTTTAACGGACATTTGCGAAGAGTTTGATACCCACTCACCCGAATGTGTCCGTTAAAAGGACATGGCTGTCCGTTTAACGGACAGCTAGGGGTCACCTTGGGAAAAACGTATTTTTGACCAGTTTTGAGGCCGAATCTCGTTTTGAGGCATCTAATACGAGTTGTAGATCTTGATGTTTTCTTTCAAATGGCTTAAGAACTAAGTCATTTGGATAATTGTAGAAAAAGTTACGGCAATCTCACCAAAAGAGTTTCAATTGGATTTTGGAAGTGAGCATGGTCCATTGTTTTGGGCATAAATCCCTCATACGACCTCCAATTGAGGTGAGGCTTGAGCCATTGGATTTATAAGGAATATATCTTCCTTGATACAAAAATTGGGATTATTTGGAGTTAGATTGAGAAAGTTTGCATCAAAGTAAGTTAAAGGTCGGTTAAGAGGGCATGTTTCCGGTATGAACTCTTTTAGGCTTTTGGAGTATATCTTGAGTTATATAACTCCGATTGAAGCAATTCTTGTCTTAAATTAAACAAGAGTCATAAGGCTATGATTTACAAGAGAATTTCAAATGAATTTAAGATATTGAGTTTTTCAAATTCGGTGAACGCGTAGTGGAAATAAGTTCAAGTATGATGATTAGGTACATGGGCACACTAAGGGACTTTGGTAAGTAAATATTGGGAGCGTTTTGAGCATGAGAATGAATTCATGATGTCTTTAAGGGTTCAAGGGATTAAGAATGAAAAAAAAAATTTATAACCCTTCAAAGTAATACGCACGCTCATGTTTCACGATTTTAAGCAAGAGAGTTGGGTTCCGAAAATGGGATCTAACAGTCGGGATCCGATCTCCGGGTCGGGTTCCGACAGTCCTTATTTACCTATCTAGGACTCTCTATCTCTTCCAAAAGAGTAGCATAAAGACTATTCTCCACTACTAAAAGAGATACAAAAAAGGATCTCCATCCTGAGCACTAAGGTTCTATCTTACTCAGAGATTGACTCTCATTAAATCAATCTTACAATCCTTACACACTTATCGATTTGCTAAGGTTCTATCTTACTCAGAGATTGACTCTCATTAAATCAATCTTACAATCCTTACACACTTATCAATTTTCTCATATTTTCTTATTTAAAGGGGTTATCAAAGATATAGAGAGGTTATTTAACAAATTATTATAGAATGGAGCTAATGAAACTAGAGCACATTATAAAGTTAGTCAGGTTATTATCTGTAAAGTAAAGGCAATTAAGTGATTATGCATTCAACAATTAAGAATCATAAAAAAAGTGTTTAAAAATTACTACGGAGAATCCTCTCAAATACAAAGGCCTTATAGATCAAGTGGATATATATATACTTGCTAAAAAGAAGGAGCTTTATTATGGGAGGGGGAGTAATAGCAATCCATCATGGTTTATAAACCAATTGTTTAGCTTGAGGGACTCTCTAAGTTGAGCACAATTTTTATAATAAGAGATGGGAAGCATGCATCACTATGATTTGATAATTGGAGCTTATATGGCTCTCTAACTCATTCCCCCTTATAGAGTCCTTAATCCTACAATTCTCAAAACATAGTAAGGTGGCTTTAATTATAAATATTTTTAGAATGGAAAGAACACTTCCTAAGGCAACTGGGAAATCCTAGTCCTTAGTATCCACCTAACCCTAGAGAAAATGACTCATTAAAACAAAAATTAGGGATGTTCACTAATTCATCATATACCTCAATACCTAATCCAACCTTAGGCTAGGGTAATACGGGGTAAAGAACTACAACCTAGAGTTTATACCTTTCTTTAGTTAGTATCTCTAAATATATTACTTATTTTGGACAACCTATTAGCCCCTAATATCTCTAATAGATGCTCCCCTTCCAAGCTTGTACTAAAATCTTCTAGCTTATTATATCTAGGATGCACTAGATATGTTATTTGGGAACTCGAGAATTTTAAGAAGTTCAGCCAATACTAGTGACCAACTTGTACTAAAGATCAAGGCTCAATTACATGAGCAATTACTTCTAAATGGCCTTTAGTATTAAACAAGGTATCCATATACAGTTCCAAAGTTAAGAGAAGCAATAATCAATTTATTTCTGAAGAATCCATGCTAGATAATAGTTTTTGAAAGATAAAATTTGTGAGCATACAACGAGTGGACAAGAAAGCAAGAAAAAAACATGCAAACTCTTGGCTCGTAAGTTTATCTCCAGAATATTACATGCACAGTGAGTAAAGGAACAAAGATCCAACAAAAATGGAATTTTTGTGTGGAAGGTACTGAATGGAAATTGAGACAAACAACGGTGATGTGCCAGGTTTAAGTAAACAATTTTCTATTGAAGGCTAGAGAGCTCGTAGCGTGTTGTATAAAAAGTGAGTTGTCAATCATATGATATGACCATGTGCTTTTAATGCCAAAATATTGGAAGATTTAACATGTATTAAATCAAACTTTATATAATTTTGAATTTTATTCATGAATTTTTTCAAATTCTCAAAAAAAAAAGAGAGAAAAGATAATTTAATCAAGTTGGACATGATTTCAAAATTTGGGGGACTTTCAACTTTAATACGAGATATTTAATAAATAGAGACTAATGTAAGATATTATAACTCATTTGAGCCTAACTGGTATCTAATTAGAATTAATTATGATTTTAACTAAATTTTAATTAAAATTATAATTATAGTTCAAATAAATTACCATAAAAGCTTCTTACTTACGCTCTCTATACTACTTGTAGAATTATCTCAACTTATTCATATGGATAAGATTAGATATTAGACATTTGTGTGACCATAATAACATGCTTTAGAAATCGATTCCATGGAAGTTCTAAAAAAGGATTAAGCTTCACTATAAGTACAAATTTATGATTCCTATTTTATAATATTTTATGCATTAATCAAGTTATAAACTGAAGTTATCGTAAATACAGTCGATAGTATCTACTGTATTTAAAGTCAATTATGTTCATTCATTCTAAATTAATAATTTTTTATAATTGATATTTTAAAATAACCCTTTCGAATCTCAATTTGCTCTAGCTAGCAGATTCTTTATATAATTTAAAAAAATTAAAATAATTCAATGAAGGACAAATTAGAAGTATACAAGGTTTAGCCACAAAAATCACAGGTTACTCATTTAACTAAAGTGACTGCTCAACCTGATACCTTCCTATTGTTACAGGGCATTTCCCCAAAAATCAAGCTTACTCTTTTATCTCTTTCCCTCCTTTATTTTTGATTGCGTGAATCAGATCAACCTATCTCTTCTTTTTTAGGAATGCTCGAGTGGCAGTTATGTGCAGTTTATAGCTTACTCATTTGTTTCTACTATTTGCATATCTCCTTATAGGTCCTCACCTTCTGTATTGCCTTTATAAGTGTCCTTTACTCCATTTTATAGCTTGTGCTTGTGATTTCCAGTAAGATTTGGCATTTTTTGGTTGTATATGATGATCTTTCTTGATTTTCCTCAATTTTTCCAATTTGTCATTCCCCTCCTTCCCCTTTCTTATCTTAGTTTAATTTCTAGGAATCTAAAATTTCTTTAAAACTTTCTCCTAAACTTTTAGCCATCAACTTTAGATGTATAAATTGAGTAAGTATAGTTTGTTGCTCTTCCTTCCTACTATATATTACCTCAAAGCATCTTTTATTCATTTCATTCGATACTTTGTATATGCAAAATCCCTGATAACTGCATAATATACCATATTTCCAATCCCATGTCAAGTGTTTTTTTGTTTTTTTGAGATTTTTATTATTTTTTGTATTTAATTGCTCCCTTTTTTAGGTCTTAATTGTCTTTATGGGTCAAAAACAGGAGAAATCAGATAACAATAAAGTAAAAATTGAAAGATTAAAGTTGTCTTTGAAGGACACGACTATGTGGAGGTGGACAAGACCATTTCTTAGACCTTATAGCTTCTTAGAATTGTATTTCTACATAATTTTCAAAGAGTTGAAGTTATATAGAGGGATATAATCATACAAGGTCTTGTAGGTGATCATATCCACTTAAAACCCCTAATTTTCAAGCTATAAAAGGGCAAAACTAAGAGAAAAAGAGAGGCTAGAGGGAAGCTCAAGAAAGGCTCAAGGAAAAGCAAATTGATGGCCTAATATGACAGGAAAAAAAAATGAAGAATAAGCAAGGAAACATATTTGGAGTGAATTACCATCAATCTAAAGTGGATTATATCAACATTAAAAAGGATTTCATCATATTTCTTTTGATTTTCTGTTTTTTTTACTTTGATGTTATGTATTTTACGATCAGGAACTAAAGCTTTATTGATGCTTGGATTAGATGAACCCCAGGGTTGACCTTGTAGTGATTTTACTTTAATTTAATTTAATTCATTCTTTAGTTTCATTGAGATTCAATTATATGTTCTTAATTATTCTTAAATTAATATTGCCAGTATATTGATTCATGTATGGTTTCATGCAACTGAGATTAAGCAATTCAATGTATGAATAGATCTAATATAATTTGAGTTACATGCAAACCAAAAGATAGGTCAACATAAATCCTTTGAATTAAGGTTGAACCTAATAGTGAAATTCACAAATTGATTAATGCAATTCTATGAGTTTTATTTAGAAAGAGATTTGGTTAATCAACCTAAGATTAAGTATTAATAGCCTTAAAAAGACATTAACATAATTAAGGATTTTTATTGTCTAATGAACTATAGATTAAATTGATTAGTAAAATTATGATTTCATAAGAAGTCCTAAATGGATTCAAATTCTAAGTGTCATTATCTTCTTTGATTGTAAGTTTAATCTTTGTTCTAGTTAGTTCATTGTATTGATTTATTTCAGTTTATTATTTTAGCTTTAAATTTTATTAATCATAAACATCATAATTTATTAGATTAGATAATAGAAAGATGGTAAGTAATAGTAATTTTAGTCCTTATGGGATCAACCCTACTCACTAGTACTAACTATAGCTACACTGTGCATATGTTGTTAAAACTAAAATAACACCACCAATCCCAAATTGATCACATATACTAGGAGATTTCCTTGTTAAATTCTATTTTTTTTCCTTACAAATATCTAATAAATCACACATAGGTTAAATCGGAATTTTGAAGATGACATAGGGCTAGTCTTTCCTCCCATATACTCAGTCAATAAGAGCACCTAAAAAAGACCTATTCATGTATCTCATATTGTTGCTTATATAGGGGACATATTGCAGACGACTTAACATATCCTTAGTAGGCAATTTTGTTAAAGTAGATAGCCAAAGTATAAATGACACTTTTGGGATTAGGGATTCATTCCAGATCACCTTATGGCATTTCTTGGTTTCTACTCTAAGCCTCATAATTTCCTTACAATACTTATTATTGAACTCACCTTTAGAATTCCACAACTATACATAGGTATCATCCTTTTCTTCACAAAAGCTGTAACTTAGGACTATAGTGATCAAGCCTAAGGGATCATTTTTCCATCAATCTAATTCGATACATATATTAACCTTTGTGTTCATAAAAATGTACTGCAATCGATTTCTTATGAAAATGTCATTAAATCATTACTAGTTTAAAAAAGTAAAACATTTTTCCTGACTACTTTATAATGATGAATTCTTTGTTGACTTACTCAATTATCTCGATACAATTTATATTATATATAGTACTAACAATTGTTCTACTCTTAATAGTATAGGTCATAAATAATATCAAAATATAGTAATTTTCATATGAGATACTTTGATAATCTTGTATCTAAAATTAATTATACAACCATCCTAAAAGGACATCCATAAACACACAACTAATTTTCATTTGAAATCATTATAATTAGTCTAGTTTAGTGAACTTATTCTCTAATAAGCACCATATTTTTGTTTAAATAAATTTATAATTAAATTTATGAGAATGATAATTTTTCATTAAAATATAACATATGCTAGTTTTGCCTTTCCATCAATATCATATATTAATAAAATATAAATAGGAATAATTTAGAAAGAATACACAAATACAATTTAGAGAAAAGAAAGCCTTTATTAGATCAATTAATAATGTCATACATTTATCACAACCAATCAATTGATTGTAAGAGAATAAACTGACAATCTCACATTTGTAATAAAGTCAATTGTCTAATATCTAATACCATATCAATTCATATGTTGATAATGTCTCCTTTGAAACAAAGTCTCAATGAGAGTATCTATAAGGTTCTCTTCAATGTGTACTCGCTCCAATGTAATATCTTTTTGGTCTATTATCTCTTTAATCGAGTGAAATTTCCTAAGTACATGCTTAGAACATTAATAAGTCCGAATCCTTTTTATATGAAATAGCACCATTATTATCATATTTCAATATTATCATCTCAACAATTCTAGGAACAATTCCAAGTCCATTAATGAACTTCTTTATCTAAACATCTTCCTTTTTCACCTCATACACTGAAATGTACTATGACTTGGTTATATAATTAGTAATAATTGGTTGTTTAGAACTTTTTTAACTTATTGCACGACTATTTAAAGTAAATATATACCTTGATTATGATTTTTTATCATTATGATTAGACCAAAAATCATATATGAATACATCTTAGCTCAACACCTCTATAGGATAAAAAATATCTTTAGTTTAAGTAATTTAACCTATGATCTTATATGATTGATCCAATAGTCAAAACATATAACATATGATCCTGTATGATTGATCCAATAGTCAAAACATATGGAATGGAATTCACTTTATCTTTCTTCATGTGTCTTTGAAAACATACTCTTTCAAAGAAAATCCTATAATACATAAGTTAGAATCTCCTATTAGAATTTTTCATGCTAAAACTCTTTATCACTTTGTCTATGTATATGAATTAGGATAAATCAAACAATCTTTTTTAATCCATCCTTATAGATTTTTATTCATAGAATATAGGCTAATATTCTCATATAGTAATAGACAACTAAATCTTTATAGAAGAAAGCACCAATATTATTTTCAATTAGTAATATGTCATCCACATATAGTAATAGGAAGATAACTACTCTCCTATTAACCTTTTTTATATATATAAGGTCATGACCCGATACCACATCAGGCCCATGACAATCGTCACGTAACCGGGCTAAGGACACTCACGGTATCCTTAATCCGACTATTCAAGATTAATTGATTTTTTTTTCTTTTTTTTGAAAAATTTGGGCAGCACAATGGCTGTGTTTTAAAAATCCTAAAACTTGCAAACATTTTTTTTAAATACACTTCTATACTTATATCCAACCACAACTTCAGGACTTTAAAGCCCACTCAAGGCAATCTCAACCATAGCATTAAAAGATTCATACATAAAGTCATTTATAAAACACAAGGCAATCAAAAGTTATTTTACAAAAGCATAAAGCATATCTACTAAAACACAGTTCATGAGCCACTAGACAATAAAAGTACAAAATAAGAAGCTACCCACATGCGGTAATACCCTAAAAATGTCAAAAGATCTCACGATCCACTCAGAGCTTCAAACTCACTAAATTAATCTGCATGGTTGGAAAGTGGAGGGGGGTGAGTACACTAGGTACTCAATGAGTAGGAAAAGCATATAACACAAATAGAATTCGATCATACCAAGACAATGACATAAAAACACATAGGCCTAGTCTATGCCTCATCATATACTGGTTAGGAACTGTAATATCCCGTCCCCATATTAAAGGTTATGACCTGAAATTTCAGTACATGCGAGCTCAAAGAGAAATTGAGATTTAGGGGTGCATTTTCTTGCTCAGGCATCATGTTAGCATTTATGCACATAAATACAGAATGTTTTCACATTAAAAAAAAGTGTACATGCATTCATTGACAACTTCCGGGTATAATTGATATTAAATGTGTTTTTATTGGAAATGAGGAGTAGAAGGAGTAGAAAGAGTGATCTTGGTATGAGTTGTAATAAGGAAAGATTTACAAACAAGATTGGTAGTGATCTGGAAAATATTCACTGAATATGCTTCAGTCATTTAGCCTCAACGTTTTCTCTAGTAATTCAAACGAGATGATTCTTGATTTGGATTAAACTAGAGATATATGGCTACATTTTGTGTGAAGACATCAAATTTCAATTCTGTGTCTAAGAGTCTCAAATATTGTCATGAAGTGAAGAATTGGGTGCAGTGTTGGTGTATGAAAGAAAAGTTTGTCTTTAGACTTTAGGGGAAAATTTGGGATTAATAAATATAGATTTTAGCAAAGGTGCCTTCTGGAAAGTTGTAGATCTTTTTTTATCTTTCGAACGGTATAAAGTTTGTAAATTTTGGATATCGGAGTCAAAAGTTATGCGTCTTATAAGTGGAGATGTTCTGGGCAGAAAAGCAGACGCAGAAAAGCAAATCGTAAAAGCGACGCAGTAAAAGCGATACGAAAAAAGCATACAAAAAGCGAGCAGAAAAAGGCGTAAAAAGCAAACGATGCAAAAGTGAGACAATATAGAAGTTAGACGATAGAATTGGCCTTCTAGGTCATCATAAAAGTTTTAGATCCAGAAGTCTTCTTTCCAATGGTCTAAAAATGAAGTCAATCAGAAATCTGTAGCAAAAGTTATAGCATTTGCACTAAGACATGTACATTTCAGGTGAGGGCAAAAAGGTGTTGGAGTCTTTTGGCCATAACTTCTTCTTTAGACCTCCAAATAACTTGATTCTTGAACCATTGGATTCGTAAGACATTTCCCTACTGCTTCACCAAGAATCATAGTCATATGAAGCTAATTGGGAAAGATTTAGTGAAAAGAGTGAGACGGGTACAATGAGTGTGTTCTTCAATAATATGAACTGGTGTTATCCCACTGAACATGCTTCAGTGTTTTAATGATATCTTGATTTTTAGAAATCAAAATGAGATGATTTCTTATTCGTGGTGAACTAGAGACATGAAGCTACAAATGGTATGAAGGACTTGGAATCTGATTCAGTCTCTAAGATGTCTAAAATTCTTATGGAAGTTATGCATAGTGTACTGTTATGGACAAGAACAGTCCAAAATGTTTAAAGTGTAACTTCTGAATCATTGAACCAGATTGAATGCTTTTAGTGATATTAGACCTGTAAGACAACAGAGAAGAGTCTTCTAGAAGAAAGTGATGTGTAAGAATGGTCAAGGATATTTCTGACAAGACACTTAGTTTAAAAGAACATAAGCCTATAAGGAAGGATAAAATGGACTTTTTGGACTCTTTAAGGGCATAAATGGAAAAAAGAAGTATGGTCTGGCTTATAAATTAAGGGGAAAACGAAAATGAAAAAAAAAGAGAGAAATATCATAAAGAAGAAAGAGAAATACTAAGACAAGAAGAAAGAAAGAGAGAGAAAGAAGAGAGAACAAGCTAGGGTTTTAATTTCCTGAGCCTTTAAGAGAGATTTTAAAGTTGTTCAAGAAGAGAATAAGGAAGAGGAAGATAAGAGCTTCCATTTGAGCTAAAGATCTCTTTTTGGTGATGAATTAAGATAAGATCTTTTTGACTCTTTTGGATTTTTGGAAGGATTCTAACTTATGGAGTTTAGAAATTGGTTGGGTTTAAATTTCCTAGAATCAATTTTGGAGATTTTACATTGTGAAATTTTTAAGTGGATTTATATTGAAGGTGATTTGGTCTGTTTTAGGAAACCAAGAGAATTCTTGTAGCACCCCCTTACCATAGAGTACCCACCGGAATACCCGTAGGTCATTCCGGTACATATCCTACGATAGGAGACCACTACTGACAACCACCACTAACTCCCCATGGCATCACAATAATAAAACAGTAATAAGAAATTGGTAACTTTTTAAAACCAAACTGTATTTCATTTCATTTCATCAAACTCAATAATCTACAAACTGTCAGTATTTTCAGTCTGTACATGTTCCAAAACACTTTACACTAAGTACCATACAGTAAGGCACAAATAACAGTTCTACTATAAGTCTCCAAAAGAAAGTCGAGCTGACCGACCTTTGAGCCATAGCCTCTCTCGCCAAACCGATGTAAAAGGCTTACAGTCCTGAGGGAGCTATCAGTCTACGCTTAATCCTGAAAAATAGATTGCAATTTTGGATGAGTTTGCGAACTCAATGAGGAACCATCGTCGATGGTTCTCCCAATTCATGAATCACACAAGCATGTTACACAGTGACAATGATAATGATAATCTGATCACTGATCAATCTTACAGATCACAGTACTAGTATCACGATCCACGATGTCTGAAGCAAAGTAGTCATATAATCCTGTCATGTAGAGTAAAAACTATTTCGGATAAGCATTCCAGTATGCAATGCACATGTGACTCTCTTTTCAGTTTATTTCAGTGTTGTGACCGGCGCTAAAGCGATGTCGATGATCGATGAGGCGCGTCTAGGGAGGATTATCACCCTTCGAGCTATAGGCTCATTTTCAGTATCAGTGGCGACTCGGTTCACAATTATTCTTTATCGGTTTATGCATCGTGGATGAATGCATATATGATTACACATCCCATAAGCAGTTAATAATTCATAGTCAATTAACAATCAAGTATCTCATAAGTAATCACTATTGACTTCACAAGTAATCCACGTAATCCCGATGAGGTAAACAAATCACATTAAACACATAGATTGAGATAACCACCCAGGTTACTCACCTATTACTCCGAGCTAATGTCGAAAAGTCTACGTGATGTCGATTGAACGCGCGCCCAATTGGGCCTCTATAAGAATCAAAGAAGATAATAGTCACTACTTATCCCATCCGAACTAGTAATGATGCACATGTAGGTGAAAATGCACGTTCATGATATTCCCGACCCTAATCTCATTTTTTTCGATAAAAAAATCCGTCTAAAAGTTAGAAACCTAATGGCGCTGACGGAACGCAATTCGGATCTCTATAGGTCCTCAATTCGGATCTCTCAGAAAATGAAATTACATATTCTATGAATCCGATGCCTCAAGAATTAGGTCAATCAGATGTCGGACGAAAAAGTTATTCCCAAAAGAACACAAAAAAATTAAATAAAACAATTAATATATATGTTGCCCCTATTTCCTTCTCTTTTCCCTATTTTCAAATCGAAATTCGAACACCTATAACTCTTTGCACACAATTCAGAAAATTACAAACCATATCTCGTTGAAAAGCTCATGAAAAACTCTACAAGTTTTATGAAGGCCATAAAAATCAATTTCACCCCTAAGGGTGTCAAAAATCCAATTAAACCTACTGCCTAGTCAATGGGTTCTAAAACAGTATAGTATCTTGTAAATTCAATAACTTCTCATTTCCTTTGTCAACAATTACACAATAAATATGCTCCGAAAGATCTCAATGCTATCTACAACTTTCATGAACAACCTGAAATCAAATTCATTTGCTAACTAGGCCAAACAATTCACCAAAACAGTTGCCCACTGAAATTTTCCAATCTGAACAGTACATTTCAAAGCAGCATATCTCCTAGCACAAATGTCAAAACAATCACTACCTTATATCACTGGAAAGATAAGATCTCATACTTCAATTTTTATGAAGGATTCAAAATCCAATTCCATCCCTAATAAGTTCAAAACTGCAAAACAACTGACTGATCAGGGCAGCAGTTAATAACCTAACTTAGGTTCAGTATTTGCAAATTCATTACTCCCAAATATGATATCCAAAATTAGCATGCTATATACCATTTTCAAGATAATTACTTCCTCTAAAACCTTTCAGAAGATCACATAAGCCAATTCAATTCACATAAATTGCTAAAATTGCTTCTAACCAGAATGTGCACCAAATCCACTCTTAGTCTAGGTTTGTAACATCCCGTTACCGATGCGATGAGCATATTGGTACGGGTAGTGTCGTGATTGCATATTTAGTGATCGAGTGTTTTGTGGCCTTTGAGATAGATCATTTTGCACATGCATATACATAGTGACATGCATTCATGATTGTTCCAGCATTTAAATTATGATTATGAGTTGAATTGTGAATTTGAGATAATTGAGTTAGACATAAGTTATTGAGAATTAAGCGATAATTTGAATTGAATGATTGAATTATTTGAATTATGATTTGATTGAGAGTTTAAGAATAATTGGATTGTATAGTTGAGTCAGAGTGAAAATGGAACTGTGGGAGTTGGAAATTGAGAATTGAGTTTGGGATTGAGTGTTTTATATTTTTGAGGATTTATAGGAATTTTCCAAAATTTTTAGAGTTTTGTGTTCGGACCGAGAAAATGGCCTAGAGACTGACTTTAGAGTTCCGGTTCCGAAAGTGAGTGGCTAACGGCTTGAAAATTTAGAGTTATGAGATTAAGAATTATTGCGATGAGCCATTGAAATTAGAGATTGAAATTAAGTGAATTTGAGGACTTGTAGATTTTGGGTCTCGGTTGAAATCAACCCTTGTATGTATATATATATATGTGGTTTTGAAGTTGTGAGATAAACATTTCTTCCTCTTTTCTCTTCTCCCTCCCCGTCGACGATTTCGACTTTTTCTCCTTGGAGATTTTGTGGTTTGTTCCTTATTGAGAAAGCCTTGTGTGTGATTGAGAGTTGATGATGTTTTCGTTTGGGTTGAGAGTGAAATCAGTGGGAGTTTGAGCTTGGAGGATCTCGGACGTTTACGATTTTTAGGGCTTCGATCGAATCTGTGATTTGGTAAGTTTTTGTGTTTTAATGTTGTATTTATGGTTATTTATGGCATTTATGGTATTAAATGAGTTATATAGGGTAGTTGAATGTGGTTAATGGAATATTAATAGCGGAAATGTCGACCGGAGAAGATGAATTGGTCGCACGTCGCGACGTCTAAAATGGGGCCACGCCATGGCGCGAAAAGCGTGTTAATGGCGGCGAAACCTTGAGACGTCATGGCGAGCAAGTAATTGGATGCATGACAGTGATTGGTGAGCGTCATGGCGAGGCGAAGGAATGTTCGCCATGGTGAGCGTTTCCACTTGTGGCGAGTGTCCCTACGTCATGACGAATGGTCATCGTCATGCGAGGGGTGAAATTCTGAAGTGAAATGGTTTAGTCTTTTGAGAAGAACTTTTAGTGTAGACCTCCAATTGGGGTAATTCTGGAGTTGTTATGATCTAGAGAAAGAGGTCTTTGAGTGAGGTAAATTATAAGAGTTCAAAATTAAATTAGCGAGTTCTCAATCATAGAAAAAGAGCAGATTCTGGTTCCTTAAGTGACCTAAGAGTTATGTATTATCAATTGGAGTATAATTAGAATTTAAATGAGAGATTTGTGAAATTTTGGATGTTATTGACCTAGTGAGTGGCAATTTTGGTTGTGAATCGAGAGATAGCGGAATGGGACTAAAATTACTGGAAATCATGATCATGCATCATATAATTTTAAATGTGAGACATGTGCATTAGTGAATCTTATTGATTGAGCATATAGTGATGAGAATGCATTTGTATTGTTATAGAGGCGCCGTTGGATTATCAATCCACGGATATTGCTGGTACTTCCAAGCAGTAGCTCGGAAGTTACAGGTGAGTAACCTAGTTGGTTCCTCGATCTTTGTGTGGTAATCTGTGCTGTGAATGTGTGAATCAATTGTCAATGTGAGTGATATAAATGTGAGATAATTGTGCTGCAAATATGAGAAAGTGTTCTGATTGTGCGTGATTGTACTGAATGTGTTGCTAATGTGAATACTTGTGATTATGAATCAGTGTATAGTATTACGAGTAAGTGTTCTGATCGTGACAAGTGAGTGAAGTGATAATATATGTGCTAGCAACTGTGCAAGTGCTAGTGCATGCTAGGCATGATTATAAGAGGTAATTAAACAGTTGTGACTGAAGCATTCAGTATGTAGAGCTTTAAGCTCGAATATCGGTGAATAGGCCTAAGGCCAAAAAGAAAAATAGTGCATACCCAGAGGGCTCTCCTATCCCTAAAGTGAGTGGGCAGTAGTGCATATCCAGAGGGCTCTCCTACTTGCCAAACTTGTGATCATGGTGAAAAGTGCCCGAATTGGGAAAGTGTTAACGCTCAGTCACAACAATGACATAAAATGAGAAATTGCATACATTATGCATCTGACTGCGTAGTGAAATTGAGAATGCGTGTGATGTATGACAATTGTGAAGTGATATGTTTGAGTTATGTTATCGTATAAATATTTAAATTGTGTTCAGTGTTCTAAATTGCGTTAAAGTGTACTATGCGATATATTATGTGTATATGCATGAGTTGGGTGAACCATTGATGATGGTTTCTCACTGATTTCGCAAACTCACCCAATATTGCTAATATTTTTTAGGGCAGCGTTAGTAGGTTTCTAGCTCCCGAGATAGACGTTTTTCTGCATGCGAGTTCTTGGACAAGTGAAGCGATGGCACCTGGTCGATTAGTGAGGCGACTTTTGAGGGCGACCTAGTATAGACATTTTTATCAGTTTCCTTTTTGGGTTATTGTATTGAGACTTTAGGGGACTGATAGACTTGTCTATATTTTGGATTGATATTATGCAATGAAATTGGGGTTTTAAATTTTAGTGATTTGCTTATTGCGGTTTAATTATATTGATGCCATGCAGTATTTAGTGATAGTTGCGGCGGTAGCACTTCCTTCTTTGTGGGATATCGTCGGCACGACCCACAGGCGTCGGTGTGTACCTATAGTGAGGGGCTTCTGATAGGTGGTATCAGAGCATGGTTTGGCATCTTTTGGGCATAGTATATTTTAGGCTTGAATTCAAGTGAAAAAAATAGAAATTGATCAGATTCTTGTTGATTTTAGGTCATCCGTTCTTGGAGAGCAAGTGGATCAACCAGCTGACCTAGGATCCGTGGGAGCTAGTAGAGAGTCCCCGTGCCTCATTTCGATGAGTTGCCTCCCGAGTTCCGTGAGGCGGAGAGAAGGTATGATAGCTGCGTGGCGAGGCGGTTGACTTCTATGCGTCTGGGCGACTGCAGAGGTGAGGATGGTTAGAGAGGACGAGAGAGTCCTCGATCGGATGGGCTGCGACTCGAGGCGCTTTGACTATCTGATGTCTTTGCTTCAGGGTTTGGCTTATCAGTGGTGGAAGACTATTCGGACAGTTCTTCCAGGCCCTGCATGTTGACTTGGGATGATTTTCTGCGGGCATTCAGAGATAATTTCATGCCCAAGGTGTATTTAGAGATGAAGATGCAGGAGTTTCTTGGTGAGTCGAGGATCGATGTCGATGGCGACTATGAGGTCGAGTTCAATAATTTGTCGGCGTATCGTCTGCTTTTGCTTGCTTGAGTCGGCAGTGTCGGAGGTTTGGGGGTGGACTCAATATGGAGATCCGTACCAGATTGGCCAGATCAGATATGGGTACATTTATTGGTGAGGAAGATTTGTGAGATTGAAGCAGTTGTTGAGGCGAGTCGACCGAGGTGGATCGGGACCCAGGGCAAGAGGCCCGTGATAGTCGAAGCGATCTAGTAGAGGTTCAAGAAGCGTCGAGCGGGACCTTGAGTCGTCTAGAGGAGGTAAACAGTCAGATTGGGGCGAGGGGCGATTTGCTCGATCCGATGGTGGCCGTAAGCGGGCTAGAGGTTCAAGTCAGATGATCCCGCTATGTGAGTATTGTGAGAGGAGACACAGTGGGGAGTGTTGGAGGTTTACCGGAGTGTGTCTCAAGTGTGGTTCCATGGACCATCAGCTCCGAGAGTGTCCTTTCACTGTGGAGGCCCAGTCTGCTGTGACCGGTAGATCAGGCAGTGTTACCTCGGTGCAGCAGAGCCGTGGAGGTGGATCTGGTTGGAGAGGCCGAGGCCGTCTTGAGGATCTCAGTGTGGTCGAGGGATGAGTAGCGGCAGCGATCCGTGCTAGAGTATATGCTATGACTCGGCAGGAGGCTCAGGAGTCTCCAGATGTTGTTGTGGGTATGCTTTTGATTTCTGGCTTTAAGGTTTATGCATTGATGGATCCTGGATCCACTCATTCTTTTATTGCACCGCATGTGGCATGTAGACTGCATTATGATAGGGAGAGATTGCGGTGTGGGTTGCGGTGAGTCGCCTTTGGGTAGTACTCTTGCTTTGGGTGGTCTGCGAGGGTGTCCGATAGTGATTGATCGGCGAGTTGAGTGCGGACTGATAGTTTTGTCTTTGAGAGATTGATCGATTCTAGGGATGGGGACTACATCGTGCATAGGGTGTGATGGATTGTTATACCAAAGAGGTTGTGTTAGAATCTCTGGTCGACTAGAGTTATTTTTGGGGTGTTAGTCGAGGCGATTGCCAGTAGGATGATTTCCTTTCTGAGTGCTTTGAGATTGATGCGCGGTGGTTGTGAGGCGTATTTGGCTCATGTGGTGGACACTAGGATTGAGCAGAGGTTGCAGGATATTCCCGTGATTAGGGAATTTCCGGATGTGTTCCCCAATGAGTTACCAGGTTTGCCACCGGATTAGGAGACGGAGTTTGGGATTGACCTCGTTCCAGGTACCGCTCCTATATCTATACCTCCATATAGGATGGCACCGGTGGAACTGAGGGAGCTTAAGGCTCAGTTGCAGGAGTTGTTGGTTAAGGGGTTTATTAGACCCAGTGTTTCGCCGTGGGGAGCTCCAGTGTTGTTCGTGAAGAAGAAGGATGGGACTTTGAGGCTGTGCATCGATTATAGGCAGCTCAATCGGGTTACTATCAAGAATAAGTACCCACTGCCTAGAATCGATGATTTATTTGATCAGTTACAGGGAGCTCAGGTGTTTACCAAGTTAGATTTGAGATCCGGTTATTATCAGTTGAGGATTGCAGAGGCCGATGTGCCTAAAAGTGCTTTCAAGAGCAGGCATGGGCATTTCGAGTTCTTAGTGATACCGTTCGGGTTGACCAATGCCCCGGCAGCCTTCATGGCCTTGATGAATAAGGTATTTCAGCCCTACCTGGATCAGTTTGTGATTGTGTCCATTGACGATATTTTAGTGTATTCGAGGAGTAGACAGGAGCATGCGGAGCATCTGAGGATTGTGTTGCAGATCATGAGAGAGAGGCAGTTGTATGCTAAGTTCACGAAATGTGAATTTTGGCTGGATGAGGTCATTTTTCTAGGCCATATTGTGTCTGGTGAGGGTATCTGGGTGGATCCTCACAAGATTGAGGCAGTGCGGAGTTGGGAGGTTCCGAGGAACGTGTCAGAGTTGAGGAGTTTCCTCGGTTTAGCAGGATATTACCGGAGGTTTGTCGAAAGATTTTCAGTGATTTTAGCCCATGTGACAAAACTTCTGAGGAAGAATGTGGCTTTTAGATGGACTGATGAGTGTCAGAGGAGCTTAGGCATCGATTGACTACGGCACCAGTCTTAGCTTTGCCGTCAGGGTCCGGAGGTTTCGAGGTATTTAGTGATGCATCGCATCAGGGATTAGGCAGTGTTCTGATGCAGCATGGGAGAGTTATAGCGTATGCCTCGAGAAAGTTAAGGTCTCATGAGAGGAATTATCCAGTGCATGATTTAGAGTTGGCTGCAGTGGTGTTTGCTCTGAAGATCTGGAGACATTATTTGTATGGGGAGACGTTCCAGATCTTCACTGATCATAAGAGTCTGAGATATCTGTTGAGTCAGAGAGAGTTGAATATGAGACAGAGGAGATGAATTGAGCTGTTGAAGGACTATGACTGCACGATTGAGTATCATCTAGGGAAGGCCAATGTGGTGGCTGATGCGTTGAGTAGGAGATCTCATGTTAGTGCAGCTCAGATTCAGATTGAGAGGTTGCCTAGCCTGATTCAGTTGAGAGCGCTTGATGTGCAGATGGATTTAGCTCAGGATGGAGCTTTGATTGCTACTCTGAGGCTGAGGCCGATGTTGCATGATCGAATCAGGAGAGTTCAGGATCGAGATCCAGTGTTAGTGAGACTGATGGATAGAGTCAGATCAGGGTTGATTGCTGATTTTGAGTTGAGAGATGGGACTCTTTGGATGGGTCAAAAGTTGTGTGTGCCAGATGTGGATGATCTGAGACGAGAGATCCTAGAGGAGGCGCATGTGGCCACTTATGCCATGCATCCAGGTGTTACCAAGATGTATAATACCCTTAAGTTGCATTTCTGGTGGCCAGGTATGAAGAGACAAGTGACAGAGTTCGTTTCTCGGTGTTTGACGTGCCGGCAGGTTAAGGCTGAGCACTAGGCCCCAGTTGAGAGATTGCATTCGTTACCCATTCCGGAGTGAAAATGGGAGCGAATCACTATGGATTTTATTATGGGGTTGCCTAGGACGCCGAGGCAGCATGATGCGATCTGGGTCATAGTGGACCGGTTGACCAAATCGGCTCACTTCTTGCCAGTGCGAGAGAATAATACTCTCGATCAGTTGGCCCGAAGTATGTGGCGAAGATTGTGCGATCGCATGGGGTCCCGAGATCGATAGTGTCAGATAGGGATCCCAGATTTACTTCGAGGTTCTGGAGGAGCCTGCAGTCAGCTTTGGGTTCGAGGTTGAACTTTAGTACATCATTTCATCCTCAGATAGATGGGCAGAGTGAGAGGATGATCAAGACTGTTGAGGATATGCTGAGAGCTTGTGTATTAGAGTTCAGAGGTGCTTGGGACCAGTACTTAGCTCTGATCGAGTTTCGTACAATAATCGATGCAGAGCGAGATTGGGATGGCACCGTATGAGGCCTTATATGGGAGACCGTGTAGATCACGTCTTTACTGGGATGAAGAGGGTGTGAGGATGCTTGAGGGCCCCGAGCTGATCCGGATACAGTGGATAAAGTGAGATTGATTCGGAGTCGCATCAAGGCGGTTCAGGATAGACAGAAGAGTTATGTGGATCAGCATCGGAGAGAGATGGAGTACAGTGTGGGCAACATAGTGTTCCTCCGAGTGTCACCTTGGAGAGGAGTGCTGAGATTTGGCCGTAAGGGCAAGCTGAGTCCTCGGTATGTCGGTCCGTATGAGATTACTGAGAGGATTGGACCGTTGGCCTATAGATTAGCGTTGCCGAGTGAGATGTCCCAGTTGCATGATGTTTTTCATGTGAGTATGCTCCGGAGATACCCCTCAGACCCGACTCATGTGATTCCGGCTCAAGAGATTGAGATAGCGAGTGATTTGAGTTATGTTGAGGAGCCGGTGCAGATTATTGGATCGAGGGTCAAGCAATTGAGGGCGAGTGATTCCATTGGTGAAAGTCCTATGGAAGAACCACTCATCAGAGGAAGCGACTTGGGAGACTGAGGAGCACATGAGGAGGCAGTACCCTCATCTGTTCGACCAGTCAGGTATGAAATTTCGGAACGAAATTTTTATTTAGGAGGAGAGAATTGTAACATCCCGTTACCGATACGATGAGCATATTGGTACGGGTAGTTTCGTGATTGCATATTTAGTGATTGAGTGTTTTGTGGCCTTTGAGATAGATCATTTTGCACATGCATATACATAGTGACATGCATTCATGATTGTTCCAGCATTTAAATTGTGATTATGAGTTGAATTGTGAATTTGAGATAATTGAGTTAGACATGAGTTATTGAGAATTAAGCGATAATTTGAATTGAATGATTGAATTAGTTGAATTGTGATTTGATTGAGAGTTTAAGAATAATTGGATTGTATAGTTGAGTCGAGTGAAAATGGGCTGTGGAGTTGGAAATTGAGAATTGAGTTTGGGATCGAGTGTTTTATATTTTTGAAGATTTATAGGAATTTTCCAGAATTTTTAGAGTTTTGTATTCGGACCGGGAAAATGGCCTAGAGACTGACTTTAGAGTTCCGGTTCCGAAAGTGAGTGGCTAACGGCTTGAAAATTTAGAGTTATGAGATTAAGAATTATTGCGATGAGCCATTAAAATTAGAGATTGAAATTAAGTGAATTTGAGGACTTGTAGATTTTGGGTCTCGGTTGAAATCAACCCTTGTATGTATATATATATATGTGTGGTTATGAAGTTGTGAGATAAACATTTCTTCCTCTTTTCTCTTCTCCCTCCCCGTCGACGATTTCGACTTTTCCTCCTTGGAGATTTTGTGGTTTGTTTCTTATTGAGAAAGCCTTGTGTGTGATTGAGAGTTGATGATGTTTTCGTTGTGAAATCAATGGGAGTTTGAGCTTGGAGGATCTCGGACGTTTACGATTTTTAGGGCTTCGATCGAATCTGTGATTTGGTAAGTTTTTGTGTTTTAATGTTGTATTTATGGTTATTTATGGCATTTATGGTATTAAATGAGTTAGATAGGGTAGTTGAATGTGGTTAATGGAGTATTAATGGCAGAAATCCTACTACAATATGACCCATTATAGTCCAATGGCCCTAATTTCAATCCCAAAATAATATACCCAATATTACAGTGCCATTGGATAGAAATTTTTGCTATAAAAAATCAGTCGGTTCGTCGCTTGACGATTTTTTCGGTTCGGGAATTTTCTCTGAAAAATTCAAGATAAATTTCTAAAAATCCCTTAAAATATAAAACACTCAATGACGCACTCAGAATAATTTTTCAAACACAAGAACCAAGTTAATCACAATAAAACTACATTAGGAACAAAAATCGGGAATGTCATGTATGCATGTACAGTTATTTCATATGCACAAAATTCACTGTGTATCAATTCTAGTATGCATGAACAGTCCTAATGAAGCCCAATCACTCTCATCCTATGTCAAATTACTATTCTACCCTTCCCATTGAGGGTTGGATGTTACAATTCTACCCAAGAACAAGGAGAGAGACAAATTGACTCGAAGTTTTGCAAGACAACTAGGTGGGTAATATATGTATTTATGGTTTTTGTGTAAATAGGCAATAAGCCTCAATGTGTTCATATGTTTAAATTGCTAAGCTATGAATGGGGATTTGATTTTATGAGATCATGTGAGGTTAGAAAAGAGATGATGAAAAATTGAGTTATGATATAGAGTAACCAAGTGTTCTTGAAGTGTAAGCTTATGAATAAGCTAGACTTATAAAAAGGGAAAAGATTGAAAGGAGAAGTTAGAACGATCATATACCAATGAAGTATATGAAACGTATATGAATTTTGAAATGGAAATGAGCATAAAGTGTATATTAGAACATATACCAGGGATTGTCATTGAACATGCATTGTACATAGTCCATTATTACAATTGTAAAAAAATGAATGATGTTATGTGTACAATTATTGATGAGTGTGCAATGTGTGTCTTGCATAAATAGGTTGTGCAGGTCAAGTGTCCACATTCTAACGTTCCAGAATTGGGAAGCAAATGCTATTTTGGAGCGTACTGTGAGTAGACCTAGATGGTCTTACCTTATTGTTTGTTTTGTTTATGTTATAAACTGAGTGATTATGACTAATTATGAATGTGTCTTGATTGTTGAAATTCGGACAATGAAGGTCCGATGAAGGTGCTAAATGAATGAGATATTGAAGTGTTAATTATATGTGAATGTGATTATTAATCGTGTTTTGGCACATAAATGAAATTGTGAAATGCTCCACTTTAATGTGGAATGCCAGACCACGGTCCGATGATTGTGATATTGATTTGAATATAGAAGTGCTATTGACTATCAATTGGATGAATGATGTGTAAATATGTAATTGGTAAAAGCATATTAGTTACAAATGAAATTGTGAAATGCTCCACTTTAATGTGGATTGTCGGACTAAGATCCGATGTTATGAGAAAGTAATTGAATGGGATGAGTAATTGTGAGTGATGCATTCCATTGCATGAATGCATAAAACAAAATAGTATTTGTGACCCCAGTAGCCACCGATCAGAGCTACAAGCTCAACGTTCAATGAGCACTACGTGGGACAGTTATCAAAGAGCCCTACATGGGACAGTCATCAATGAACCCTACTTGGGACAGTTTAATGAGCCCTTTAAGGGATAGTTTAGGCACTCGGTCACAACAAAGTAACAAATGAAAAGTGAGTCTCATGTGCATTACATATGCATAATATGAATGATTAAGTGTAATGAATATGAAGTATTAAAGTGAATGTGATCGAATAAGTGCGTGCAATGTAGTGATGCATTCCATATCATGAATGCATGAAATATAAAGGAGTTGTGAATTGAGTGACCTATATGAAGCGCTTCCACGTAGAGCTATGCTCTGTGATTATATGATTCGACTAAGCCTACAGGCTGGTATTGTGATTCGACTAAGCCTACGGGCTGGTATTTTGATTCGACTAAGCCTACGGGCTGGTATTCTGATTCGACTAAGCCTACGGGCTAGTACTCTGTATATGTGAGAGGCACTCAATCACAACAATAAGAACAAACATGAGTCTCATACAAGTGGCATATGCATCATATGAATGTCTAAATGATTTGAATGTGAAATTTGAATTCTGTATGACATATGTGTTTGTGTTATGTGACTGGGTGAGCCATCGAGGATGGTCATTCATTAAGTTCGCAAAACTCACCCAAAATTTGCAACTAATTTTTTTCAGGATAAGAAGAATACCTCGTTAGGCCAACGGGAGTATACCTACAACATCCAAGTGAAGGATAGAGGTCGGGATCAGTTCGCGTCTGCATTACAGGTCTATATTTTTGTATTAAATTGTTTATTCCGCAATTTCAGTATAAATTGCATTTTGAAATGACTCAAGTGTTTGCATTTGTGAAAAGGCCAAATGGCCATATGAGAATTTTGTAAATGGCATTGTATAATGGGAAAGGGCTTATGGCCTATTTGATTATTGACTTCCGCATGTGTGTTTGAAAAAAAATATATATATATATATATACCGATTTTTGATTGATCGAGTGCGTAGTACACCACCCTCGCAGGGCGCGGTCTCGGATATCACCATCAATATCGAGTTCGGGTCTTGCGAGAGTGGGGTGCTACAAGAACCATATAGGCCTAGCCTATTAATAACCCATCCGGTGGATATAGGTTTCAGTTCCAGTATAAAGATGCATAAAAACATCAGATGTATGAATCAAATCTCATCAGAAAACAAACATCATAATAAGCTAAAACAATTATGTGTGTCACCACTAGTTGGCCAAACTAATGTGCCCACCCAACGATCTTTAATGCTGGCTCGACTTTCATTCATGATGAGTTCAGACTAGAGTCGATAAAAGCATCATGACCTAGGTGATGACCTCGTCGATGTCCAGACCCTAAGTGTGGAATCACCCACAAGTCCCGTAAAAAGGTGTCAATACAAGGACTTGACTTTATGTACCAACATCAAAGGTATGGGAATTGCTTACTCTGTTGTGCCCAGCACACTATTGACCAATCTTCTTCTCACCAATCACTAAAAATCATATACAAAAATTAAGTACAAAAATCAAGTAAAGCATCATAATTTTATTTATCGGTCCAACCGATAAAATGAAACTGTACTATGGCTCTAAGCCAAAGAGAACAAATACATGCAAAATACATGACTCGGTTATGCTTATGTAAATTCTAAAACATTATTTCATGCAATAAAAGTTATCTTTTGCAATCCAAGTGCAAAGTTATTCAAAAATGTAGTTTCATAGAATAAAGCATTATACTTTGCACTTTAAACTCAGATTTGTTAAAAACAATAACATTTCTCAAAATATGTAGTAAAATATCAGTTTCAAAAATCATGTTGAAACATTTTTTCATATAATAAAAGTTATCTTTTGTACTTCAAATGGATAGTTGTTCAAAACAATGACGTTTATTAAATCTAAACATATTAGCATTCATTTGAAATTCAATTCTTGTTGGATCCCGTTACCGAAACCCAACTACTTATACAGAACGGAAACTGAAGCAAACGGAAACGAAGGGAAGCGGAAATTTGGATCGACAACAAAATGCGAAGCGAACAAACCGAAAGTAGCGAAGCGCGAAGCAAATGCAAATCGAATCGAAATACAACGCATAGCGGAAGCAAAAGCTAATCGAATCAAGCGAGCAGATTCAATCGAATATAGCGAAGCGAAATAATCGAATCTGGATCACAAAGCGGAACGAATAAGTTTAAAGCGAGATCGAATCGAATGCAAATCAATTCGGATAGAAAACAAAGTAAGCAAACAAATCAATGGCTGAAACACTTTCCGACATCCGTGCATAAGCAAAGAACAGAAATGAATCGCGTTGGGGATCCTAAGACGTTCCAAAATCCGTTATGAATTTTTTCTTTCTTATTCTCATTCCTTATTCATTTCTTCTCTTACTCAAACACATTTAAAACATAACCATGCATCCAATTTCCAAAATTACACTTTTATCCCAAATCTTATCGAAAATTGGCAAGATAACTACGCCTTTATCCTAACAAAAATTCGCAAAAGCGCGAATACACTTCTATAATCTCAGCAGACCTCGTAATCATCGGACACTCCGTCAGGAATCCCAACACCAAAGCAGAAACACAAACCTAAAACTAATACTTCCATAATTCTCAAATCAATAAATACCAAACTCATAATTCAACTCATTTCCAAATTCATACATATAGATTCCCAAACTATTCATAATTTCATATACAAATTTCTCATTCATTCACAATACTCAACTTTATACACAAATACATTTTTCCAAACTTATCTAAAGCCATAAACATATTCATACACAAGATCCAAATTTCTCAAAAACCAACATATTCAAATGTCGAAACTGACGTCTTGACATACGTCTTCACATTCTTTCATCCGATCTCCGCTTTCAAACACGGAGATGGGGATGAAAGGGGGGGTGAGCTCGAAAGCTCGTGGATAACACATTTATAAACTGATAAATAAGCCGAAATCATTTTTAATAATCTTTTTGCCAAAAAGGGCGAATTTTTTTTTTCAAACTTTATAATTTTTCAAACAATTTCCTCAAACCCATTTTTTCATATTTTCAAACTTTTCATAATAATCTCCTTTTTCTCATTTTTCAAAACTCCTTGAATACTTTGAATTTTTCATAAATATGAATGCGTAACACATAAACAAATCAAAACATATTACACATCGAATGGTGCAGCTAGGTCCAACAGAGCGTCTTTGCTTGATCCGATATAAGCGGTCTGTGCGATCGTGAAGCGAAACGCATTACACTTTCCGCATTGCGGTCCAAGTATAGCCGTGAAGGAGTCCGAATCAGAGTCCGTGCACTACTGTGAGCGACTGGAGAAGGCTATACACATAGAGACAAATATGACTCACCAAGGGACCTACCACACCCACATAACACATTCCTGTTTAAAATCAAATTGCTCAAGGCACAAATTTCAAATCTTGATATTTTCACACATTCACATAATACATACAATTAAATCACTCAATCAATCAATCAATAACTTCAAAGACTTTACATAATTTAGCAATGCATACATAACAAAATGAACTTTCGAAATTTCTATTTTTCTTTTCAAACATAATTCAAACTTGTAATAATTTTTTCCAAATCCTTTGAAATCACAATTTCAAACATTAACCAACCTTTCTTTTCAAACACTTACTAAAACAATAATGTATCAAAATCCAAAATTTTGCTTTCTTCAATTTTGAAAATTGCTTTCTTTAATTTTTCAAAATTGCATAATGCTCACAAATCAAAATATAAATATGCTACCCACCTCTAATTATTGCCTAAACTTGATTTCAAGCTCCAATTGATCCTTGCTTTTCTCTTCCAAAATACCAAAACCTAAACCATAATCATCCAAATTTCACATCGAAAAATACTTAATTTTCACAATCAACTTAGGAATTCACCAATTCCATTTACATTCAAGTTATTTCAATTTCCAATTTTGAAAATCCCAATTTTCAAAATTGGCCTAAACCAATACACCCAAATTCAATCTCATAAAACATAATTTCTTCAAAATTAATCTCACAATTCATCAATTCACATTAATTCCAAACTATTTAAATCCTCAATTTCAAAAATCCCCAAATCCTAAAATTGGCCTAAACCAATTTATCCCAATTCAATACCATAAAATACCAATTCTTCAAAATTGATTTCATATATCATCAATTCATCATATTTCCTATAATTCTACACCAAAATATCTCAAAATTCTCAATCATAAAATTAAGCCTAAACCTTACTCAATTTTTCATCCAAAATTAAACCCAACCTAAAGCATATATTTCAAAATTAACTTCATAAATCATAAACCCATCTTATATGCCATAATTCTAAACCGAAAATTAATCAAAATCTCAAAGTAGAAAAATTTCTCTTACCTCTTTCTCTTCCAAATTGAATTTTCTTGGTTCCTTAGGAAGCTCTCATCATTCTCCACTCTTTTCCTTCTTGGAAAATCCCAAAAGCTTGAAGAATTGAGTAGAAAATTAAAACTAACCTTTCTCTCCTCTTCCTCCATACAGAATCTCCACTCTTCTTCTTTCTTCTTATTTCTCTTCTCCTCTTCTCTGGAAATTTCCAGCCACTTCATCGTTTTTAATAGCTCAAAACGACAATCATTAATGAGTTTCATTAATTGATGGTCAAATGACCATTTTACCCTCCATTCAAAACTTAAAATTACACTTACTTGCGGTTTGATTCGCACTATTGATTTGAAGGAATTTGTCAAAACTTCCTTCTCGAGAAATGTTCCTCTCACTCATACGAATCCAACGCCACTGACCGCGCTCAATTCCGAGCACCACATCAAAAGTTACATGCGAAACAGTGCGGAAAAATCCATATTCTAACACATTTCTTATGTATGATTATTTCCGTCCAAAATTTCACATTCTTATTCCCGGAATTGAAACTCGATGTCTTCATAACAATTGTAGCCTTATGTCTCTAGTTTAATTCAAAACAAGAATCGTCTCATTTCGATTCCCAAATCAAAAGTTATACTCAAATTACTCACAGGTGTTCCCAATCCAAAAATTTCACCCTAATCCGAACTTAAATTCAAAAATTAAAAGTCCTAAGGGCAAAATTGACATTTCATGTCTTCATATGATTTGTAGCCCCTTGTCTTATCTTTATTTCGCCTCAAGAATCGCTTCAATCGGATCTCTACAGATCCCGAATTTCACAAAACACTGAATCATGCTCGAAAATTTCCCGACTCACTTTGATTAAATTAATCACCATTAATTTAACCTCAAAAGTTCACAAATTTCTTATAAAATGAAATTCAATGTCTTAGGAATCCAACATAAAAGAATCAACTCAATCGGATGTCGGACGGAAAGATATAAGCAAAATAGTGAACAAAGGTCGGATTAAAACAAAGAAATCAAAAATTTGAAACAAAACGGCGTCAGATGCAGACGGACGCCTAACTCATGAGGCGAGACGTCATGAGGGCGAGACGCTCATTCGCTAGGCGAGGCGTCGCCTAGCGAGGCGCACAATTTCATGAGGCGAGTGAACGCGCCTCGCCAGGGAGGCGCCGCCTAGCGAGGCGCCAGATGGCGCCTCACCGCTAGGCGAGCCGTCGTCAGCTATAGGCGCTAAACCTTTTCCTTTTTTTTTTTTTTTCACTCTAAACTCCCAAAATTCATAACTTTTAATCCCGAACTCCGATTTTGACAAACTTAATCTCTATAGAAAGCTTGAGAGAAGCTCTAAATCTTCCAAGAAGAACATAAAACTCAATTCGACTCCTACGGGAGTCCATTTTCCGGTCAAAGATACTATCCTCTATCCAAACTTGTCAAAAAAATCATAACTTAATATTCCGAGATCGAAAAATTTCATACTTTATATCGAATTAAAGATCAAATCAAATCCTTCAATTTCCATGAAGAACATCAAAGCTCAAGTAACCTCTAACTAGGTTAATTTCTCAGTCAAAGATTCAACCATAATAAAAGTCAAACTCGATCAAACATAAACTTTGACCGATCATAACTTTCACTCCCGATATCGAAAAATTACAAACTTTATGTCCACAAAAATCTCTTAACATAATCTACAAGTTTCATGTAGATCATTTTATCAAATTTTGCCTCAAACAAAAGTCAACTTTCAAAGTCAAACATTCTCTCTCCAAAAGTCAAACTTTCTAAATCCTTCAAATTTTCACACTTTTTCTTTCTAATTCTTGCTATATAGCTTCATTTCAATCAACTCATCCACTTGATCATAGTCAAATTGTCACTCAAGGTTCGGGTCCAACATTTCTCCCTCTTAAAAGAATTTCGTCGCCGAAATTCATATTTACTTAACTTTCAAGTCACTCATTCTCGCATAAATTTCTTTCTAAACACCGATCATCAAGCACTTTCTTACTAATTTCTTTTCACAACTCATAATCAATTTCTTTTTCATCACATTTACTCTTCATACATATTCTCAATCTCTTCAAAATTTTCACTTCCTTAAATCATATATCACTCATATCATATCAACTTACTATATCTATAACTCATTATTTCTTCATATATGGGCACAAATTAATGGTCCATTTCTTAAGGAACCCTAATATGGTTCAATCATCATTATGTCATCATTCTTTCATCTATATCAATTCATCACAATTTATCAAGAAATTCTAATCTTAAGTTCCTCAACACACTTCAAAATCGGTCATATTCTTAACACTCAAATCAAACCAATCACTGAATTCATCAAATAGTCATACATATCAATTTTCAAATTCCTAAAGGC